>JACDJE010000045.1:1741425-2181616 GCA_016647715.1 Pavo muticus | reverse complement strand
GGTCCCCTAAGTGAAGCAGACCTTACAGACCTCACCATTCGTATCCTCACAATCACTGACCTTACACCAGTGATTCCAAGGCTGAAAGGAAAGAAACTTAAGAGTGGAGCAACATGCTCCCATTTTAGAGACAGCACCCACTTGGTGCTGTCATGGTCTACCTTTTGGTACTTTCAAACAAGTGCCAGGTGGTGCATCTCCTGAACTCCACCATTTCTGATGTGTTTTTTTTATTGCAGTGTAATGTCTGAAGCTAGGAACTGAGCTCAGGGAGGGAAACAGATCTCCTCTGACTGTTGGTTTTGTAGTTCCCATTATTCTTCCCATTGTTTTGAATCAAACTGTAAAGCAGCCTTTTTTTTTTTTTTTTTTTTGCCAGGGAAGAAATTAACCACATGGGAACAACATTCAGCTCCTGAAACACAGTCAGCATTTGCCAGTGGAAGAGCAGATGGCTGGCATCCTTCTACACAGTAGCCCTGCAGTCTCTTTTGGGAGGTCACTTTGGCTAAAAAACCATTTCTGCCTTGAAGTGCTTATTCTTCTATGTGGATACTGGGCCTATACTTCAAATGACGCATTCATCATTCTCTACTCAGAAAGATCATATGAAGCACTGGCAGAACTTATGAGAAGCAAAGACTTTAATACACTATACTCAAGTCTTCATTTTCTACACTGTTAACATAACGCTACTGCACTGGGCTCACCCTCATCCTAAGCCATCTCAAAATAAATAGATGTCATTGCATTCTTGGTTAGCTTTACAATTGATGGAGAGGAAATCATTCAGAAATTATCATCAACATTATGCAGAAGAATGTAGATTTTCTGCTCCACATACTAGAAAATATCTGTGTAATATGGATATTGGAGAGGGGATCAAGCTGTTAGGTAACTGCGCAGGGCTCTGTTAGCCCGGATAACATTACAAGCCCAAACATAGGACTGGTTGTGGTGGACATAGGCTGGCCACGTGCCCAACTAATTCAGCACCTCAACAGATTTTTCAGCCATGAGAGGGAGATGTGAAAGATGTGATGCAGCAAGTCCAAACCACATACAGCTAGTGAACCTGCAACCTGGGTAAAATGCTTACAGCCATGTAAGTGCTGAATGTCTTAAAATACAAATGAAAGGATGGCAGATCTTCAAAGTATTCTGTTTTTCAGCAACCACTTGCTTGTTTTAGCAATTAGTTTGCTCCAAAATTATTCATGGCTGTTGTAATATGATAACATAGATGCATTTCTAAGGCACTTCAGCTAACAGGCTAATTAACAGGCCAGTGTGGCAGGTAATGCGTTACATTACAAAAATCAAGATAGGCAAAATCTTCGTAAGAAATTATTCCGAGTCCAAACTCAACCTACATACATTCAGAGACTAGGGAAAAAAATCCTTCATTGAATTAGCACTTCTTTCCTTCATAAGTCCAGCTCAGAAGTCTTATTGTCAGGTATCTGGAATGAAGTGAGATTCTCCTCATCCAGGGCTTCTAGTATTGTTTCTTGCCAATTTTTAAAACTAATCTAGTCTATGGTCTTCCTACTCAAGTCTAGAACAAATGCACCTATGCTGATTGAGATCTTGACAGTGAAATACTTTGACAGTTCTCTTCACAAATACAATTTTACACTACTACTAAATCACAGAATCATAGAATGGCTTAGGTTGGAAGGGACCTTAAAGCTCATCCAGTTTTGACCCCCTGCTGTGGGGCAGGGTGGCCACTAGATCAAGTTGCCCAAGGTCCCATCCAACTTGGCTTGAGACTCAAGTGATGCAGATAGAGAGTAAACACTGTGATGGAGAGAGATTGGCGGTGTCAAAGGCTGGAAGCACCTTCAGAAGTTCATACAGATTCTGCTGATCTCTAAAGCAAGCAGTTTCTGAAGCAGAAATGTGTAAAATACCTAGTGGAAGCCCACTGCCACACCTTCACCTGCCACAGCTCTATCTGCCTTTATAAAACTAGGAAACAAATAATCTTTTCCCTAACATCACTAAAGTCACCTATTATCTCAGTCTTTGGTGTTCTTCCCCTCCTCACAGGTATGCACAGTCCTGCTGCATTTCACTGCTCTCCAGAATCCCATCAATCTCCTTTTAAAATTATTGAGAGGTATTTAGCTTCAAACCTCCAGACCTAGGTATTTCTCTGGACACCATACCAAGGGAGTGCTGTGAACCTTAATTTAGCCATCACACCTGCATAAGCTGTGGCATGAGGGCACTGAGTCCACTAAAACTTCTGGGCTGGGATTACATTTCATGAATGTATAATTTTTCTTTTCTGTTCTTGCAGAAAGCAGCTACTGGGGAAGCTGCTGTGTACTCACACTATCTCAGGAAATACTGCCTTCCCTAATAAGCACAGTTCCTCTCACTGAAGAAGAATGGTTATATAATTAATAATCTATTTGGTAAAATGATTTCTTTTGGAGAACTTAAATTTATTTCAAGCATGCTAGGGATTCCCTTTTACCTCAAAAGAAATTTTCTAATTTTTCATAAATGAAGAATTTTTAGTCCTAGACATACTTGAAGGCATAAATCAAGACAATTTTCTGAGTTTGAGGAGGTTCAACGTATAATATCAACAATAGATGATATCTTTATCAGAGAGGATTAGAAAAGGGTCTGATATTTTTGAACCAGATTTTTAAATGAGCTCACTGTAAGTGGTAGCTTTGGAAACAGTACAAAAATATAAAGCATTCTTCCCTTTCGTGTCTTGCCAGCTATTTTTAGTTAGGCCTTTTGCTAAGACCCAACACCAAGAACAAATGGGCAAGGCATAGAAAACATTTACAAATGGAAGTTCAGTGAGTAAATGAACTGCAGAGTCATAAGAGGAGAAACAATTATGAAGTGTGGTAAAGTGTGCTGTCACTGCTGGAGTACTCATGGAATTGGAAGCTGCAGTGAGAGATGAAGGTAACAGGCAGTCATTCAGAAGTGGGTAGCATCTTCTTCAATAGCAGAGTATTATTCTCACTGGCAATAAACACTATCTTTCAACAGGTGTTGGATTTAATACACTCAGGAAAGCCAGAATGGACATTAACAAATCCAGCGCATAGGGGAAGGTACCTTGTAGATTACAGCCAACGTTTAACCTCCACCACCTTGCAGTTGACAGAACAAACTGTGCGGAAAAAAACTGCTGGCTTCTGCAGAGAACTAGAATGTATATCTTTGAGCTGCAGGCCAGATCAGGAAGCTTTCATCATGTGTTCACCTCTTTCTTTCTTCCTCTTAACCCTGCAAGGCTCACCTCCCCAGGCCATGTCAACTGCTTTGTACCCTTTCAGGGGTAAAAGGGAAAGCCCTGCAGAGAAGATGGAAAGCTAGGAAACTGCAGCTCCTCCTGCTCTGCCTGCCTTTCAGCAAAGATGGGACCCCTGTCTGAGTCGAGAAGAGCTGCAAAAAAATCAACAAGGAACCACATTCTCATCATAGGATCACATGCATGAAGACTCAAACTCTACCAGGAAGGAGGACCATTAGTTTGGATTAGCATCAGGGAGAGCTGGTAGCCCATTGCTGACAGTCACCTCGGGTTTTGTTTGCTGTTCTCAGAGAAAAGGGCTCCCAATAGGCAGCTGTAAACCTATCCTGCTCAAGGACATTTTGTTTGTCTTAATCCTGTAGATTAATCCCACAGCTTTTCAGTTGTAGCTTTGCTGCTATTGTCACCCATAAGCCCTCTATGAGGCTTGTAGACCAGTGCACACTGACTTCAAGCCTGTCACTGTGATAACACTAACAAGGAAGGGCCCCCAAAAGTCACAGAAACTGACTCTCAAGCCAAATACATAAAATGAAAAAATGGTTGGAAGAGAATTGCCTCCTGTGATCCACTCAGAAGGATCTCAGCTGTTACTGGTAGCAGGGGGGTCCCGGAGACAATAACAGTCAGGGTTATCAAAAGCACGTAGAGGCATGCTCCTCTGCCACCTCATCGCCATGAGTTGGCTTAGTCAAACCAGGAGTTTGGCTTAGCTCACAAGTGTACATTAAGTCATCATCACTCAAACACCAGGCATTGACTGGCTCGCTGCTAATTATGAACGGTATTATCTGTAAAATATTTTGTTCCACGTGGGAAGAAAAGCATAAATAACTATGTATTAAGAGATTATTTTTACAAATATACAGGAAATTAGAAACACACGGACAGTAAAATACTTCTTTGTATACAGCATTTTTAATATGAGTGCCATCAATTTCCTGGACTTTGCTGCTCAGTGAAGCTTCAGTACCAAGGAACTCAATTTTAGACAGTGCTTTCCTGGAATCAAAGCTAGCTAAAGCATTCATGCCACGTCCAGATTTTCACCAATTTTGTTCACTCTACTTTTCTTTAGTCAGTTTATTCACTTTATAAACAGCCTGGGATAATTTCAGAAGAGCAATAAATCAAGAAACAGACTTATACAGGAGCTCAATTCTGCATATCGTGCTTATCCTGTAGCTTATGCTCTCATTAAGGAAGATTCAGAAGCGTCTCATTTAAAATAGAATTGATCTCAGAGCAACACAGAGCCTGAAATGCCATGCTAGCTCCAAACCCCACATTTACTGATCTCAGTGAGATCATAAGCATCCTTAAATCAGAGCATCTTGCCTTCTGGATGCACCTTTTGTGAACACAACACAAATATGCAAAAAGGTCTTAAAGTTCTGTATCTGGTACCTAGAGTATGTAGTAATGTGGGATGAACATTTGCCATTTAGGGAAGATCACATTCTGCGCCTCTACAGAATAATTTCCTGTGTCTGTGTATTTCAAATCATCTATTGCAATGCTTCTGGACTCTTATGACCAAGGAGAGAGTACATGTTCTCTTCGCAAATACAGCCTAACCCAGCCCAGAGAGGACTTGATAGCAGGATTTTCAAACTGAGATTTGGCCACATTCCATACATTTGAAGGGGAAAAAAAGTTTTGGATGCCATCAACCCAAGGATGTTTTGGAATGTGCTAATAATCCCCAGCAGAAAACGGCCAGGTTTGGCTTGTAGTGACTAATGAAGCTGTCATACACCATTCCTTCCTGCTGTTTAATAATACTTTCGAAAGAGCTCTTTATGGAGATGAATAGCATAGTAGTACTGCAGCTGAGGAACTGGCGTGCTGTCAAAGAAAACAGAGGCTAGTTTACTATGCATGGCACTGTATTTTTCATTATACTTCACAAAGCCTTGTTACAACTGAGAATGAATTCATCACTGGGGGATAGATATTATTTAATAAATAGTTCAATACTGTTTTGAGACTTTATTCCAATAGCCAGATTTCATTATAGCAGCAAAATTACTTGAAGTTGATACAATCTGTACTGTTTCTCAGATTCTGAATTTCAGGGAATTATATCAGCCTTACCAGCAAAACTAATTGAGGTGGAAATGCAATTCATTCTTTCCGCTTTCTCCTCAGTGACACACATATGCACACATGCTGTATATAGCATACAGTTAATTGAGGGGCAGTTCAGCCAACTGAATGATGAAAGTAACAGAGACATGACAGATCCTGTGTTCAGATCCAGATCACAGCTTCTACTCTGTTGGTGGGGTGATGTAATGTAGAGCTATACATGCTATTTTTGTAGTCCTCAATGGTCTCATTGGTCATCTCAGGTAATCAAGGGGCACAGCAACACTACAGCTGTGCAGAACACTCATATCAAACTTTACTTGCAGCTTGTAAAGACTTACTAGATGTTTTTTCCACTCAGGTGGAAGCTCACTAGCCTCCTGCCTCAGCATTGTGCCCAAGTCTGTTCGGATGAGTTCACCTGTTTAGGAATTCTTGGGAACTTCAGCAGCAACATCAAGTAGATGGGTTACACCTCTACTTTCTTATTCTCTTATTGCGAAGCATCTGAGAAAAATCTAATGCTCTCCATAGCCTTCCAAGTATTCTTTACCACCTGCTCTCAGATGAAAAGCAGGGACAAGGCTGATATATCAGCTCTCCACGCAGAGCTCCATCA
The DNA here is from genome assembly GCA_016647715.1 of Pavo muticus. NCBI lineage: Eukaryota > Metazoa > Chordata > Aves > Galliformes > Phasianidae > Pavo > Pavo muticus. Next base: position 2,175,611 of record JACDJE010000045.1, on the reverse strand, counting down.
GCTTTAGCCAGAGCCCAAGACTGGGTTATCATGCACGCACTGAATACAACTAGCTCTCAGAAATTGTAGTTAGGGATCATGGGCCTTATCTATGCAGGGATTTTTTGATTAAATACCCCAGCTGGTTTGTTTTGAAGTACTGCAGGGTTGTATAAAATATACCATAATGATTTTGAACACTTGCCAGCATCAGAATTGATATTATATAGACCTAGCTTGTCAATTCTCAGTTCAGTGATGTAAAGGGGGAAAAACATCTCTGAGCACCTTATATTGGCATAACCCTTGTAGTTCTGCATCTGGAGAGCTAACTACTGAGTGACTCAGGGAAGCATTGCATCCTGCATTAAGATTCATCCCCCAGTTTTCCTTATTCTGCTTAACCTTACCTTTACAGAAAGGTATGGGGCTGAAGGACCAGAAGTCAGAAGGCCCATCCTTCTCTCATGGCTTTTGTTCCAAAAAATCCCTTTTTGTTGCTGCCATTTTTAAGCCACTATCAGCCAGCCTAGAAGTCCCACTGCCAGAAACCAGACAGCTCTATGTGTTAGGAGTCACATGGACAGATCAATTTGGCTTTGTGATTTCATGATGCTTTTGATGCTAAAACCAGCTAATTGGGGAGGAATAATGGAAGAACTGAAATTGGGAAAATACTTCTGTAAAACACCTCCCCAGCAATTTCACGTGTTATTACTATCTTACATCAACTGGCAAGCGGTAATTTAGAGTAACAAGACAGTATTTGAAAGAATGAAGGACAACTTCCTAGAAAAGTCTAGGCTGACCAGAGCAGAACTGACCCCTCAAAAAGCCTTCAAAGGTGATGCCTTTTCTCGCAGAATCTGATACCTAGCAAGCAGATATCTTGAGGCCTGGGATAAAGGACCCCTGAATCTGTTTGACAGATAAGGGTAGGTCTGCATGCTCCTGAGAATCTGCAAGAGAGTTTTTTAATTTATTTTTAAAGTGGGCTAGAATCAAACATGGGATCATTTTGCAACTTCCTGCACCTGTTGATGCGTTTTGTCTCCACAAATGCCAGTAAACAAAAACAAACAGAAAGCATTCCTTTGTTTACTATCAGAAGGCAAAATGCTTAGCGCATTAGGGATTAATAGAAGTTTCATTTTAGGTCAAGAGAGCATTTGAGTAGTTCTACTGCCTCTTGAATATTCTCATAGCTGGATAGTCCAGAGAGGATCATGAAAAACCGAGACCTAACAACACCAAACAGCAATGTCTAGTCAATGAATTCTGTGTATTATCTATCAGCATCCCTGCAATACAGTACATTAATAACCCAGTTTATTTTATAACAGGGGCATTTGCTAACATTTTACAGAGCGTAGACAACATCTTAATAAAAAAAAAAAAACACTAGTTTGTGGAGGCTTCCCATCACATTTGCACAGATAATCTCTCTATTCATTATTCCAGTACATCTTTTTGGCAACCAGAACAACGTCTTACATGGATAAGTAATATTTGGAAAGCATCCACAATTATCCCTTTTTCTAATGCAGTCAACAGCTGGAAACAGGCAGCCAAGTCAGTTCAAGAGAGGCCACCAGTGAGTGCTGCCCACCAGAACTTCAGGGTTGTTGATGTAGTGATCTAAGCACCCGCAAACTAAACAGGGTGCTGCTGGATCAGGGATCCCCCAGAGGTTTGTGGGCATTGCTAAACACAGCCATTTCCCCAGATAAGCACTCTTCCCTCTGCACAGTGCCAAGCAACATGATGCAATGGCAGATGACGCTGCTTTTGCAGGTGCAGTCTTGGACTGAAGCTTAACCCATTGACTACTGAAGGCTGTGGCACACTGCTGGTTAGGGCACCAGGCTGTTGTCTGTTCTGGCTGAATTTCAACCTTGGGAACATGCTTTGGCATTAGAAATTTTATGGTATCAATATCACAACTTCTCACAACACTCATGCAATATTCTGATACACAATGGAAAGCTCTCTTCTGTAACAGTAGGTGAAGTCATCTAATTTATCTCAGCTTCCTCTTACAGCTGTGAGACTCAGCTGATGTCAAAATATTTGAATTTGATCTGGGAAAAAGAAACTAGGGAAACACAGTGTTACACTGTTCAGGTTTTACAGGAATAGCCTAGAAAATTCTACTGTTAAAAGAAAGATAATTGTCACTGTGGAAGCTTGGCTGGGATTTTTGAAATTACATCCATGTATTTTAGTGCATTAGAGTTTCTTCAGATCTACCCTTCCCATATGGATATTGTGCAAACAAGCTAAGACGTGTTTGGTATTTTCTAAGAGCTAGAGAACATAGGAACAAATCAATAGGCTCACACATTCTTGCTGGTTAATTTGATAGGATACTAAAAAACATTTCAGCAAGGTAAACTTTGACAAACACCTATGCATGAGTTGCTTGAAGAAATTAAAAACCAGGAAAATCTCATTCTATTTTTTTCAGTCTCAAAACTGCCATTACCGTAGCTATCAGCTCCCCTGTTGAGGTGCTATGCATGAGAAGTCTATCTGAGCTGCTCCTGGCTTGTCCCCCAGTTCAGCAGTGTTAGTAAAGCATCACACACTTCAATTTGAGGTCTCCAGGAAATTTCAGCTGAGGAACTAAGGACCAGAACCTCCATTTCACTTTTCTACTGGTGTAAGATAAGCAAGTTTGAGGTATCTAGGATTTCCATGACCATTTCATATGTAAATCAACAATCAGACAGCTCCATACTTTTTTTTTTTTTTCCTAAGATGCACCTCAGCTCCTTTGCAAAACAAGATTCAAACAAATTCTTAAAAAAGTGTCAGTTTCAATTTCCCAGTTGAGCCACATGCAGGAACAGAATTCAAGGGTCTGCCCACACTATGGGAGGAAGAAATGCACCCTAGGTCTCAGAGGCAGCAAGTTATCCCCGTCCCCTTACCACTCTTTGGAAACCAGGCAGCTACTATCAGAAGACTTCCCTACCCAGAAATGACTTCTGTTTGCAGTCACTGATCAAACGGGAACACTCTCAGAGAAGGCAGACTGCTGCTGTAGTATTACAGAGCTTAAACTTCCCCTAGACCACATCAGGAGGGTATGCAATGGACTGTGCCTTCTTAAATTGGTATTGGTGCACTGAAGCCTAGAGAGAGGCCCCACACCACCCATGGTTCTGACCCATTCATTATAAGGTGATTGCACACACTTCCAGTGTTGAAGAGAACAGCTATACAAGTTTTCTACTACAAGCGTGCTTGTTATTTCTTCCTAGAAGATCATTGCTTTCAACTTTAGACCTTCTTAATCCCCTGACAGAAGCTTTAACCACAAGTTTGCTTTTATGCCGCAAGACATGCGAGTGACCACCAACTTCAGTTCCATCCCCAGAGTTTACATTATGGGCTGTTTGCCCACATTTGAAGAAGTGTCTGACATGAGGATTAAATCAGCTCCAAGGACTTCAGTAGCTGGCAAGTCCTTTCTGCTTCTCTTCTCCACTCATTTATCAGATCTGGCTCGAAGCCCACCCCTTCCCTCTTTTGATTTGTATCCTGCCCATAGGTATACTCACAGGGGATTTTTTGATTGTTTGCTTGAAAGGAAAAAAGTGTTGGTTATTAACATTGGAAGAAATTAAGTAAAGAGGAATAGTCCTAAAACTTTAGATGAAGCAACCCTACATTGTTTAATTTTTTCTCCTAGCTTTCTAGGGCAATATCAAATCCATGATAGGGAAAGATAAGTTAATTCCATCTTAAGACAGATCTTCATCTCCAAAGGAGATAATTGCTTTGCTGCTGAATTAGTCAACACTGCTAATACGAGAGTTTTCAGGCTTCAGGTATCACACCACTGTAGCTCAGAATGATAATGAACGCCACCCTACACATTGCACAGAGAAGGGCTGTAAGTTGGCAAAAGTGCAAGTGTCAGAAGGGCTGATACAAGGATAGGCTGGAGTTGGATGCAAGTTTGTGAAAGTCACACAGTACAGCCAATGATAATACACAGAATGGCCTGGGTTGAAAAGGACCACAGAGATCATCCAGTTTCAACCTCCCCACTATATGCAGGCTCGCCATCCACTAGACCAGGCTGCCCAGAGCCACATCCAGCCTGGCCTTGAACGCCTCCAGGGATGGGGCATCCACACCCTCCTTGGGCAACCTGTTCCAGTGTGTCACCACCTTCTGTGTGAAAAACTTGCTCCTAATATCTAACCTAAGCCTCCCCTGTCTCAGTTTAAGGCCATTCCCCCTTGTCCTATCACTATTCACCCTCATAAACAGCTGTTCCCCTTCCTGTTTATATGCTCCCTTCAAGTATCGGAAGGCCACAATGAGGTCTCCTTGGAGCCTTCTCTTCTTCAAGCTAAACAGTCCCAGTTCCCTCAAGCTTTCCTCACAGGAGAGGTGCTCCAGCCCTCTGATCATCTTAGTGGCCCTCCTTTGGACCTGCTCTAAGAGCTCCACATCGTTCCTGTACTGGGGGCCCCAGGCCTGGACGCAGCACTCCAGATGGGGCTTCACAAGAGCTGAGTAGAGGGGGACAATCACCTCCCTCTCCCTGCTGGCCACCCCTTTTTTAATGCAGCCCAGAACACAGTCACAACATGCATCACTACTTCATTTCAGACCTAAATAATATAGTTAAGTTTAAAGAGATAAAAAGGTCAAATGGACTGTGATGTAGAAATATATTTTGCAAATAAATCATTCTTCCTTCACTTACAAGACCTGCATCTGAGGATGAAAGCAGAGATACAAAGATTGCTTTTTCCTAAATGAATGGATTTATCTGTAAAGAAGTTTTGTAATCAGGATTAGCTACTTAATATCCATAAATCAAAGGATTGATTCCATGCAACATCAAATGGCCAACTTTACATGATAGCTGCTGCAGAGTGCTTCTCCATTTGAAATACTGTCTTCTCATAACACGTAACATCCATCCAGAGATTTCAAAGTTTAAACTGCTTTAATTAACTCTGGGAACACCCTACTTCACGTGGGAGGTTCAAGAGGAGGAGAACTTGAGCCAGAATGACAGGCAAAACTCTTCCCAGCACAGATGGCTCCATACCACTCTGGGCATTAACTTCCATTACAAATAAATGGAATCCAGCAATACACTAAGCCAAGTGACATCCAGAAAACTCAACACATGATTAAATATGCCCTTCATTTTCAATTCCCAAGGTGACGAGATGACTGGGCTAGAGATGGAAAGTCAGAATCCAGAAGGGACTGTTCTTATTGCACAGATAAAACTTAGTGGGGAGGGGGGGGAAAAAAATCAGCAGTATGAGAATAAACAGCCCATCTCCAACAATTTAACTGTCATTTTTCCATTCAAATAGTCCTTGAAAATGTTTATAGTGAAAAGTTCTTCACAATGACTCTTCTGCAGCAAATAGTTTGCAAATTTACTTCCTGAAGTCCATCCAGGTTCTCCACGAGCAGTATGCTAGGAGGAGTTACTTGAGTAAGCTGGGAGATCTCTAAGAAGCATGTCTTGAAGAAGATGGACACTATCTACCATATCTCATTTTTCATTGAAACTGAGGGGACAGCTGCCTGTTATTCCCTGCACCCCAGGAAATGCCTGGCTGCCAAAGAGCTCAGAGCCAGTGAGGGATTAGCACACAAACAGAATCCATGCACCTGGTAGTCACGCAGTTAGATATGCCATCTTCATGGGATGCAATACTTAAATCTCATTTACAAAGAAACAAAAACAAACAGAAAGGATTTCATGTTGCCATAATTATGATAAGTATTGGAATAATTTTGCAGTTTTAATACTACATTAAGTGGCAGTTGTTTTCCTTTAATTGCAGTAATTTGTTGAAAGACTTATAAAACTGTCATAAATGTAACACTCCTTCTTGCATGCATAAACTGTTCCTAAATAATGCAGGATTAATATCATTTTAAGTGACCAGAGCCTTGACGGCTCTACAGATTTCATGTGCTCTGTGCAGTATATGACATTAACTTTGTTCCCTGATACCATTCAGAAGGCAAAGTTTCTGCATGGCAGCCCCTCCTCCTCCCACTACTGCCTTTGTGCTTGACAGCACACTCCCACAGCTGCTGGAGGAGCTCCTCTCCCTTGGCTGTGCATGTTGGGCTGGGTGGTGCTGGCTACCACCCCTGTGCCCAGCCTGGTTACAAAGATGCTGGATGTCAGCCACCTCATAGAGCTGAGCATCACTCCAGGCAGCAGCCTCACCCATTCCATTGTCAGCGCCCACTGTGGGACCTCTGCCACCAAGCTGAACTGGAATCAGACAAACCTCAATGTGCACCGGGGATTTAGACAGTCCAGAACAGATAACTCAGGGAGTTTTTCCTTCCATCTCTGTATGTGCTCACTATGCCAAGGCAAATGAGTTAGTAGAAGAATCATTGGAAAATTTAAGAATTCAAAAAATGATTCCCATCTGCAGTCTCATATGCAAACATGACAAATGCTTAAGAAATTTCAGGAACCGGCAGCCAGAAACAAGGCCTGGTGTTACTGAAGAAGAGCTGCCCCATCCTGGGAAATGAGAGCAGAGCTAAGCCAGAGAGAGCACTGGAATTATCCTGACCATGGGTGGGAAAGGATGACTTTCACAATGGAGCCACCGCTGACCCTTCAAGGCAGCAGCTATATTGTCCATGCTAATATTACGTATCATGGGAACCCCTATGAACAGCAGAAAGCAAATTTCAACCAAATACAAGAGAAATTGAAGCCTTTCCCAACACAGACCACTGATGTCACTTCAGTCACTGACCTGAAGAAAACCAGAAGCAGAAAACAGACTGTGATGGATCTACTGTGACTGTTTTTAAAAGAAGAGGTTGTGCAATCACGGTAATATCTTAATGTTTGGAAATGGAAGCTAACAGAGTGTTCTTTCCCCTGTTTTCCTTTAGGGACTTGTGAGCCATTAAAAAAAATGTTTAAGTATATCTGCATCATTTCAAACTTACAATTGTCCTAAATTAAGAACTGCTATCTACTGGATCCAGTAGTTCACTGCACCACTGAAAAACCAGGCCTAGAAATAAAGGTCTGTATTCTCTTATCAAGCCACTTGCTAGCCTCTCCAGACCTCATCTTACTCCTTAACCTGAAAGAGGCTTCATCTGCTCTCACCTGATATGTGATAGCTGAAAGGACAAATCTGCAGAGAGCACAGTTCTGGAGCTGCACAGATCATCTCACTCAGAGGCAGCCTTCTCTCTCTTATGGAGTTGGGAGGCTTTGGGGTCACAGGCTCACAGAGAGCTGCAGCCCATTAAAAACGCATTCATGTGTGTTGGCCTTCCCTAGAAACTCTAGCAAGTAAAATGACTGGTAGTAATTCATGAAACTCCATCAGCCCCATTAGGATGTCAGGAGCAGCCTCCTCTCTTCGTGAATCCCTCATGTTCAATTCATTTCCAGTTTTCTCGCCCAGACAAAACATTGAAAAAAATGAAAACTTGAGTCTAGAAATAAGTTTCCCAGTCTCCTAATCCTGCTAAGCAGCTTCCCAACCATGACCTCTTCTTCATGCAGTGTAGCACACCTAAAACACATGCACTTCAGCACTCATGGGTAAAAATGAAACAATACTATTCCTAAGTCAGACTTATTTTCAATGTAATATAGGTGTGTTATGCAGTTTCATCAGCTATCTAATACTCAGCTCTTTAAAGAACTTGACCACAAATCAGTGAAAGCAATAATTGCCTGAATGCTTTAGAAAAAGTGAAAGAATATTTCCCCTTACAAAATTTATACAGAATACTCAGATTATTCCTTGTTCTCAAAGGAGATCCTACACCAAAGCCACTATCACACTTTTTTTTGAGCATTTTCCAAATATCATCATGCACCATATCACCAGCCGCTATGAAGAAGATCTCACACACACTCATAGGCTCTCAGTACATTTTTTCCTTCCTTGGTTTCATTTTGTACAGTCTCTCTCAGGAAGCCTTGTGGGAAGAGAAGATTGACAGAAATCCTAAACTCATTAGAAATCAGCTCAAGCAGTGATTACAGGGTGCTGATCTGCCCACTAACTTTCTATTAATTTTTCAGTTTCCAGCCAACAGCCGCCTGTATGACTCCTCTAAGCGAGAGCTGCAGACTGCTTGAGTCACTGTGTTTGCATACAGCACTGATGAAGCCAACACTTACCTTTCCTGAACCCATCATTCTTCTGCTCTGTTCTGTCACTGAAGTTATCTGAAGTAACATTTGCCTCTGGAAAACAAATACAAAACAAAAATACCTAAGTAAACCAGTAATTTCTATACCACAGAGAGAATCAGATTTCTGAAGTTATTCATGCAATAAAAAGTCATCAAAATATGTCCACAACATAAGCCTCTTGCCACACGCAGCTCCATGTCTCTTTGCCTCATTAACTTCTTCTGTATTTCCTGAGAAACACTGAATTTTCTTCCATGCATTCTAGGTGCTGGAGGGCAAATAGAAACAGGCTCTCCCTGTGCAAGAGGAATACGCGTATTTTTAACCCTCATTATGCACAAGGAGGGTATGTTAAGCAGAAGGAAACGTGGAACCATGACAAACAGCAGTGCCACATTTTAGAAAACCGTAGTCCTTTTGTTCCCCTTCCCCTTGTTTTAATTTATATTGTTTTTGTGGCCATTGAACTCCTAGATCTGGATTTTCAAGGACTCCCAAGGCACCTCAGGGCAGGGAAGCTGTGGTGTCTCTCTGCAGCCCTACACCACTGGCCATGCAGCATCCCCCAGGACTGACTATAATTGAGACCAACGCTCTCATCTTGGAGTCACTCACTACCCTTTCCTGAACCAGCTATCATCCTCTCTCCCTCTCAATCTGCTTTTGCAATCGCATCCACAATGGACACTAGTTCCTTTCTAAAGCTGCTAACAATCAAAATATTTAGTCCTGAAACTGCTTGGGGAGAAATATCATAGCAACTGCAATCCTGGATGTCCTTTCATTAACTGTAGATGGTTTCCAACACACTAATGTGCTTCATGCTACTAGGCAGGAAACATCTGTTTCTCTGTGCTCAACAAAGTTTTCCTTATAAAGCAGTCCTCAGTATGCATCGCTGGGTCAGTTTGGACAGAGACTAGCAGATGAGATATTATAATGTATTATATAAGTTGGAAGTGAGTTATACTGGAATAACTTCAGGAGGTCCACCTAGAAATGGTTCTCTTGACACACATGGAAGTACTTTATCTCAAGAATAGGAGAATGAGTACTTTTTTTTTTTTTAGAAAGGCTTTTGTCTGTAATATTCCCAAGTAAGGGTTTACTCAAGAATTACTCACTAGTCAGATGCACACCGTGCCCAAGAGCATGACTGCTGATGTTTTGATATTGGAGATTAATTCCCTTTTCTCCCCAGTGGTGAATTTGCCTAACATGTACAGAGCCATGTGTCTGGAGAAGGGAAGCCTTTTCCTGCAAGATGTGCAGCTCACACAGATGCATGGACAGTAGGTGAGAAGTTGTTCTAGCTATCCCTATGGAGTACTTTACCCTATGATTATAAGTAAAACTAATATATTATCACTACTTTGTGCAGTACTGACAAACATTGGATAAGCTTATAAGAGAGCTAAAATGTATTATTACCTTAAGCTTTAAATACAATTATATAATCAACTAGAAGAGAAATGTGAGTGCTAAATTATGTTGTGAGCTACATACATATTGCAGTGAAATTACCACTGTTTGCACCAACTTCAGTACATAAGAGACCAGTGTGTTGTGTTCAAATGATCCAGAATTGAAAGCGCTTCTTTCACAGATTTCTTTCATAGAAAACAGCCATTTCTCTGCTGAAGAATTAATTTTCCTTTACCCTTCCAAGCAGTATACAAATATCAAAGAGGAGTGAGTTCCCACACAGTGACTGAAGATGCTACCAGACAGCATTCACAATTGCTGGGGGAAGAACAAAGCATACTCTTGGGAATGTAGTAACATAATTCTTGCTTTTCCCCCTGTAATAAAGGAGAGTAAGGCACTTGCTACACTGCCAGTCAGACCATTTCTGGATGTACAAAGTCAGATAGTTGCTGTTATTCCCAGAAATGCTTCAGCCTACAAAATGGCTGCTCCTGCAAAAGCTTCTGGTACAAGGAAGTATTGATACATATATCCAACACACGTCAGGAGTTAAAAACCGTTTTGTTCTACCGTGGTTTAAAAAAAAAAAAAAAAAAAAAAAAAAGGGAGGTAAAAATTACACAGTCACAAGCCAATAAGAATTCAAGGATCTGCAGAAAACACTACTTAATAAGGACAAGTAAGTCCACACAGTAACTACTTACAGTCAACACAAGTATTTCTCAATATTCAGTATTTAAGATAAAATATTTATGTGTAAGGTACTTTGAGACTTTCTATAGGAACACTTCCCATTTGGAAATACCTTTTCCACAGTAGATGCAGCAGTACACACAGGTATTAAGAGAGGAAAAAAAGAACCCACAGACAAGAAGCTTCGGACAGGTTCAAAGAAAAGCTTCCTTCTTCCACTGTTGGAATTTCTTAATAACATTGTTTCTATTCTCTCTCAGCCTTTGTTTTTCTCTCTGACACTAAGCTGCGGGGTGCAGGAGACACACCTGAAGGACTAGATGCCAACCAGAGAGACCTAGACAGGCTTGAGCAGTGGGCTCAGGTGAACCTCGTGAGGTTCAACAAATCCAAGTGCAAGGTCATGTACCTGTGTCAAGGCAACATCCACTATCAATACAAGCTGATGGATGAGAGGATTGAGTGCAGCCCTTCTGAAAAAGACCCGTGGGCACTGGTGGATGACAAACTGGACATGAGCCAGCAATATGCCCTCACAGCCCAGAAAGCCAACCATATCCTGGGCTGCATCAAAAGGAGTGTGGCCAACAGGTAGAAGGAGGTGATCCTGTTCCTCTTCTCTTGCTGGGGAGATCTCACCTGGATCACTGCATCCAGATATTAAGTCCTCAGTTCAGGAGAAACATGAACCTCCAGAGGGCTGCCACAAAAGTTATCTAAGGGGTGGAACACCTCTGCTATGAGGACAGGCTGAAATTGCTGGAGCTGTTCAGCCTGGAGAGGGCTTCAAGGCAACCTGATAGTGGTGTTTCAGCATCTAAAGGGGAGCTACAGGAAAAAAGGGGACAGACTCTTTAGCCAGGTTTGTTGTGATAGAACAAGGCAAAATGGTTTCAAGCTTAAAGAGAGTAGATTTAAGCTGGATATAAGGAAAAAGTCTCTTACAATGGGGATGGTGAGGCATTGTAACAGGTTGCCCAGAGAGAGATACATTGGATACCCAGTACCTGGAGACTTTCAAGTTGAGTCTGGACCAGGCCCTGGGCTACCTGATTTAGCTGTGCATACTCCCGTTCATTGCAGTGGAGTTCGGACTAGATGACCTTTAGAGGTCCCTTCCCACTCTAAGGATTCTACTGCTAAGACTTCTGCTGAGCAAAGATATAGAGCCCTACAACAGATATTCTAAATTAGCAAAGGATTAGTCATTTCTCATGCAGAACCACTTAGAACCTCTAATGTGCCTATTGCATTCAATCTATATTTACAGGCGTGACTTTAGTCCTCAGGATCTCAGCCTTCCAGCGCATGAAATGCAGCTTGTAGCAGTGCAGCAGAACCGCACACTACCTAGGACTGTTGTGAGTTACACAGAAGAGAAAAAAAGCTACTGAAGATATGGTCAAAGCTACTGAATATTGCCCGGACCACTAGATATAACTTCTACTCTAAAGTCCTGGCATGAAATAAAACATCACACCAAACAGCTTAAAGTATTTTTAGAAGTGTTCAGAGCAAGAGTAAACAGTATGCAACCACAAATCACTGTGGCTTCCAAGGTGTTTTGTCAATTATTGATTCCTTAGCACCAATCTAATGCAGATCTTTCAATTCACGTTTTATGCAGCCTAAATCATAAAAAAAAAAAAAACCATTGAAGATCAAGCAGCAATTAATACCATTTTATTCAGACAGAGTGCAATTTCTTCTTCTTTGCTGTCTCTACACCATGATCAAAAGCTTGCAAAAGCAAGTTAAACAATAAAAATGTTTTCAAGTTAACTCCTAATGAACTTACCATAAGTGTCTAACTATAAATTAGCAATGCACTTAATAATAAAGCCTATACCTTCAATGTCTGCTGCAGGTGTGAAGATTCTCTTCCTGCGAAAGAAGCAGCAATTAGCATCAAGGTGTTTTCATCCTATCTACATCAGTAAGAAAACCAACTATAGTTTTGCTAGCAGGGATAAGCCTGAGGTTAGAAACCAAGCACAGAACAGAAAAACCCTACCACTACACATTTGAAGCATCAGCCATCCCTGAAGCAGCTGTAGAAGTGCCTGCAATTACCTCAGGAATGAGGAGCAGCTGAGTTCAGTTCCCAGTTAGCTTTCACTGATCTAGTGGTTGTTAACTCTGCACATGGTGGGGGGTCTTTAAGAATCTTTAAGGTTCTGTCCAAAGTAAGCCATTCTATGATTTAAGAAGTAAACTAGGAGTGGAAGGATCTTAGGGTTTTACATAAGCAATTGGTTTTGGGGGCAGTGGGAGGACAAGTGATGTGGGAAAAAGGTGTGTGTTTAAGCTGCCAGTGTGACATTTGATCTATTTCTCTGAAAGGCCCTGTGGTTAGTTGCTGAAGGGTTGGAGGAGAGTCTCCTCTAAAAAACAAACAAACAAACAAAGAAAAAACACATGTGTCACTACAGCAGAAGATACTGCATTTGGATGTGCAAGCTAGTGGTGGTTCCTTTGGGAAGTGCCAGCAGGGCCTGGTGATAGCCGTGCCTCCAGAAAGCTGCTCTGGAGGTGGATCTGCATATCTTGTTTATTCCACTTGCTTATCCAGGGCACCCTACAGATGGAGGGATAAGAAAAGATCAGAGGAATTTTTTCTACCTGCCCTTTATCTTTCCAGCGCACTGTCATATATCTGTAGTTGCCACGCACACTGCTAATACTGGAGCTTAGAAGAAAGAGAATGCCTTAAGTTGAAAGGAATCGCTTAGCAAAGGGTTGTGAATGTTCATCTCCTCATCTTTCTGTCTCTTGGTTAGGTGCAGGGAGTGATCTTGCCCGAATAATGTCTCTTTTGCAAGTTTGACACTGGAAATATCATTTGTACAAAGAACATTTATACAGTTGCATGCACACTTCTGTAGGAAGTCTGACAAGAAATTGTAAAACCACTGCAAGCTCGCTGCACAGGGAGCCATTCAGGACCATATGATACCACAGTCATTTATATGCAGGTAACAGTGGAATTGCCCTTTAAAAAGTGAAAAGCATTTCTCCCTTTTATTTTATAACATTTAGTGGACAATTCTGCATGTCCCTTGTACTTTACTAGTGGTAAGTGTGCACTCAGCATCTTCACTGTGGATACACTTTCACGAGGAGAATTAATCTTTAGGAGTCATTTAACAAAGCAGATTACATAAAGGTGTTCTCTTAAGGGAGAAGATAAGTAATTTCCTGTTTCACAGAAAATGAATGGGGAAAAATAATATCACAGCCAAGAAACAGAAAGAATCAAATCTCAGTTTGTGTGTATGATTCATGATCCCTTCTTGTGATGAATGAAGCAGCATACATTTTGATATGGAGTCCTTTCACCTTGTCCTTGGTTTCGTATCATTTGCAGAGTCAAAACAATTAAAAAGTACTTCACCCCCATGCTCCCTGCAGGAATTCAGATGCTCAAGTCACTCTGTCCTTTCTGGAACACATTAGTTTCACAACAGGTAAGCAGGAAGTAAAGACACTGAGTAATTTAGGAAGCAATGCAATACCTCTCAGAGCTGAATGGGATGTATGGCCTTGATTTGAAAAGGAAATTCTACCTTTCTGTCCAAAGCTGTTTTCTTAATGTTATGGATGTACCTTTGCAAGAGTTAAAGTACAGTCATAAACGTCTCACAGTAATTATTTAGTGTTTACTAGGAAGAGAAAGCTAAAGATCATATGGTCTGTAATGGGTAATTTTCCTAACTTTTATCTTACAGAATATTCCTCATTTTCACTAGCTAGGGAAAGAATATCCATCTGCCAGTATGTCCTATGGATGCACTCTATAATTGGTTTTTCTCAACTAAAATCAGATGTATAGCACATTTTACAAAGAGACAGGGAGGTATATGAAGATCCAACCCAAGTGTCTTCATTTAAAAAAGCACTGCCAAATGCAGGTCATTTGGTCCTTCATGGAAGAAGATGAACTTAGATCTATTTTCCATTCTTTGGCCTGATACAGCTGTTAGTGCTGTATCTTTGAAGATAAGCTGTCCACATGTCCTTCCAAGGAAAGCCAGATGGTCACAGCACATCACTGATACACAACTGCAGTGTTAGTACAGGCTGAGTGGAACTAACGAGTGGAGCGTGTGTGGGATGCTCAATGACTTAAACATTTGTTTCTTTTTTCTTCTTTAGATGATGCTGGTGGTCTGTGCAGCCTAGTAACCTTTCGGTTCAATTAAGATTGTGGGTGGACAAGTCACACATTAATTTTTCTTAATGTCCGGATACTAATGAGAGCACTCTTCCCACTATATTGTACATCAATATCAGATATGCCATACTCATAACCACCTAAACTACATCTAAAATGATATTTTGTACTTCACACAATGCTAAAGTAAGCCAAGATTTCTCATATAGTAAATTCAGTACTTTTATGAAGTTATTTTAGAGAGTAGGTGTTGGTCTTTCCCAGGCAACATTGCAAAATATCCTCTAACAAGGATATACTGAACATTGATTTAAAGCAGCCCTGTATTTTATCTTACTGGTTAGCCTGGCAATGCAACTAGGAAATTCTGTGCTCCTTGGAACATTACTGGTTCATATTTGATTTTTGCTGCAAGTGTTACTTCATCTCTCTTATTTTTTCTAAATAAAGTTGTTGTGCTTAATGCAGCTTTTGTAAAGGTGATGACAACATCCTGAGAGACAGCAATAGGTAAGAGAAGGAAAGATCTCTTGCAGGAGGGTGAGAGCACAGGGAAAGAAGTGAACAAGAGCCCAACTACCCCACTGTTTGCTGCCGGAGATACTCTAAAGCTGACTCTTCCAAAGAAAACAAACCCAACCTTTCTATTCCTCCAGTTTTTCTGACTTCTCTATACAAGATCTGATCATATTACACAATGCTTCATTACAGGAAAAAAAGTAATCCTTAACACTGGTTGAGGTCGATTAATTCTATGAAAAAAATAATAGAAATATAGAATCATTAAGGTTGGAAAAGACCACTAAGATCGTTAAGTCCAAACACTTTCTCCTTCTGTGCTCTTTTCAGACCTATATAATTTGGTCTTAAATACTTCATAACTTTAGTCCTCTTTTCAGCTTAGCACTTCAAGACAGCATTCTACAAACTATTATTTTAAATTCTTAAAAATACTTATTTAGGAGGTACTTTGGGGTCATCCATATTTATTTTGCTGAAAATTAAACTACAACTGAAGTTGCACATTTTTTACTTTTCTGGGTATTTTGTACTCTTCTTTTATTCTGCATTTAACCATTGTCAACACTAAGAAAAAATAGGAGGAGTTAGCCTGATTTCCTAGAACAAGCCATGCACAGTCACAGTACATCTCCCTTGGCTTTTGGCCTGAACCACAAGGATTATACTCTTCATTGCCACTCATAACTTCTAGTTTATGCTTTCCAGAGCTAAATTCCTGAATTAGACACCATATTTCCTGCAGAAAATAGTCTAACACATTGTAAAGAGAGAGTTAGGAGTACCTGAACAGAGTATGCAGCCGCCAGCACACTGACCAGAGAGAAACCGAAGGCAGCACTGTCGGAACACTGAAGCAATGCAGACCCCTCTGGGGCTCCTCTGCACAGCTTGAGGCCATCTCCCCTCCCTGAGGCTGAGGCTCACAGTCTGGAAATCCTCCTCTGGACACTGGCACCTGCCCTGGGCAGCATTTTTCATTCAGGGTTTGGCAGAAGAGAAGCAGTGGAAAGCAGCTCTTCTTTCCTCCCCCAAGGGACATAGATGCAGTCATATGGTTTAAGCTGGTTTCTGAAAAGTAGTTTTCCACCTTGACTCCACTCCTTCAGCATGCGTGCCCACCTTCTGTGTACAGAACTTGATTTATCAGAGCCGAGGCTGTCTACTGGGTGTCCTTTTGGCTCGCCTCTATTCACACACTGAGCACAGAGTAAACACAGATCCCTCTGTTACAGCCCCCAAAATGAACCCCAGCAGCGTGTGCTGGGGTCACCTTCAACTGATGTAGTAATAACAGCATTCATTATTAGCACTGTTAATTGGTAAACTGCTAGTAACATTTGTCTTCTGTCTGTTGCCAAGCTCTTTTATTCAGTATAAGGAATATGGTGAAAGTATCTAATACATTTACATGAGCAGAATCTCCATTTTGCTGTTTGTTTTTCTAACTCTGAAGCCAAAATACCTTCCAAACCATTGACACAAAGAAGACAAGAAGCCTTTAAACCTTCAAAAATTAATGTTTTTCTAAAGCTTTTGTTCTTAAATGAACTGTATTGAAATACTGGATACTTAACAAGGTCTTCAGAAATACAAAATCAAAGCTGTCATCATTTTTGTCTTAGTTTGGAACAAAAACTGACTACAAACCATTGCAGTGTATCTTTCAGGTGCCAGTGTGAGCCTGCAGAGAAATCAGAGCATCCCTGTAAACCAAGAATTCCCCTGCCCACCCTCCAATGTGTACAGTGTTTCCTGATGACCACAGAGGCCAGCAGCTCTGCTCATGCAGGCAGCAACCTCATCTATACCTGTTCAGAAGATGTAGATCCCACAATCAGAAAAGCATCTCAGCCTGAAGATCTGAGATACATCTCTAGGATTTTACTTTTCTTCTTATGATTTCTGGTGAAGTTCCCAGTTTTTCTGATGGAAACTTCATCAAATCCACCCTCGCGGGATCATCTTGATGTCAAAGGTGTTAAAGCATGAATAATTTCAGTCCTGAGAAGAAATACAGCATTGGACCTGAGTTATTCTGTGTACTAATGGAATTTATTAGCTCCCAGGCATGCAGCTAGGTTAAAGTCTTAATCATAAAATATCTAAAACCAATCAATTGGCTTATCTTTAGTCCACTAAAAAAAGCAAAACTGGACATCTATAAAAACACACAGCCTTTCTACGGTGCTTCCAAGTCATGCTATGATAATCAGTAGCTGTGAAAATGAAGTCTCTACACACACATACAGAATCATATCATAGAACCATAGTATGGCTTGGGTTGGAAAGGACCCTAAAGCCCACCCAGTTCCAATCCCCTGCTGCAGGCAGGGCTGCCACTCACCAACTCAGGCTGCCCAGGGCCCCATCCAACCTGGCCTTGAGTGCCTCCACGGATGGGGTACCACAGCATCTCTGGGCAGCTGTGCCAGTGCCTCATCACCCTCTGAGAATTTTTTCCTAACAACTAATCTAAATTTCCCCTCTTCCAGTTTAAAGCCATTCCCCCTTGTCCTATCTCTATTAGACTGTGTAAAAAGTCACTCTCCTAAAGGGAGTTATAGAAGGTAGCTCTCTTGACAATGGTTCCTGAGACGGGAACTGGGAGTCAGCATGGGTTGGAATGTGAACTCTGAGCTGCACAACAGCGTGCTTGTGCCCCAGACCTGGGGAAGGGTGGGTGCAGCACTGGCCTTTAAACAAGGGCCTGTGAGTGGAGCCAAGATGCTGAAAGCCATCATTATAGAGTCCGAGACAAAACGGAACAACAACAACAAACAGTTGGGTAACCTTTTTGAAGTGGATGTGCTCCTCTTTCACTGTTCTCTGAATCTTCTTAAATTTTGATTGGCTTTAGATTAGAAAGCAATTGGCAGACGGTCAAAATTTAAAATTGATGAAGCACAATCAGTCTGTTCATGGGCCTCTTGGAAAAGAAAATAATGATCTTTCAGACAAAAATGTTCGGAGGAAGCTAAGCCACAATGTCAACACGTAAGAAAGCAAACAGTGGCACTAAAATGGCTGGAGCAAACAGTATTTAAAAGAAGGTTTTGTCCTGGAGGAGTTGTGGCGGATGTAGAGAGCTTTGTGCTTGGCGATCTGCAGGACAGTCCTTTATGCTTCCAGGACATGCTGGCAGCACAGCAAAGTCCAGGGTCACAATTCATTTGCAGAAATCACATTAGTTCAGAGGTGTGACCTGCAAAAATGTTGTTCATGACATGAAGGATTGGTACGCGCTGTATCGATCCAAGAATTAAAAAAAATGTCAGATGGAATACCATCTAAAAAGGTAACCTCAAACAAGAGCTCCTAACACACTTGAGGTAGCTGTGACCCGTGGTTAAATTTAAGAAGGCATATGAAATACACTCGCTAGCCTCTCCTCAGCAGGAGTGGGGCAGTGCTAAGTCACAGTGAGTCCATCACTTACTCTCTCTTCTCTCCGCACAAAAAGCAGCAAATGTCATGGGACAGCCTGGCGGGTCCTGGCTCTGAATCCCCTTGGGATCCCAGAGCAGCCTGTGGGATGCTGGGATTCTGATGGAGCTCATGAGTTCTGCAGTTCTAAAGCTCAGTATTTGATTTGTGTATCAAATTTGATCTACTTTTACATCTGTGTGTCTGAGTGATGTGTCATCGTTGACTTGAGACTAGAAAAGGCTGCAAGAAACAGATAAAGGAAAGGTTTGAAACAGTGTCACTCAAATCTGAAGGTGTGGAAAACTCCTCCAGTAAACTGTGAAGATGATGAGATTTGGCAGTCAACCAGACAAAACTTCTATAATGGCACATTAGCATTGTGGTACCCTACAGAGAAGAGTTTGGGACGTACAGTTGCTTCTCTTCAGCAAATCCAGGCCTCTTTATGGGTATCTGTCAGGTAATACATGAAAATGTCAATAATAGCTTTCTTTTCCTTCATGCCAAGAAGTGTGGTTGCAGGTAGAGGGCTTAGATATATAAACGTGCCCATAAGAACTGATGCTCCTTCCAGTCAGCCAAGCAGTTTATTGTGCCTAGACTGTAGCTGGACTTTTTAGTATGTGAAGGATCAGGGATGGGATTAAGTGAAGGATCTGTTCTTATGGGTTTACCAGTTGTCTGCTGGAGTAGTTTGAACATTTGGGGCAGGAGAGGGAGGGCAGTGGGTAGTGTGTGTACATGTGTGTGAGGAGCTGGGGAGGGGATGGAAAATCTGTAACTAATAGGCACCTTTTCATCTTTCTTTCTGTTTTCCTTCCAGTGGTGCCCAGATAGAGGACAAATCTTCCCATAAACAGTAATCCTTTAGAAAGTGCTCAAGTACTGCTATTACTTAACTTCCTGATTAGTAGCAGCCACCACCTGCTACTCCTGCTCCTCATTGTCCAGCATAATGGAAGTGTTCATTTCCCCTGGCTGTGAAAAGGTAATGGGAGGGCAGTCCCTCTTCTCTGCTTTGGCAAAAAGAGCAACAGGCCCTCCTTTTCTCCCTTAACTAATCCCAGACCATATTTATCCAAGAAAATAAATTGTATTTCTGCCAACAAATAGCTGGATAGGGCAGGTTATGAACATTTTCGGAAAACAAAACAGCACACAAAAGCAATCATTTCAATTGCTTTGAACTAAATCAAGGGTTTCTGCTGCAGGGCTTTTTTATTGCCTGACCGTGGCTTTGAGATCCCAAAGGAAAGACAATATATTCAATATTTTTCACACCTCAGACATGCAAAGACTTCTGTTTTCCTCTAAACTTAATAGCTGAAGCTGCCAAGAGAGCTGCACATGCTGCCTTGAAAGACAGCTGTTAAAATAGTCTCCTTTGATCAAAATTCTTCCACATTTATAGTTAGAGCAGATAAAGTATTATAGGAATTTCTTAGCATGGACAGAAAATTATAAAAAGAATGAAAGTTGCAAAACCCAAAACCTGCATTTGTCATGAGCGGGCATAACTTTTGAAATCTCAGTTAAAAGGAGGCAACCCCTGAATAGACACTGAGGATTCTCAGACTTTCTATTTCCCTAAAGTCCCCTATTGTTTTACACCAAGAGTGGTGCTGTCTCTTCCTAGGGAAGCACAGGCGGGCAGTAGATTAGTCCTTATTTAGATGGTAAGTTCCAGCCTATTTGAATTGTATTAAGCATTCTCCTTCCTTCTGTGGGATTTGTCATAAATCTTGAGTAAATATACTTAACGCAATCTCAAAGACTGAAGTTTTGATTTCTCAGAGGGCTCAAATCTTTAAGCCTTAAAACTTCTCTTGTTTAAGAGAGATAAAGCAAAAGAATCTACTTGTTAAAACAAACACAGGGAAAAAAAGCCTCCCTACAACCCTAGACATTATCTCAATGGGAAGTGGCACTCATTTGAGGCTTTTCGCTAGCATTCTTTGCCCAGGAGTGAAATCTATTATAGGAATTAGTACTGCCCCTTAAAACGGTAGCATCGCTAAGAAGCAAATGAATCCTACTCTCCTTCCCTCTGTTTTCCTATCCATTCTCCTTCTTCTAAACAGTATTCAAAGGTTTCTTCAAAGGTCTTCATCCTATCTTTGTTGCCATGGTCTCTCACGGAGTTGAATCAACATTTTCAAAACTAATGCCCGCTCTAAATGCATTGTTGTTGGGATGCTGAGTCAGTTCTCTGCTGACTATGGAGAAAGAAAAAAGGATCTTTGAAAATCAGTTTTAACATTCAACTAACCTGAATGGGGAAAAGCAAGAGATCTTTACTCTGCTAGAAAGAAGCAAAACTTCTCAGGGACGAGATGCCTTGCATTTGGGGAAGAAAAACAAACTGTCCTGAGCTTTTTGTGTCAGCTGTTCTGTCTTTTTCCTCTTTCACTTTATTCATACTAGAACTGAGAAAGATAATTGCTTCTTAGAAGGAAAAAAAAAAAACAACAAAACAGAAAACAAAAAACCACCGCAGAAAGATCCTTTTGATTAACACACATCCCAAAGTAAACCCTTCCTTTGAGGGTGACAGAGATGCTTGGTATGCAGTAGCAATGACAGGCAGTGCTAGCTTTGGCACGGTTGAAACAAGCAGGGGTAAATGGTGAGGAAGCATCGTTATTTCTAAGGGAACTAACAGGATACCATGCTTGTATCAGGTGTTGTTTGCCTTTCTTGTTTAACTACTTGCATGTTCTTTAGAACAAGGTCCAACTCTAACACATGTATTTGTACAAGATGGAGAAAAATGTTTGCTAGCCTAATTTGAACTTCTCGGCTTTGCTCTATAAATAAGAACCTCTATTTGCTATGTAAATGAGAGCACCAGACGCTTCAAAGTTGAATTACAAGAAGAGACAAGATCTTTGTCACAGGTGTAGTTGCATCAACTTTAAACTGCCTTTAGCTGCCTGGCCCCAGTTCTTTTAGATCCTTTGAACAACTGTTCCGAGCCAGAGGTCTGACATGGCACACTAAATTCTGTATATTTGTTCATTATTCCTAGGGGAGAAATCTGCATGAAAATTCTGTTGGTGTAATTATATGCCTCAGCTAGAGAAACTATTCATCTGTCTGCAACAGATTTCACCTTCGTGTAACAGATGATGATTTTGCCAGAGACTTTCTGGACATGTAACAACCGCAGGTTTTACAACATGTATTTGTAACATGGGTCATAAACTGAAAGAAAGAAATCCAAAAGTGATTAGATACTTACAGTGTGTTTGAGAACAGCCCTTCATCCTCAAGGAAAATCACAGTTTAATGGGGAAAGTTGTTTGCAGCATCTTAGGAAATGTAAATCCTTCTTCTCCCTTCTGCCACTCTATCTCCCCACATCAGGGAATTCAGGCAGTGAATGGAGAAATGCTGGACGAGGATCTGAAAACAACACAGGAGTGTGTTGTGGGTCTTGATTGCTGAGATAGATGGGACACAATATCTGATGCAGTTCATGGTGACAAGATTCCCATAACTTAAAAAAAAACACAAAAGGCATGTATGTGAAGTACGTTCATTAATTGGGAATAGTAACGGTTGTCCCCATTTTTCCTATAAAATGAACACACTGAAACACAGATTGTGATCACGGTCTTTCAAGTTTCCAAAGCTGTCCATGTTTTGAAGGCTTAAAGATATTCCCAAAGAGACCGTAGGCAAACTGCATGTTGGTACTCTTGAAGAGAGACCATGCTCCATTTTTTTGCCCTTTTCTCTGTGACCATGTCACTTTTCTCCCCATGGTTTTAATTCACATAACTTTCCCCATTTCACCTCTAAATCCTTTCCTTTCTGGTCTTTGGAATTTCCTCTTCACTTCTTTTTTTTTTTTTTTTCTTATCCTTTGCGTGTGCTATTTGTCTTCCCTTGTTCAAAATCCACTGATTTTCACTACCCTTCAATTTACATGCTTTCCCTAAATTCCACCCTCCCAAAACTTTCTTGGTCCCCCTTTCCAGTCTGCTCTTGGCTTTACAGACTATTTTAGCACTGTTTGCTGCTGGGGCTTCCATGGCCTTTTTAGATTTCTTGAATTTATTTCCACTCTCTGACCAGCTCTCTCAACCCATCAATCCTGCGGCTCAATGTACTGTGAGTACTTGTATTGCAACAAAATACCTCATCACTTGAAATCCTTTTCTCCAACTAATGCCTTTTGTTGGATAGCAGTGCACCTGCATTCTTCTTGTGACTTCCCATCTTTTGGATTCCCCAAGGCTCATTTATTTTCTTCTAGTGAGTAAATTCTCAGAGCCACAACATTTCACTATGTTTTCCGTTATCCTTGGTTTGGTCTCAGATGCACTGCCCTTTTTGTGCCTACTGATGTCAACACGTCCATTTCAGTGCCATCAGCAATTGTGATGAAAAGAGTGGAGAATACTCTCCTACCCGTCTGCCCACTTGGGCTTCTTTCCTTGCAGCATGTAGCCTCTCCATGGAAAAGATACACCAGCACCCAATGCCACATTGGTGGGTTTTCCCACTCCACACACAGTACAGAAGAGGGATGAGCCCTGCCATCCTCCCTTTCCTCACTCCACACCATTGGCTTCATCTTCATCCCCTCCTTGGGCAGATTCGCTGAGGACTCTGACATCACATCTGGGGACCTGGACCTCCCCAATGCTCGCCAAGCAAACAAGAGTGTCTGCCTCCTCTCAGTAAGGGCCAAGAATGAGAATAGCAAGGGTATTTCAGGTCAGGCCTGAGGCAAATTATCAGACAAGTTGCAAAGCTCACACAACATGTGGCCACATTATGTGTGGCTCTAGTCAGCGCTAACAGCCTGTCACTGAGCTCCATGTTTAAACAATTTGAGCAAACAGGAAACACAGAAGATAGGAGTGGGGAAAAAGCCTTCGAGGAATTGGAAAGTTCACACCGCTTGGTACACTTGGTAAGCAAATATTGCAGCAGTGAGAAGGGCAGAGTACCCACGGGATAGACAGAGATGTGCCCAGCCTCCTACCGTGCAAAACCAAAACATACATAAATAAGTCATCCCGTTTTAAAAAATCACTCAGCCAGCAATTTTCAGAGCTGCATAGGAAACTGATTGCTGGTTTAGGCTGTGCCTGATCATGTTAATTATCTGGGAGAAAAAAAAAAAGTATGGTTTTGGTTCAGCAGCAAGGAAACCAAAATGGGGGGGAAAGGAGGAAAAAGAAAAACAAGTCTTAGTAGCAACAAAGTAAAATTTAACCACACCAAAATAAATAACACCGATACCAGTGTTGGGAAGTAAATATAAAAACATTTTAAAATAGAACTTAGAAACCATATTGTATTGTTTAGCACGAAAATTATAGGCTTTCAAGACAGTACTATTAGAGAATGTATTTAATCCAGAGCAGAATTGGCTATGAAACCGTCCACTCTATCATGGGAATGCTTAGCTCAGTATCTGGTAGGTTGCCAGCCATTTAAAATGTTTTTGTGTTGGTTTAATGATTGTTCCCATGAGCACTGATGGTAAGGGTTGACATTAATTAAAATACTAAGTCATCAGAGCTTGGATTATGGGGAAAGGGAGAATGGGCTGGATCCGATTGTCTTCAAGGTTTCTTTGGCCTTCCACATTTTTTTTTCTTAGATGCATGATACATGCCAAGTATCCTCTTAGCTGAGGTATAACAATGTAAATAGACTGTCTCTGCAAATATAAAGTAATCTTTTTAGGTTTTCCACACACTCGTTTAACTGATTAGAGGACACTCATTAAAATCAGCTAATCATGTAATGTGGCTGTGTTCTGAATGCTAAACAAAATGCCTAAATGAAAGAGGATTTTAAAACATTGTCTGCCTCTCTTAATTTATTTCTACTGTATGCTCAATGGGACACAATACAGTAGGAATGCTGGGCCCTATCCTCATTAACCTCAAAACTCATTATCTCATATAAAATCCAGCCTTTCACATAGAGTGTATTGGAAAAGGTATGGAAAAGGATATAAAAGACAATGTCTTTAGGGATAGATTCCTGAAACACTACAAAGGACTCCACTTAGAACAGTGATGCTAATATAGAACAGCACAAAATTGCAAGTATGATGCTATGCTGAAACAACACTTGCAGAATTTGGATACAGTAGCTATCGTTATTTCTTTCACTGTCATTTCATTAACTATCCAAGACTGCCCAGAGAGGGTGTGGATGCCCCATCCCTGGAGGCTTTCAAGGCCAGGCTGGATGTGGCTCTGGGCAGTCCGGTCTAGTGGCTGACAACCCTGCACATAGCAGGGGGTTGAGACTAGATCACCTTTGAGGTCCTTTTCAACCCAGGCCATTCTATGATTCTATGATCCAGATCTTCAAAGGCACACAAGCAAAACTCATTTAATACATGAAGTTCTCCAAAGGCCAAATACAGGAGTCAAGGCTGCACTTTTCTGCTACCACCACCTAGCCAGTGAATCAGGGGAGAAGCACAACCCAAATGAGGTGTGCAAACCAGCTACCTTCCCGGCTCTGGCACTGGCACAAGGGATGGGGCTTCCTGTGACATCGGGATGCTGTGCAGCAGAGTCCTTACCTCTAAATGCCTGCAGCTCAGCCACCATTGCTTTGGCAAACACCGACATCACTCAGCCAAGGCCCTTCATGCAGCCATGTCCACCTTACATTGGGTGGGGCTGAGGTCACGACAGGCTGAAGATTTCTACTTGGAAGGGATGGGCTTTTGGATGTGAATCTTCAGCCTCTTCGTATACAAAATGACCAAGTCTTTGAGTCCTCCCACATAACATGGAAAAAGGAGAGCATCTGAGGAGGCCTTGTCCATGCACACAGGGGCGATAGGCCCGATGCCCTCCTGGGGCTGTTCTCCAGCAGAACCATCTCCGAGCACGAAGGAAGCTTGTCGTTGGGGAAGGGGGAATGGCTTGCTTTTGTTTTTGCTCAAAATCGTTTTTTGTCTAAGCGCTGGGAGAGACGTGTCCGATGTGTGAATGCCCCCCGCCCCTTCCCCTCGCGCTGGGTGCGGAGCGGGAGAGGCCCGCAGCGCTTCCGCAGGGCCGGGGCCCCGCTCCCCATCGGCGGGGCGCTGGGAAGGGGCCGGGGGGCCCCGCTTTGTGGCCGCCCGCCGGCCCCGCCGTGGTCGGAAGCGCCAGGGTAATCCGGGGAGCCCTCCGCAGCGAGTGGGTGGTCCGCGGGGACGAGGCACGGGCTCCGCGCTGCCCGGCCGCTGGCCTGAGCCAGCTCCTGCAGCTGGGCCGAAGGCGGCCGCAGACCGCTCTCGGCACATTTCTTCATTTCTCACTTGAGTGCCCTTCTTTAGTTCCCTTTCAACTGCCCACTTTATATCGGCTTCATTACACCACCGCTCCATTTGTAATGTAAATCGGGAAACTCAGGGAAGTTTTTCTTTTGGCCTTGTCTACGGAAGAATACCGAGAGGTATTCAAAACGTATTAACACAAATCAATGGCACCAATAAAAGCAAAATCTCCTTAGCAACATAATCTTGATTGCAAAAGGAGAACTGAGAGCATTTAGCAGAACAGTGGCCCACATGGAATACGCATTTGTCTAGAAGAATGCAGCACAAAGCCTAAAAGAGAGATGCTGAAAAAATCCAAAATTAACTCACAACGAACAGTTACTCTTTTTTTCAAAAGTACACAATTGGCTACATTAAATCTATCGTGCGCTTTTCTGCTCAGCAACATTGTATCATACCGCTTTGCAAGGCGAAATTACAACACGGAATGCTTCACAGCCCCTGGCGGAGCACCCTCCCGCACGCACTCGGTTTGGTGCACGCTGGCACAGACATGCAGATAAATCATACACACACACACACACACACCATACGTGCACGGTATGAGGAGGCTGCTAAGATTTCTACACTCGAATAACCCAACAGCTGTAAAGTGTTCCACATGCAGGAGAAAAAGCTAGCTCCTTATAAACGACACCAAGCTCCACACCCCAGAGAGCACAGGATGCGTTCTGTTTGCTGGGCTCGGGTCTGCTCGCATCTCGTGTTGGAGCCCTACACATACTGGAATTACATGGATGGAGTGATTCCCTTGAGAATAAACGGTGTCTGCCTTAACGAGATGGGAAGTACATAAGGAGAGAACTAGCACATTAAAAGTGTGCAAACGGCTTCAGCATTATCACACAACCATAACGGTAACACACAACTGATCTTACTGGCATTAGGATGTGAAAAGCTTGAATAACTCCAAATGCAGACTTAATGCTAGCCTAAAAATTTTAAGACAGGCAATTCCCCTAAGTTTGGTGACTCTTGGACTAGAGTTAAATTACTAAGTTACCATTTTCCTTTCTTCCCCCCATCCCCCCAGTCCAACCAAACATTGACTAGAAATTAGGAGAGAATACTGTGTTAATTCCTGAGGTATTGCGTTCTTTTTGTTTCCCTTCCCCCCAAAATACTACATAGGCAAAAAATAGTAAGGCTTAGCAGGTAAGTTAACAAACATTTTATTAGTTTGTAATACAGACAACTTAAGAAACACTTTTAAAAAAAATCATATTGGAGTCCATTCCAATTCTGGGTCAGGTCAGGAAAAACAATGCTGATGTATTAAATAATATTCTATAATTCAACAATAGATTAACTTCAGTAATTTAGCAGTCGTGGTTAAATATTCTTAAATACGTGTATTTACAATTGTGCAGCCTTAAAAAGAAGTCCCTTTCTTCCTATCTTCTCTCTCTAAAGCCCTGTGAACACATTCAGACTCTCATCCAGACTTAAAATATTTGAAGAGGAATGTCACAATAGCAAAAGTCACAGCTACCCTATCTTCCTAAACTCTTTATTAAAGGGAACCCTCTGCAGGCATTATCATTGAGTCCAT
The DNA here is from genome assembly GCA_016647715.1 of Pavo muticus. Classification (NCBI taxonomy): domain Eukaryota; kingdom Metazoa; phylum Chordata; class Aves; order Galliformes; family Phasianidae; genus Pavo; species Pavo muticus. The sequence goes on along the minus strand of JACDJE010000045.1, from coordinate 2,148,337 downwards.
ATAAATAGCAGCTTCTTAATATCCAGTTCCATGTTAAATTATTGCTTATGCATTTTCTGCTTCATAGATCTAGCATAGATGCAAAATATTTATTTTATTTAAACGTTTGCCATCTTGAAAGCTACCACCCCTTAAGTGACTCACTTTCTGCTACTGCTTTTTATGTTTAAGAAGTTCTTCCTAAGCACAGTCTGTGACCTTTTAAAACAAAATGAATTACGTTGGGCTAGTTTAGCACACAACATTTAGGCACCACTTTCTAGTTTACTGTTCTTTTTATGTTTGGAATTAGTTTCGTATTCTCTTTGCCATATTCAGTCTCCTACAAAAACGAATCAAGTTACACTTTCTAAATCTCTAACTGCCCCGCATTCCTCTTTACCTCACTGAACCAAACCCCTCATTGGCAAAATTACCACACAATTAACACACTGAATACCCCAACAAGTTAGAAAGCCTGCTGCAAGCACAGAGGAGCAGAGATATTTACAGTTGATGAGTGAGAGGTGTGCACTGGTACAATTAAATCAGTTTAAACAGAGCCACTAAAAATATCAATTATATTGCATCTGGATATCTGACTTTTGTTTAATTTCTAAGCGTGATCATAAAAAATGGATTCACAAACCTAAAGCACTGTAACAGAAAAAAAATCACCAGCTAATTACTTAGTCTAGTTTCCAACATGAGGCAAAGTAACTATCAGTGATGTAAACGAGGAGAAAAAGCAAAGCTTGTCAGATCTGCCCTCCAAAAATGAGCATTTGTTAACGGTTCCCTTCTCCATAGAACTAAAAACTAACCACAAAGGTCTCTTTTACTTACCTGAACTTAAGCTATCCTAAATGGATGCCACGCCTGGCCCTCACATATGCTGTCACATGACAGGAGTGTCTGGGCAGGTCAAGAATTTTCTTTGGAAACGATCAGCCGTGCATTACAGCCCCAGCCTAGGAAAAGACCGGGCTGTACTCACTGTGCAGCTCTCACCAGTGATTCCTTTCTGGTGCGGATATTTTAAATTGAAAGATGCTGAGTTATAAAGTATGCTTATCTCTCTATCTGCATAATAGCACGCTTGTTATAACAAAACTACAATAGAAATGAAGACACTCCATATAATTATTGAAATGGACGGTTAGCCTTTACTTAACTTTCATTATTTAATATCATTTCATACGGTTCATAACTGTTTTCCGATACACACAGAATTTCAAACCTAAACCTCGAGTTCAGCCTTTCATGTGTTGCTTCTCCTAATTTCTGTTTCATTAAATTTCTCCTGTTGTATTTTCAAGAGTCAAGCATTTATTAATCTCTTTCAAGATAATCAATCTTAATGAAATATTAATGAGCTAATTGAAGCAGAAGAATTTTAAATACAATAACATTTAGTTAATAAAAGATGTATTATCCAAATGCCGTGTGGTGGAGATGCACACATCAGAACAAGTGTCAAGAAACAAAGTTTCATACAAGGACTCCTTTGTAAAAATTAGCAAAAATAATTCCTAATTCAGCCCATGCTGACTGAAACACCGTTGTGAAATAAGTTTAACAAATTAATTAACTACAAAACACCAACAAAACAACCCGAATCTGTAACCAAAGAAGAACAAACACAGGATGTTGTTTGTTTGTTTTTGTTTTGTGGAAGTGTTTGCTTTCGGGTACTTCTCCCCTTGAAATGTTTCTATTTCCCTAGGAATTGTAGTTTCCTCATTACCAGCACCCCCTGATTCATCCAGCCTGAAGAGAGAACTTCATACAAAGCACAAACACAGTAATGAAGAAGGTAGCACCGTTAGAAATAATCACTCTGTCCAAATCAGCAAAAAAAAAAAAAAGTTCATTTATCCTTATTCAACATACTATGACATTCAGCAGCCTAATAATACAGGGTAAATAGAGCTCTCATTGCCGTATATTGGTAACATTCACAATGGTCATGCATAATACAATCAGAAGTTTTCCAGGGTGCCGTTTGCAAGTAAGCCTTCATGCAGATAGGCATTCAGCTTATAAATTCCATTTTCCTATTTCCTATTAGTCCCTGAGTAGTTAATATTTCTACCTACAATATGGCTATTAAAGGCATTATAACCACCATTACACTTAGTTGTTCGTAACGGAAATGCAATGTGGCTTTAGGAAGCAGCAGCACGGAAATTACAGCAAATTAGTGGTGACAAATATAGACTGCATTTTTAAAATGCTTTATTTTTGCGAGCAAGGTAGCTGAAGAGCAACATAAATTATTTTAGTCATGAATACAAACTAGCCAGCTCCTGTTACCCTTCATTAAGAAGTCGCTACTGTGAATCCAGACATTTGGGGCTCGAGACCTCTCTAATTGAGCATTTCCTTTGCATAAAATCATCCAGATTTTGACCAAATGTAGGGTCATCATGATCCTTCTTTTAATCACCCAACAGCAGTGCTTAACCTAAAAGAACCAGGGATTTTCTTTGCTTAACAAGTCTTTTGCCTCTTCAATTAAAGCGATCTCTAAATTATTCAGAACTCAAATGGTGGTTTTTTGGTGGACAATTTGCATTATTGCCAGCTGCTCAAAAACTATAAGCTAGAGCTCCCAAAACAAGGGGACTGATTTAAAATTAAGACTCCGGGATGGGGGCTGGGAGGAGGGAATGAAGACAAGTTCTTTCCCTTTGACTTCTGCCTTCCGAGCAGTTACAGATTGCATCTTAAAGCTCTCCCCTACAGCCTTCAGGGCTAGATAATAATGACTTTTAGAAAAATGAAAACTGACTTAAGTAAGCACATAACTCAGAAAGAGTATGTATTTTTTCATAACTCAGGAGTATGTATTTTTTCAGCACGCGGTCTTGAGAGTTACAAAATAAAAGTATCATTTAACTAACGAATTTCCAGATTTTAGCTTACATCTAAGTACTGTAAATAAGTTCTTACAATATACTTCACCTGGTTTTGTGTATCATAAGAAATTTCAGATTTGCTACGGATGTTTTTGGATTTGCATACACAGTGTATTAAAACTATTACACAACATAACCTATTTCCAGACATTTTAATTTATGGTGAAATTTGCTAATCCCAGTTTAAACTTCACATTATAATTATTTATCAAGAGATAAACTCTACAGAATTCTTATATGTGGTCAGAAAGGAAGCCCTTCTGCCTCAAAACTTATTTCTAGATATCACTAAAAGAATAAAAATATTGTTTTATTATTATTATGTTACAGAATAACTCTTTAAGGACTAGCTGAAAGCCGCTATACCTACAAACAATAATTAGCTTTCACAGGGAGTCAATGATGCCTCTACCAGTAGTAATTCAGGCTAAAGGTGAAACAGACATAATTCGCAACAATCTTTTGTTAAAAGATTAATATTGAGTGGCTATCTAAATTTCACTATTCAAGGAAATTGGGAATAGATAAGATCTGTAGGAATTGCTGAGTTACTAGAAACTAATAGGTTAGCCTAATGTAATAATTATTTTAGCAAAGAACAGCCTATGTCTTACAAGTCCTACTACAGCTTCTGATCTGCTCAAACAATTTCATCCCTGGTCAATTGGACAAAAACAAGGTAATACATGTATTCTTACTGGCATACAAAAGAACAAAAATCTAAATCTTTTAGAAAAAAAATCAAAGAAAAATCCTGTTGACTGCTGCAGGCTTTAAGTGGGAGACTTACTGATGTTCTTCCTCAGTTCAATTTTTGTTACTGTAATTACTGAATGGAAAGGGATTGTGCTAAAATGCTTGGTAACATTCTTACTAGACAAGTGTACTACCTCAACAGAGAGAAATGCTTTTGAGCAAAACTCATCTATGTATAAATGCACTTTTTCAAGTTTTCTGGGTAGTATGCTCAGTCAGAGATATAAGAAATGTTTTAAAAGGCAACTAGTCTACCACCTTACTGTGGGATTTAGGCTTTTATTTGCTCAAAGCCCTACTTTGGACCCTCTACAAATAGAATTCTCAGAGAGTAAGCGATAGGGAAAATACAGAAATACCTAACAGCATATGCACCTACAATAGATGAGTTCTTAGAAAGCACTACTGCTTACGTGGTATTTATACTAACAAGATGTTCTCTGCAAATCTTTAAGTCAGACTGCATTCACTGCACTTGTTTCAGCACATATCAATCTCAAATTAGCTTTAAAAATCAGTAGGTTTGGCAAGGTAGTTACAGTGTCACAGAATATAGTATGGGAAGCTTGGGGAGCAACCTAAGGTCACTGGCTGACACCCAGCCCTGTACTGCTATGAGCGCATTACAAGCCATTGCCAGCTTACACTTCTGAACTAAAAAACTACCAGTAAAAATCTGCGTCCATGCAATAGATCTGCCTGCACTGTCAACTGAGAACACTGATAATAAAATCTATGCATGGCATATTCAATATTCATTTTATTGAAAACTGAGACTTCGAGAAATCAATATGCATTTCTGGCCACCAATATTTAACACTAGTCATTATTTCTGTTCATTTTCAACCTCATCCCTGCAACTCCCAACCTCCAGAACCTCAGCTGCCATCAACTTTAAGCTTCTGTCCTCCTTCACAGGCTGAAATTGGTCCAAGATTACAACAGTACTTCTGGGTGTGAGGAGGGCTGCAGACCACACTTGTATTAAAGAAGAGGCTGTAACTGATTTAAAATGAAAATAGAAATAAACATTGTAACTAGTTTCTTTGGAGAGAAACCACTGTGGGCCCCAGAAGACCCAGACAGCACAAAAGTGATACTTGCTAATTAAAAAATCACCTTCGGTCAAATCAAAGAGACACTTGTAGGCTTGTATGAAAAGCATAGCTGAGCTACTTTCAAAGTAAACAGCAGGAGTTCACACACAAAAGCTGAGCAATGGATGGTTTTGGGGAGCTGATACAGGGATACGAAGTTAAGAAAACTTAAAACTTCCTAGACCACTCCCACTATCAAACATTTAGGAACATAATACTAGAGAATATTTTACAGAGAATAAATATTTTGAAGACATAGAAAAATAGTTCACAGCATCAAGGTACTTGTAATATATTACCTTGAAATAAAACTTGTATTTAAAAGATTAAAAAGAGAAAATTACTCTTGTAGTGGTATCAACTTCTCATTCATACAAATATTAAGCAGAGTATAATATCTGTTTTTCATATATTCACATTATTGCTTGCTACCACAACTGTACAAGGAAGATATTCATAGCTTACATTAATGTTCATGTACAGTAATTTTAGATACATAAAGCAAACTTTAAAATGATTGAGTAGCCATTTAGAAAAGCTATGTGTGAAGATATGTACAACTAAGATACAAGCAGAAGAAATAAAATACAACTGGCCTGACCCAAGCATACATCATATATCCAGTTTAAAAAAAAGTCTTTATACTGTGCAGAAAGTAAGCTTTGTAAACCAAAAGCAGACAATGAGCAGAAGCAAGGGTGCAGTACATAATTATGTAACATAATTAAATTTACACTGCTGACCAGCATACCTTGCTTTGATTACTTCTGATTCATGGCACCTGCATTTGTATCCAGAATTGTACTATTCAAGATTAGTCCAATAACTTTCTTCTGCTTATGTGGCTTAAAATAAAATTAAAAATGAAAAGAAAAAAACAACTACCCTGAAAGGTCTGCTTGGAGAAAAAATTTCAGTAAAACAATTCCTTCTGCACCCTTGTATACTGTATCTGGTAAACAATACAAACAAAATGATACATGGCATTAGCCTGAATTAAAACTGCTACATTATAAACCAATATAAAATATTGGTTTATATACTAATATATTGTAGAAATCTTGAATTCTACTCATCAGATGCATGCAATTCTCTCAGCAATTTTCTAATATGAGTAAAGTAATTCTATTTGGCTTTTTTTCTTCTAAGTTTAGAACTTCTTCAGAACCAGCTGACAGGACTTCTTCATGAAAAGCACAGATTCCTACTGATGCAATGGCATATGAGTTCCAAAAAGCACAATTTCAAAAGGAACTTTATTTCCCTCTTTTGTTGGAAGAAGCTAGCCAATATCCAAAAAGAAATAAAAATATTTACAACTGACCAGTCACTGACAAAAGTTTAGGTAGATCTTTGATGGTATTTCAGCACATAAACTAATAATTAAAAGGACTTACACAACGTACAATCAAACAGTTTTGTCATTTTGGGGTAAAAAAAATACCTGCTCACTTGTAGAACATTTTCAGCTGTGTATTTATAGTAATATATGTACACGCGCGCGCACACATAAAAGACTCTCTGAAAATCAAGATACATTAACAAACAGAAGTAGTAAAAGTAATAACTTAAGTAGTAGTTAACATTTGCATGAAATGACTTTGCAGAGTTCGACCAAATGCACTTAGAACATGCTCTTAAAACAAATGAACAAACAAAAACAAAAGAATAGAAACACCACAAGAGTCTGTAGAACCAATGCTATGTCACCACCAGGAGAGCACCAAGCAAGGCACCATTGGAAAGACAACATACTTGAATAAGTCTCTAAAAATAAATCAAATGCTAATCTGGTCGAAAAATCGGTGTCTTTGGTAAAAATTCTATAAGGATGACCTGCACAAAAAGAAAAAAAAAAACAAATATTAAATGACAGTAGCAACCCTATTACTTATCACAATGATAATTCACTTTTTTTTTGTTTGGTTTGGTTCTATTTTGAAGTCCATCGGGTAATAATACTTTCAACAGGTACAGAAATCATTTTAAACAGAATGTTTTGGAGGAAGAAAACCATAACTAGTAAAGAACCAAGAGGAAACGAAAAAGTTCTTCTGCTAATACTAAACACATATTAACAAAGGGAAAGAACCAAAAACGTATGCAACATTCACTTTCAATTACATATGTAATTCTCTTTGAAATCGTTTCCACTCAGTATAGGATTCTAAAAGTCAAGTCTACACTTCAAAACTCACATAGAAATTCATATCGACCACTGAAAAATTTGCATATCAAACAAACCTGCAAGTAGTTAACAGGAAACTTAACTAATGTTCCTGTATGATTAAGCTTCAGGTCTCTATTCAAATTTTAACTACACAGATCCAGTACTGTAAGGTCAAGAATGCAGTTCAAGTAGTTATCTTGTTTTATATTTAAACAGAAAGCTTCAGGAGTGTGCACTTTCATTCTTCATGAGACTACCAAGTAGCACAATGGTTGTATTAGTAAAAAATAAACGCATTTGGTAATCTAACTGAAGATTTCATTTACTTGTAAGGGGAGCTTGGTCTTCTATAGAGTTAAAAAAGAATTTCTAAACATTTTTTATCAAAAAAGAATAATAGAATTTGGCTGCTTAGGGTATAAATAAATGCTCCCATCTGATTACATACTGAACACTAGAAAGGAAAAAGTGTCTCTGATATGACTTATGAGGCCAACTCTTACGAAAAAAATTGAATGGTATATAAATTTTTAGAAACACTCAGAAGTATTTGATATCAGTTTGATATTGAGGCAACACAAGCAAAACCCACTGATGGCTGATGCGAGTTGACCACTGGATGCTGGAGAGCTCCCAGGGCTTCTGATATTTAGGCAAGGTTTAAAAAGAGAGCAAGAAGAACAGCTGAAAGTCTGTGTTTATGCCAAGGGAGTATGATCACCTTACACAATTTAGCATCTCCAACAGTGGGTGTAGAATGTGAAGTGAATAAAGCTGCATATTTTGTGTACAGGAGGCTAATTTAAAGAACTTGTTTTGGAAAAAAATATATTTAAAATTAAATCAGAACTGTAACATTAGGGGTAGGTTTTTTTTTTAAGAGACTAGCAAATTAGTTAACTGGAACTGAGGAAATGATGTAAGTTTTTAAAATCTGATTAAACATATCCATAGATTGCATATTCGATGTTTCGTTTCACAAACTGAAAATAAAATCTTAGACCATCACTCTGTAAAGCTCTACATTCATTCTTACATATTACTAAGGCAAATAGTTCAAATCATTTTAAACTGTATTTAACATAATAAATGATCATCTTAAAATGCTGCTGAGCCACAGTATTTAAAAACTATCTGTGTATGTCGTTTTTCGTTGTTCTTTTTAAATTGAATCTGCAAAACATTGGCTGGAACAAAGCTTTTCTTTAGAAAAATACATCAGTGAAGTAAAATTCTTAATTCAGGAGAAACTCAAATTTACTTTGTGAAGTTCGCTTTACGCAAATTTATCTAAATTAACAAGTTTTGTAGAAAAGGTGATACAAAGCATCTACTTATTCAGTGAACTGAGTAGAGCTATTCTGCAAAACAAAAAGGAACTTGAAAATCTTATGTCTCAGGCTAGAAATCAGATCTAACGTAGAAACGGGAAAATAGAAAAGGCTAAAAGGAAAAGGTTAATATAATTTTCTACTATTTAATCAGGTTTAAATCAATTTTACATGCCTGATAGCTTTGTTGTTTCAAAAAACAGACAAAGTATCACACAATGAAAGATCATAGATAAGTTAGAACTAATACAGTAATCTTTCTCAAAGATTATTCTTTATTTTAAAAAACAGTTAACTCCTCCTGTCTCCTACTTCCTAGAGGGTTCAGTGAAATTCTGCAAATTCAAATAAATCTTACATTTTAGCAGCTTAATTTCACCCTCTCTAGTACCCTCTGTCCATCTCCAAGAGATTTTCAAAATGGAAACAAACAGCATCATGAACAAGCAAGAACGCTGCCAGCTAAACAAACTGAAATCCCACATAGGACATGATATATTTTACATATAAGTTATCACTGTGCATTTCTTCAAAAGGCTTTTGTGGTTTCAGCCAAAGACTGGAGTTTTAATTTTAAACACTAAACAAAAATATTTTAGTGATGTCAACTTGAGATAAAGATACTTTCAAGACATTTGAGATAAGGGGCAGTTAAAACCCAAAAAGGCTAAAGGTTTCTTAAGCTCCAACAGCTTAATTGAAAGGTCTTCTTCCATACTTTTAGACTTGATTAGCATCATATAAAACGGCCATATCTGACTTGCTGCGTAACCAAAGTTGTGATTATTCTTTATACAGCATCTAAAATTTCACACTCCATCAGCACATGTTCGAGCTACTTTATCTTGGCAATTAATTTATTATTTTTTAGAACACAGTGAAGCCTTGTTTTCAAGTCATTCATAACTTTATAAATCAGTCCTGCACATGAAACCATGCATCTGTGAACCGTAGAAAATCCTTGCACTCAGGCGATTAAGCTCCTGACACCTTTACTGATTAATAATCAGGAAAAGAATAAGATCAGAAGCAAAATAAATGATCATTTAATAGAGAAACTCACAAAACAGCCCTTTAACTTACATATTCCATCATGTTATTCGTTTCACATTTCCTTTTGCTTAGTCTCCAATGCAAGCACAGCTAGACAAGGAGGAAAGAAAAAGAAGAAAAATGAGCTGTATTTTATTGCAGCACACAGACTGGCCCATTTGTCCACCTTTCATATTTTTCGTTCAACAAAAGCATCTGTTTCCATACTGTGCAATTCAAACTCCAACAGTACGAAGCTGCTCCCTGCGGCACTCACCTTGTGGTATAATCTATTGTTTTCCCATTCTAATAACTTCTCAATCGATCTTCGTGTCTGGAAGACAAATGAGAAAGAATTTTACTCTTGAGTGGTTTCAGAAAAACTTTGTTTTGCAGCTGCTTTTGTGTGAAAAGGAGAGAGGTACAGGACAGTGACTGAGTACAGGGTGGTCTGCAGCACTACCAAAACTTCCCTGGTTTTAAAAAGTAACCAGTGGAGAAAACTGCTTTTTATGACACAGAAATAACTACTGCCAAAACAGCGTAGAAAGATATAACCAGTTTGGAATGAAATCTGTTCTATATTCACCTTCATAGCAGTTACGGCTTCAAAACCTATTACAGAAACATTAACGTGCAGGAGCATAGCTCAGTAGTACCAGTGGTCTCAACACCGCTTCTTAGAAGGTCAGCATTTCAGCAGACAAAAGTTGCAAACAGTATTTTGCAATGTCGTAGGTTGAGTATAAACACGCAGTAGTCTATTTGAGCAAACAAAAAAGGAGTTGTTATATTTATACTCAGATTTTAGGGAGCGAATGCAAAACGCAAAAAGTTTCAGTAACACAGAAGTAAACGTTAGAAATCCTACAATTTGTATAAAGAGCAAACCCAGCATTTAGGATTCTAAAGCCAAGTTTGAATGCCTGTCTTTTCCACAGTTGACACTTCAGATTGAGAATTCTGTAATCTGCTTCTTCGCAGCTTTTTCAAACCACACGCACAAGCATTAAAGGACTTTCTGCACTGTAAAGTTTCACGGCATTTTGAATATAATTATTCTGTTGTATTTACATTTGAGAAATACATTCTGACATTTATGGTCATTTGACTGCCAGAATATATACTGCTTAGCTCTAAATGGGATTTGCTACTGACTATGAATAAATAGAGGATAATTCATGGTGCCAGGTGTTAAGATGAGACCAACAGAGCTGCAGGTGCAAAAGGACGGAGCAATGACAAGGATCAAATACAACTTAGTGCAGCTGCAGCTTCCTTACAAGGCACAGGGGGGTGAGGGGAAGGGATGAGAAAGCATCTTGCTGCTATTACTACAAAATACAAGTATTGTAGATGAACCTTAACAAATCAAGCTAAATGCAGTCCTGGCAAACGAGAATGTCTGAACAAAATAAAAATTAGACAACAAATTATTCATTTCCCATCAAATACTACCGTTTTCTGCTTTTAAAGCTCCAGTTACTCTCCAGCATAATATTGTGGTGGCTACAGGGAAGCACGTCTAAGCATGGACTGCGGTCATGTGATTAAAAATTAGATCATTGCCGTCCATAAATACTCATTAAACTGAATTTTTATTATTCTGTACTTTAAAAAGCTTAAGTCAAGGAATTATCCAGAGGTGGAGGTGCCAGCGACTAATTTATCACTTCAGTTTGGAATTGAGCGTTTTGGGGTTATTGTTATTATTATGTTTTTAAAGACAGTGCCCTTTAACAATAATCAGTAGACCTCACTTGTTTCTTTGTAAAGATAGCCTTTTAGAGTCTGCTCTCCTTTTAAATGAAAATAGGGCAGCAGTTATGGTCACACTTTTGTTAATTTAGTTGCCAGTCAGCTCCAAATCAAAAGAAAATAAGGCTGCAGAGTGTAATTAACATTCAGTTCAGTCGTTTTGTCCCTTGTCTAGCCCCCAAGCTTTGTTAAAATTGCCATCTGAATGCTGAAGGCTGTAGGGAAATCGATTTGATTCTAATCGCACCATGAAAAGAACATGATCTAACTGCTTTCAGCCCTCCGTAAATCTGTACTAGGTCTTTAGCACAATGCAGCTTCCAATTTAAAAAGCACTGAATGTCTCGTCAATGACTTTGTGAAGAAAAAAGAACAAGGAGCAGACATAAAAATTCCAATAGTTGTTTAAGCATTAAAGTTCATTTGCATCACAGCAAACCTGAAAAGGGCTGACCTCTCAAACCGCCTCTCAGGTCTATGAAGTTGTAGCCTTGACAAGCTCACATTGACAGAGCTCATTGACTCTGAAAGGCTACTCTATCAATGGTGAAAAATGGCAATAGGTTCTACTCTGAGCAGGCATCTGCCTGCCCACCCGCTGCTAAACCAATGGCAAAACCGATTCAAAACCTGAATCTACCTTGTAATCTTCCTTGCCGGGACCTCTTAATAATAGATTAAGATCACTATACAATTTAATTTCATTGTTTGCCCAAAAGAGTGTGAAAAACATCTAAGCTTTTCAAATTCCAATAAAATTACAAATATATTACAATGCATACACATAAATAAGAAACTGATAGGTAGTTATGTAGTATTAATTGGTCGTCTTAAATAGGAACCCAGTTTAAAGTCATTTGACCAGCATTAGATAAAAACACACGCAGCCTTGCGACCGTGACCATTTGCGTTCCCAAGGATGTACATCCAAACCCTCCTGTAGTATAACTTGGGATATTCACAGCTCCAAATCACACCACATTATATATACTAAAACGTTAATGAAAATTTGACTGTAAATTATTTTTGCAAATCTCAGAGCTCTGAATAAGAAGAAATGAATTAAGCGGCATCACACAATTCACTATAGTAAGTTTTCTTCCTACTTGACAGGTGAAAAAAAGCACTTGCACGTGCAGCTTAATTAATCACTGCTCTTGACATCTCAATGATTTACAGTGAGGAGCAGGTGAGGATATACAAAACCAGAAAGGAACACTTGATTTGAGTCTAGCATTTCCAGCACACTAGGATGACAAGCTTATATATTCTGTCAATGGTGTACAGAAAAACCTATACAGCAAATTATTTGTTAGCCACAACAAAAGCACAAATTAAGTGGAAGAGAGACTTGCTTATTAGAAAGATCTAACACTATCCAGCTTTTACATTTTTTCTTAGAAAACACATTAATATTTGAGCAAAGCTGAAACTGCAATTCAAATAGAGTTTTTAGTATACCAATGATACCAAAGTGTGCTTTGTAACAAGCTCTGTAAAATAGCAGATAGCGTTTAATGTTGTCTACACATTTTTGTGACATAGATCTCTTCAGTCTGGATGCAACCTTTATTGAAAGAATTTCTATAAAACGACTTTAAAGATGTTTAAAGATGTTAACGTATGACTGTATTCTTTGGAAATTCAGACTACCATAACAGCTCAAATCAGAATGCATATTTACCAATTCATGTTACTCTCAATTAGATGAAGTTTCGCCCTGAACATGAAAAATATCAGAAAGACTAACTATGAACTCTTCACATAGAGAAAAAAAAAGGCAGTAATTATTACAAATAAACCGCCACTTGTAGTATCAACTACAAGAGCTTTCTCTTATGTCTCCGCAGCTTCTAGTGAAGTTAGGTTGCAGTCCCAGATGCAGTTATGATCTGGACTGCAAGGCTGTACAGACGTAAGGCTCCTTGCAGTGCCTGACCCGGAACATACACATTGCATCAAGTAGTACTAGCAAATGAGCCAAAGCTCCCTCACCTTGTGCTGTAACCCAATGAATGACTAACATAATATTAAGCAAAAGGTCTTAGGTGATACCCAAAGTTGTGCTCGCTTGAGTAACTCCCTTTGCTTTAAGTGGAGAAACAATGCAGACAGTAACACTATTCATCATTACCATTTTTATTCATAGCTGTCTGGAAACAGCAGAAGAATCTCCCTTCACATGCATTTCATCTGAACCTGAAAACTTCCAATATTTGCATAAATGTAGTGTTATGCTAGCCCCATAAGCTGCACATGGAGATTTTCAAATATAAAACCTTACCACAATCAAGTATTAATAATCTCAAATATTGCTTTGAAAAATAAATATACCTTATGCTCAAATTTCACAATACAAGGAGACCAATTCAAGCAGCTTTTTGTTGATGGTCATACAGCCCAAATTTCAAATACATCTCAAGGCAAGTAAGCTGGAAATCCTATCGGAACTCTGAACTCCACTATCTCCTTTCATTCAAAGAAAAAAAAAAAAAATGATAATTATTTAAGCTACAGATGGAACGTATAAACTTATCCTTACTTCTAGGGCAAACTACAGAGAAGTGTTGTCATTGTCCTGAACTTTAGATAACGAGCAGACAGCAACGCCTGTTTCCACATTTATTTCTGTTGCCTTCAGTCAGTTCCTAGTTTTCCAATGGGGAGGGTTTTCTTCTCCCCATCTGTGTCTGTTCTACCCCCATTAGCAGGAGCCTGAAGGAGAACCGTGGTCACCAGCACTGGTTGTTTGGTCCACCTCCAAGTTCTGAAGGATCTGGCACAAAGCTGAAGCAGCTGCCCACAGCAGAGTGGTAAATATCTTCTCTTACTTTGCATGGCCAAGAGCTGAATTACAGGTGGTCCAAAAAATCCGTTTGTCAATAAAAATCTCAGAATAATTGGAAGTGCATATTCATCCTGTGTTTTCTGTGGAATCCTTACAGCTGTTCAGGCTTAAATAAAATCAAAGAATAGTGGAATCTCAGAGACCTTTTTTTTATCAGCATTTTCATCTAATCTTAAGGATTTCTACAGTTTTAAAGATTTGGGGCGTATTTGAGAGCTGTCCAACTTGGTAACTGTGGTTATTAGACTAGCAGAAAAAATAAAGAAAAACCCACATGGCACTCCTCTGCCTCTTTTGGTTTTTTGCACAGAGCTGACTGTGGTTGCAATTCATCATCTACAGACGATGGGGGGAAATAAAGGATGATGTTGATTCAGGCAGTATCAACAGTTCACCTGACACTTCAGCCGCTGAACATACCAACAGGAGCAGTCTCAGAGTCACCAGGAACATTTTTCCACCCCCGAAGTCTTCTTCACAGGGCAACTCAAACACCCACATACAATTATACAGGTGAGGATTTCATAGGTCCCTGCTATTAACTTGCCTTTGCATGTATGCATTTTGTGATGGAGGACCTGAAAAGGAAAAAATACTGCTGTTGCAAAGAAGAAATGGCAGCTTAATAGAGTAATGGATGAATGAAAGCATGTCATGAGGGGAGGGGATCCAGTGAGTAAGTACTAAGCCATCACTGCCAAGCTATATGAAGGCTTGCTTTGGTTTTGTTTTTGTACAGGAGGATTACCTAGCACAGAGCACCTGCTTTGGAGTAAGAAGATCATTGCTTCCCTGGGACTCCCATACACTTAGAAGCAAGCGCACAACTCTAACTCAGTGCACGTCTTGTTGCAGTAACCCTCTGTCACCTCACTGGTGTGGGGATCCATGTCCACAACCACTGTGTGTGCCTGCCTCCCTCCCACCTCTGAGAGCTGCACCACTTACAGAGCAGCTCCCAGAACACACATCCTGACCCCAGGAAGGGAAACACTGCAGAGATAGGGTTTGATCTCCAGCACTGATGAGGAAATAAAACATGGTATCACACAGAGTAATATACCGATGCAAGCTAGAAAAACAAGGTTGCCCTTTGTTGCCTACAGCATCAATACAGGTGCAAACTAAAGAGTTCTCCAGCAGGGACCTCAGGTGTGAGGTTGCTCCTGCTCTCTTTCATTCCCAACTACCTGCATGCATCTCGCTTGCTTGATCCTCGTGGATCAGACAAAACCCCACATCTGTTTGTACAAGAACAGACAAGCTTTTCAGAGCACACATTTCCTGCATGCAGATAGCTCGTGGCATGCTTGCATTCTGCATGTATTATTTTAATCTTCCTGCTTGGTGTTTCATGTTCTCGGAAGTCAGATCACAGAGCAATGACAAAGTGGACCTACAAGGCACAGGGAACAAGCAGTCCTCCAGGTGGTCAGGGCCCCTAAGGTGCCTTGGGCTTTAATTCATCATTGCCTTCCCCAGTGTTCCTTCCAACCACAGAGGCCAGTTTCCATCCCCCCTCACCCACCTCTTCCACTGACTTCACAGCAAAGCTGCTTGCCAGAATCCCTTCTCTTGGAGTCCTTCTGCTCCAAAGAAGCTTAGCAGTTCTTTCTCCTGAACTGAGTACAGCTTCTTGTACTCATGCTTCATGAAACAGCCAGGCCTTTCAGAAGTTTGGCTGTCAGATTAATTGCGTACTTGATTACTCTTTCCTATCAGATAATGAGGGGGAATCTATTAATTGCTGTCCCCACGTATTTCAGCTTTACAGATTTGCCATCTTTTCTGATGATACTTCTGTTCAGCTTTCACACCTTTTCCTCTCTATTTAGCGGTCAGAATACTAAAGCCACTTGCAGCTTTCCAAAAGAAAGCTGTGTGTGGCAGGTAATGAGAGAAAATTGAGTTGAATGGGCATGGTATGCTTCTTCCTGTGCTTCATCAGAAGTTCAGCCATCTAATGCCATTCTTAAAAAGCATGCCTCACCTGTCCTCAGTGATACCCAGTGATTTCAAATCTATTATCTGTTTAAACATATTTAGCATGAAAAATTGCTTTCTCTTGCAATATCTTTAAATGTTTCTATAGACACTATGTTTCTATGGACACTAAAAATAATTTATTCTGTTTGTGTGTGCGTGCATTTCCATCAGGTTTGCTCTTAGTGTTTAAACAAGCAAATTTCATTTACTCTTCTCTCACAGATCCTATTTTCTCATTTAGACTGAGAAATGACTCTCATTCCCAAATCCAATTAGCTCTTTACCAAATACCTTTAAAGTCAGCAACACATCAGTCGTTCAGAACAGCACAAAGTTCGAAGAGCTCTGGTATTTATGCTTCTTTCCAAGACACAAGGGTACAAACTGCACACATGGCATGCACATGCTAGAGGACACTGGGACATGCCAGACACAAGCATGTGAGAAGGGGGAACTTCCATGTTTCATTCTTCCCTGTGTTTCTATTTCCACATGAGATCTCTGCTGCTCTAGGTTTCAGGCCTGCTCATGCCATACTGGTCTTCAGCAAATTCACAGAATAGAATCATAGGATCCTGAGAATTGGAAGGGACCTTTAAAGGGGAGTCCAACTCCCCTGAAATGTACAGGGACACCACAGCTAGATCATGTTGCCCAGGGCCTGATCAGCTGCACAGCCCCAGCTCTCTCAGCCTGTCCTGTAGGAGAGGTGTTCTATCCCTGGGATCATTTTTGTGGCCCTCCTCTGGATTTGTTCCAACAGGTCTGTGTCTCTCAGTTCAATCCCAGACTATCTCATGCTTCGCTTCTGGTACTGAATATGCCTGCTTATCAGTTTCCCTCTCTGCTCTTGGTAAATCATAACTTGGAAATGACCAGCCATTTCTTCTGAGTGCCAAGAAAACAGCTTCAGCAGAAAAATTGCTCAATTCACTTTGTCAAACTGAATTTGCCAGCACACTGCCCTGCTGGTGCCTGTTCAATGTCTAAGTGGCTGAGCTATCTGCACAGTTCAGTTTTTATGGCAGTTGGCCTTCCCTATTGCTTTCCCTATTGCTGCTCCTTCCTCTTGAGCCCACCCTGAGAAAACCTACAGACACACAGAAGGGCAGTGTGCAGCCAAGGCACGCAGTAACAACAGGGCATCTCATGTAAAGGTGAACAACAGTGGTTTGGGCTCAAACCTCCATTTCAGTTACTGGAAAAGCCACCAACCTAACCATATACACAATTAGAGCACAGGTTCTTGTTCTTTATGAAATCTGCACTCTAGAATATGCTGAAAATGGAGTCCCTGGATGAACAGGAAGTGAATGCCAAACAATTTTTATTTAATAAAACAGTTAACTGTAGGAAATTCATTGTAAATGAATTACAAAAATATTCTCTGGTCAGAATAATGTAAGTCTAATAAAAAGCCTACAGTTGCACCAAATTGCTTGCAATAAGAAATTACTGTTGTCATCCAATGCAATGCAGTAATTGTCAGTCATACAGTCTTTTCCATAGCAAGGACTGAAGTTAATGTTTGTACTTTGACTCGCAGCTGAACTTCTGTCATATAAAACAGACAGGCAAACTGTTGGAGAACTTTCCTTCCCCAGCTCTCTGAAGCTAGAAATAAACTGGAAAAGGTTGAGCTGGCAGCATGGCTCTGTACAATACGAAAACCATAGAGTGAAAAGCAGACATCTCTTTTCAAAGCAGGAGGCAAAGATTGCCAGATGGAGGCTATACAGTTGGCATCAACACTCATAGTATTTCTGCTGGTTTTAAAGTGCCTTTTTCTGAGCCCAGCAAGAACACTTCTTGCTTCAAGCAGGCAGACAGTCATACCTCTCGTTTTGCTATAAGTGCTTATAATAACAGTAGCTCTGCTGCAGTCATTTAGGGGAAGGGCTCTGCGGTTATTACAGAGAGCATTAGCACTGGACCTTTCAGAGGATTGATGCTTAAACACAGCTCTGAGAGCTGTGGCTGTCAACGGCTCTGAAGGGCAGAGTACTTAGAGCAGAGGTAACATGGTGCAAAATGAAAGGTCCAGAGAAAGAACAACCCAAGGCCACAGACAGTGAATGCAGCTGTCAGAGCTGTCATACCGGGCATTATTCATTCAAGATTTTGAATCTCAACTGAAAAAAAAAAAAGAAAGAGAATTTTGAAACCTTCTAGAAAATCACCTCCGTAACATTTTCAGACACTTATTTTGGCTACTGAAGACCTGAAGGAGAGAGAACTGCACAGCATTTACAGTGCATGGCATGATTAATATATAACAGTCAAAGGTACATCAGAGACATTTATGGAAATGAAATATTTGAAATAGAGATACGTGGCTGAGGAAACACAAGACTGTTTAGAACAGAACAATAGTTTATTAGAGATGGATCGAGTTAGATGTTGCAGAAAACTTAAAAACAATACCCAGCAAGGACTCCCAGTGAACACAGCAAATGTTGGGCACGTTTTGCATTTCAGAAAAGTTACTCTGGTGCTTCAGGTGCTTCATATGAAGGACAGAGAGGAAAATTTACCATATTAAGGTTAAGAAAGAGTCCAAGACCTAGAAGAGCTGAGCGTACACCTCCAGCTGCTCCCAGAGCAGGAAATCATACAGTTTCCATCAGAAATAAATACTCCACTGTAGAAGCTTAAACAAGCAAACAAACAGATGAAGAAGAAAGATCTCATCTCACAACAGTGGCATCCATTCCATCCCATTTTGGAACCTCCGAGGTAGTCAACATTGGGCTTTCTTCAGTACTATGGTCAGATGCCTGTGTTCAGTCCAGCTCCTTTATAAAATGTCAGCATACCTTTGGCATGGGCTTGGGGGAAGACAGACCCAAGTCTGTTTTCAAAGACCCCATTCCAAACCACAAATGTATCAGGGTTATACTCACAGATAAGACAAGTCACAGCGGCTATGGCAGTCATGAATAAAACAGATCTTCATGGTGCTCTAAAGACAGCAGAGCCCACGGAATAAGCTCATTATTAGGATAACACAAAAACAGCTTCATATCATCCAATTGTCCTTGTCCCTGCTGGTTGACAGATCCATGTGATCCTTTTTGAAGTGCCTTACATAATCTCACCCATAATTCTCTGGACAATTCATTAGCGGAGTCCTGAGGATACAGCCTGACAGGTGAGCATAAAAGAACCTGCACTGCATCCTCCCTGAGCTGTCTATCTCAGCCATCACTGTAAGCAGAGTGAAATTTGAAATCAATTTGCTTTTCTAAATGAGAAAAGCACCAGCTTACTCCTCATTGCCTTTAATGCTGAAAACAGCGCTTTTAGGACCTTGGTAGAAATGCTCTGTCAAGAGCTCCTGTCAAAACGCAAGTTAGATAGTGCTAGCATATAAACCATGAGAATGGCCTTTGTGGCAAAGATTAATTGGTGTGGTTCCTTTGGAAATATGGCCCTGTGCAGAGTGTATTCCAGCAGAGGTATCTGGTAGCCCAAAGCAGCCAGGCAAAGCACACAGAAGAGAATCCCAAGAAAACTCAGTTTTGGATGAATCAAGCAGGAAAGACAAAGGATTGTAATGCGCAAATTCACACCTTTGCTACAGCTGTTTCCCTGGGATTGAACACTCACAAGTGTGTTCACCCCGCTATCAGCTTCATTCCTTAGCTGGGAAGTCTGCCAGCCTTCCCACATTCTGACAATGAGCAGATCTCTTCTGTGAGCAGATGGAGTAACTCCGAGTCTCGAAGAGTTAGGTTTTCATTCATAAGCTGCTCTTAAAATGAATTCTTCACATAGTCAAAAGGATTATCATCCTTAGGCACTTGTGACCAATCTTAGAAACCTATGTTGGTTGTAAGTCACCTCCAGTGCACAGGGCACTTGAGCAGAACAGATCTGCATCCAGCCCGCCTGGTACCACTACAACACATTCAGCAAGTCACTAGGGCCTCAGTGCCATGTCTCTGTACAGTGATGGCAGATTTATCTTCTCAGTTAAGTGCTTGAAGAACTGATGAAAAGCAATGTGTAAGAGATTGGTATCATCAATATTTGCGCACAGTCAAGAACTGGTTAAGAGCAAAACTGTATGGCTCTTCCTGTCAAAAGTCTCTTTTCAGCTATGCTGCTCACAATGCAAAAAGGGAGAAGAACACAACTAAAAGCACCTCCCACAAGTGTCTGCACAGAGATAACCACTGGCATTATATACATGAGGTCCCAAAATAACGCAAAGCCAACTTAGTCAATTCTGAAGTCACAAGCAACACCGAAACAATACCTTTCTGGTATGCTATTCATTAGTGTTGTAATCCTACTTAGGAGCATGAGTGATTCTTGGGAGGGTACCTAATGCTACCCTCCGTAAGCTGTTGTTGGAGGTATAGTTATAGAGAGGGGTTTGGTCTGCCCTGGGATCAGTTCCTGAATGTACATGGATTACTCTAACAGCCTCTGGCTGCTAGTCACAGCCTGGCTAAGACAGGCCGGGTATTCTCCTGGGAAAGCAGGTGGGTTAGTTACTTTTGAAAAGTCAATGCAATGAAATTTGATTTCACTTTCCCCCACCTATGGATTGCAACAGGAAATAAGAATTTTCTAAAATGATACTGCAGTGTGCCCTTCTTGAACCTCCATCCACACTCCACTCCCAGACTTCTATTTTACTGATATTAAGAAAATAAGAGACAGTGAAACTGACGTTTTGAAAAAAACTGATACATACTGTCCCATTAGTTCGATTAATAGCATCACAGGTTGCTAGTGGGTTAAGTGATATTTTCCAACATGGTGGTCTCCATTTCCCCAAACTGGCTAATTCCCCTCATGAAACAGGGAGTTCTTACACTCTGCTACCCTGGGAAAAAAAATAGTTCATGGCAGTTCAGCTTCACTTTTTGGCGTATTTTTCCCCTCTCATAAAGTATATCAGAAAACCAGCCTGGCTGCCTTAGTCCTTTGAAGAACAGTTAATACGTGCATATATATTTATACATAAAGCAAAACTACTGCAGAATGCATCCAGACACAAAGCTTCCCAACGAAAGCACACACCTTGCAAAATACTGGGCTTTATTTTGCATTATCTTTTATGTGGTCAAACACACAAAGATACGTCGATGGGAAAAGTCCTGCCATACATCCTGGGCCTGAAAATCCATCTGATACCTACTGTCTCCTTTTTAAATGACATCTTGGCACTTTCTTGATCTCTACTCCAGCAGACACATGATATACAGAACGTCATGGGAGAGGTTAGAGATGTCATCAAGTCTCTCTGTCTTCTGTTCAATCTCTCACTGCATCTCACAGTAAGCTGCTCAGTTGCTCTTACCACACACAAAAATAGCAGTGAAGTTTACACTACCTTCTCACTTGCAAAGGGCTGTGTTCTGTGAGATGGTGACCATATAGAAATAGAATTGATGGGCTTTAGTAGAAGAATCCATGGCCACAGGAGAAAGTTACATAGAATGATTTCACGAAATTCTCAACCAAAAAAGACAACAGCAGTGAAATGGTAGGAGGATCAGCAAAGAACAGCAATCTAGAGAAGCCATGCCTCGCCTGATATGTTACACTGTCACTCAGCGCAAGTCAGAGCATCTACGTGGTGACAGCTCTGTCAGAGAAAGGGGCAAAAAGTGTGCAACAAGGGAGCACACCCATCTTCTGCCACCTCCTCACAAAAAAAAAGCCCTCAGTCAACTGTGGGTGTGAGAGGAACTATTAGAGGAATTCCACCTCCAAGAAAAGTGTATTAAACACACCCATCAGCATCTAACTTCCTCAGCAGTTTCCCACTCAATAATCTCTCCGTACAATTAATTCAGCAGCTTTTCTTGAAAACAAGTTTCTTCATCTCACAGAATATCTTGGCTTAACCCTTGCTTTCAAGAAGGTCAGCTGCAATATTCAAAGTGCTCTGAGTGAAATGCTTTGTGCCGAAGACAGCAGTGTGATGCATTATGGTTACAAAGGCCATGCTCAGTGTGAAGTACTTATTAGTTGGGATCTATAGGCAACCTGTCAGTAGAGTGCAAACCACTCAAAATAGCAGAAGGCATATGCTTAAGTGTAAAAGGATATGGTTCACTGTTAAATTTAAATTTCAAATTTCTCATCAACAGGTTGTCATTTAACTTTAAACACTGATCTTGGCTAAGCAGCACAACATTGACAGCTTAAAATTTTCCTGTTTCACGTCAGAAAACCACAGAAACTTGATTGAAAATCAAGAGTATCACAGATTTATGTCATGAAACACCACATTTGGATTCCTGCTTTGTCAGGCTAAGTAGAGGGTAAAATCCCACCCAAATTGATGCTGGATAAATACTCCAGACAGATGGTCCAGAAAGTCCTGCACAGGCACTCAATATTCCCTAGCTCAATAGATGCAAAGGAGGTGAACTGAGATGACTCATGGGTTTCCAAGTGTCAGGAAACCCCACAGTAATGTAAATCAAGAAGAGGGGCTACTGAGCTAGCAAGTACTGCACCTCCAGGGGCAAATGCAGAGATGGGCTCCTGACCAGCTTCCAGGCTTGAGCAGCTGCTGACAAAGAACTAAGGGTAGCAGGAAGAACAGAAATAACATCTAGGGAAGTTTCCTGGCAGAAGACTGTGAGGATTCAGACTGCCCCCCCACAATCTGCCAACCAAGGTAATTTGCACAGGTTATCCAGTGAAGAGAACTTGTCCTGCAATGCAACAGGGGAGGAAAAGAATCCTCCTTCCCTCCTCTTCTACTGAAAAGGACTCCCTTCCCTACCACCATGGATGCTGCTTCCAGTAGCAACTCATTACTGGAGAGCATAACAGCTCCATACTGTGTGAGCACACACTGGACCAATCTGACGCACCGTGTGTTAGCATCAGAGATCTGTAACCTCACATTGCTGAGCAGTGGGAAAGGGCATGGAAGGGATTTCTCACAGCTGAGATTCTGCTCCAAAAGTATTAAAAAAAATGCCAACTCCCCTATTCCAAATTTCACTAAGGAATCTCTAAAGGAGTGGGAAAAGATATTCTGACATCCACATTCCACCCAGACATCTCCACATGGAATTATTCAGTACAGAAGTGCTGCTTGAAGCCATAGAAAACAAAAACATTTTTTGAAGGCAGAGTGAAATTGCAATTTGACTGTTTTCCCATGCTAAGAATGAAGGATGCCCAATCTCTTCAAGATTATCAGGAATTTAAATGTGCATCAAACTCTGAAATTTAGAACAAATTACTCCCAAATGTGACAGAACTAACTCTTCTACCAAACCAGCCTTATTGACATCTAAGCATGGTTAAAAACTGGGACAGTTTAGAATTACTGCTATTTTTGCCTTTATTATTTAGAAGTGCAAACTTCTCCATAGGAAGAACGGATAAAAAGTATTTTACTGTGCAGTACTTCATGTTGAACTGCTTTTTTACAATGCAATTGCTCACCATTTTTAATGATAATAGAAGGAGAGAGAAGAAAGAAGGAAGGGGATAAAAAGTACATTAAAATAGTTTGATAGAAGATCATAAGCATTAAGTAACCTGAGTTCAAACTTCAGTAGCTGGAGGGTGTTGAAACAACAGCTTAGGATACTTAAGTATTCCAACTCCGCATTTAAAAATAATATGCACGGATCTTTTGAATTTAGTGTGTGAAAATCCTGTCGGATAACAAGAAGTTTGAGAATAACTGCATTATAGATCTATAAGAGGGTACTGTAATTGAAATTTTCAGTTTGTGATAACCTTCATTGTCTCCGCTGAGCACCCCATCATTCTGCAGCAGGTCAAAAACTGTATCTGCAGTATCACTTTGCAGCCTGTCTCACATTTCTTATGGAGGCAGAACACAGATCTGTAGTCAGTGAAGAGTACTTAGGAGTCTGTAGTTCACAGCCTGGTCTCCAACAGGATTCAGGTCAGTTACTCATGCCGTACCCACCAGCTTAACATCAGCCTCACAGGAAAAACAAACACAACAGTCCTCTTCAGGTAACTCCTTAGGTAGAGAGCACAGGTAAAAAACAATAATTTGACCATAGGAATAAAATTGGCTAGTAGAGTTGCTTATCATAAATATTATGTACAAGCATATCATATATATTATAATATTATATTATATTATTATATATATTATATTATAACCACATGTTTGGCAGCGCAATTTTTCACTGAAAACTGCATTAGTCAGTTATGTGTGGGACACCCACAATTAAAATGACTTTCAATATCCCATGGTTTTTATTAGCTCTGACTTTTGAAAGATTAACAGCACTGCAAGAGCTACACCTGCTCTGAAACAGCCCTACTTCTGCAGGGCAGTATCGTCCATACCTGCAATAGGTGGAACTTGGGTTGGGTGAAATCCCGCACCAATTCTTTTGTGAAATAAGCACATACGTTACTACTTGTCTGGGCACTATTAATGCCTCTTCCATACTTAGATCCCTAACCAGAGGCCTAGCTACACCACCATACAGCAATACAGATTGTAAACAGCTGCCAAAAAAAAAAAAAAAAAAAAAAAAAAAAAAAAAAAAAAAAAAAATCCACCTGAAAAATCAAAGGGGAGTAAGCCCAAACTCTACTGCACTTTATCTCTTTTTTCCTGTGGATTCCCAAGGGGAAGTTACACATCACTCTGCCTTCAAAAGTAATTGATGCAACTTGAAGTTTTCTGCTCCCAGCTGTCCTTTCCAATAGAGAGCTGCAGGAGGGCAAGATACTGCTGTACATCAAGATTGAACTCCATGCATCCAAGTTATGGCAGTTTTATCCTGACTGACAGAAGAATGTAAATCCAGATCTCATGAATGACAGAAATGGACTGATGCCAGGGCCTAGCTCCTCATCATTTTTAATCCTAACTAATGAATAAGTAATACAACATGAATCCTGCTGTGGTATCTTGCAATGCTTTGTTTGTGTTGTCTGAAATACACTGAATAGGATTATCTGACTCTTGCTTTTCTCAGTCTCTCACAAAAATTATGTTTCTCAAGGGGGTCCTTCAAATGGTCACATTTCCAATAATGCACTCAGAAGCTCTCCAGAACAAAAGAAGATGAAGCCACAAAGCTTTCCCACAAATGGCCATCAACATATCGCTGCTATTCCATCAGATATCAATACAAAGGATTCATGAACAAATTCTGTTTGAACTGATGCCCCTCCTCACCTTGATTTAGTCAGGTAAAAGCAGAGTGGCAGTTACATTTGCTCACTGTTGCAAAGTCTTGTATCTTTCTCTTTAAAAATCAAACCTCAAACGTTAGAGATGCCCAGTGAGCTACTGAAAAACACTGCTCTTACCTATGCCTACCAGCAGCTGATGTCTCTTGCAGACACTAATAATTAGCATGAACATAGATGAAAACACTTAACAAGGTGAAAAATACTGTTTTGAGATCCCAGCACAAGGTTCATTACCTTATAATCACTATAGCTACTGAGTCTTTCGGATCCTTCTGCAACTGTGCAGCTGGTGCAGAATGCATGGCAATGTCATGCCCAGCTGATTCCTGGTGATTAGTCCCTTGCAGTGGTCCTGTTGTTTCCTCAGCAGCAGCCCATTTCCTCCACCTGTCCTGCCACAACATTCTAGAAGACATTCTCAGTTACAGAGCGAGGAAGGAATGAGCTTTTCAGGAAATCAAAGGAATATTTGGCATTGTCCTGATTCAGAAGGTGGGAAGGAAATTTACAATTAGGATGGCAGTCAAACAACTCCAAACTACAAGTTAAAACGGAGGAAAAACAAAATTTCAAGTGAAAACATCCACTGTCGATACGCACTTGCCCCCAGCTCTTTCTGAGTAGCTTGTCTTAGTACCATGGCACAACCACCACAATGACAGATTACACACAGCTCAGGGCCCAAATGCTTGTGGTTCAGCCACTGATGGCAATCCCTGCTTCCCAGCTACTGCCAAGCACTGGCAGCAACAGCTACACCAAACACTTTTCTGAAAATAGCTTTGCCAATCTCTGCAGTTTTCACAGTCAGATGAGAGAACTGTGAGGAAGGAGAGAGGCAGGCTGCCTGGTCACAGCTAAGGAGTGAACCATCCCATTGCTGTACACATTGGATAAGACTTTTCCCTGTCAGAAGTTTGCATCGCTCAATCACTTTTGATCTTGTTTTGCTTTAAAAATGGAGTGTTTCCCTACAAGTGGAAACAAGAAAATTAATGAACACAGCATGTTCAAGTTGTGATCCTTCTAGCTTAATCACAAAGCTATTCTTAATAAACAGATTCCTGTCTCATCACTGACTCAGAGAGGGGCTTTGGCATGGCTCTTGGGGAGCAAGGGTGCCTTGGAAAGCCTTTTCTTCCTTTATTGATCCTATGACACATTGCAAGTTGCTCTTTCATACTGAGATAAGTAGTATTGCATAGTGAGGTGGGCTGAGTGGCAGCCCTGCCTTAAGTCCTGCAAAAGGAAGAAGCAGCAGCTAATCTAGTTTCCAAACCTGAGGAGACAGATCACAGTAACATGTGAGACAAGGGAAAGGGTCCCTTGTCTGTGTTTGGAGCAGAAGGAATTGTCTACTTCTTGCTCTCAGTGTGCCCCTATTCACCAGATACAAGGCCTGGAAAAAGGAGAGGGTGTGGGTAACCCAAGACCCAGGAAGGAAAACCACATTAAGTTGACTCACCCAACCACCTGATTTAGATCCAGTGCCTTTCAGTACTTAAAGGGAGCTTCTAAGTAGGAGAGAGACTCGCTTTCTAGACAGCCTGATAGTGGTAGGACAAGGGGGAATGGTTTTAAACTCAAAGAGGGGAGATTTAGGTTACATGCTGGAAGAAAATTCTTGACTCAGAAAGTAAGGAATCACTGGCACAAGCTGCCCAGGGAAGCTGTAGATGCACCATTCCTAGAGTGTTCAGGGCCAGGCGAAAGAGAAGGTGCGAGGTATCTTGTCAATGTCTGTTAGTGTCAATAAATTACAAGAAGGTCCCTTCCAACCCAAGCCATTCTATGATCCTATCAATCTATGCCCCCTGCAGATTACACTGATCTCTGAAATTAGTAACAAGCCTCTATCACTAAATTTAGGAGCAGACACTCTTATTACTGTAACATGCTTCGTCAATAACCCTGAGAAGGGATGTATTTTTAGCTGTGCATTTCAGGCGACTCTTGATTTAAAACAAAAGTGTCAAACACACACACTAACATTTAATCAATAACAAAATCTGTGACACAATAGCGTCCTGCATTTGAAGTTTACAGGAAAATACTTTTTGACTTAGTTAGTCAAAATGCGTAAAAGGGAATTCAAGAAAAAAGATCTGCTGCATACAAACGTATATTTTTCTGTCACTAGAGTTTAAAGACGAAGCTTGTAGTAAATACACAAAGCCTAACGTGCAAGGAATCTGGTGCCTACCTCCAGCACAGGCAGGTCTTACACCTCTGAAGAGACCCTATCCCAATGGTCCTGTCTCCTGTCTTAGGGTAATAGAAATCCTCCAAGCAAAAGAAAATATACATTTGTTACCTCGAGAACAGACTTAATAGTGTAACATGCTAATAGCAGGACTTTTGACATCATCACCACCACTTCAACACATCCATGACCTCATTAAGGTTGCAGCTTCTTGTCTGAGAACCAGCCTACTCGAGATGAGGGACCTGCTTGATATATGTTGGTATTTGGAAGAGAGGAGCAGAGCCACAGGATCTCTCTTGAGCCATTCCCTAGGCTACCTCTACCCAAACATCAGAGTTTCTGGCTCCCACAAGGCCCCTTTTGTCACAAGTACCCTGACTCCACCTACTTTTGCTATCCTGCCTTGCATTCACCCAGTCCTTCTAGATGACATCAGCAATTTGGTATCCTTCACTTTTCACTTACTGGTTCTCTTCAGGATACAGTGTGCTGTCAGCCTTAGGTATGTACTGTTCAGGGTACTCGAGTGATTTGGAAAAATGTATGGATAATGGTAAAGCCTCAAAGCTATTTGGGATATTTAAGAAAAAGGCCGCATGTTGCAAAAGGACCTTTCAAGGCTGAAGAAAAATGAGAAAAAAAACTAGAAACTAAATTACATATAAGGAAATGTGAAGTCATATGCATGGCAAAAAACAATCCTAACTTTACGCATACGATCAAGGACCAGTATCAAATC
Source organism: Pavo muticus (assembly GCA_016647715.1). Taxonomy (NCBI): domain Eukaryota; kingdom Metazoa; phylum Chordata; class Aves; order Galliformes; family Phasianidae; genus Pavo; species Pavo muticus. Next base: position 2,120,337 of record JACDJE010000045.1, on the reverse strand, counting down.
GCCTCTTAGTACCACTAAGTAATAAGATTAAATTAGCAAAGGCAAACTCAAAACTAAACAAACCTTCCACACTTCCTCTCCCCACTGTCAAATAAGGAATTCCCTTCTACAGGACACTGCAGATGCCATAAAGCTTTCAGGAAGTCATAACTAACATATAAACGAAAAAACAACATAAAGTGGATTATAAAACACAGAAATACCACTCCCAGACCCAGGAATAAACCACTGGGTGAAGCACACATTGGCCCAACCTCTTACAACCACTCGTATCTTTTCCCTCAGTAAGCCTTCTGAACAAACCCAATACTCCTCCTCACTCTTCCTTCCTGTACTTCTCCACTACATTTCCCAGTTAAAGCCACACTGGTACATATCAAACAGGAATTATTTGCAAACCCTAACCAATACAAGACATTAACTGCAGGAGGATCTTCTGCAGCCCCTCTCTGCATTTCATATGAAGTTTTGAAAAGTGTCTGTAAAGCCACCTTTCCTATTTTGCTTACATGCACAAAGAATGTACAGTAATCTTTCATTTTCATTTCTCAATTATCTATTTTCTGCAGCCTGTAAATGACTACATTAAGACACATTCAGCCAAGAACATCTAGCTAATGCATGGATTCAAGTTGTAAAATTGGCACTGCTGTAAACGTTATTTCACAAGTACTGTTCTGCCAGCAGAGCCATACAAAAAGAGCAGGCTTACCCTTTTCTTGATGATGCAGATATAATTTAAAGAAAATAATCTGAACACTTAAAAATAAGTGTTATTTTTCAAAAGATAACCCTAAGATAGCAAAAGGCAAGTTCTTAAAGGAGTTTGTAGAGATTTAGTTGTGCATTTCCTGCTGTTATTAGCACAAATCACATGGTTGAATCTCTGCATAATGCTTTGAAATTACAGCTGTTAATGTGCTCCTATAGAAAAGATGTGATGATGGAAGGGGATCTCATAGCCAGCTGTCACATCTCTGAAAGACTGAGGGAATAGTTTCATGATCAGGCTCCATCCTGAGCCACAAAAACAGGTAGAAAATTCTGACTCTTATCTGAGCAGATCTAGAACAATTTTTGAGGCCAACCATTTAGTTTTACTTTTAATAGCCAAATCAGAGCTACAGTTCCTAAGAAGAGCTGCATCAGACTAATGAAACTGTGTTGATTAGGGCTAAGGAATGGCCTTTATATTCCAGCACCAGTGAGGGGTCTCTGCAGAAGCAATCTCTTAGGAGTACATCTCTAACTCACTGTTACGCCCTGCACAAGGATCACCCCAAGGCCTCGTGATTTCAATCAACAGGAGTTACTCTGCTGCACTGCAGCCCCTTTTAGCTGGCTAGTGATGAACAGCAGATCCGAAATCACCTGTAGTTAGCCCTGTCTCTTTGGTGAGGAAATGCACAAGAAACTGATAAAATAGTTTGTGCAGACAGCAAAAACAAGATATTTCTGCAAGCAACCCTTGAACTTCCATTGTGCCTGCTGCAGGAATAACCTGTGATGTAAATAAGACAAGCCTACCATGCTCCAAGTGCTCTGGCATGTTAAAACACAGTAATCCCTTGCAGTGCATAATAATTGAGAACAAGCTTGACAGCCATAGCAATTGATAGAATAGGGATGCCCATTCTCCTAGGCTCAATTAGCTTTCAAGAGGAAGAAATATCATGAAGTACCTTTGAAACCACTGAAAATGTGTTTAATGGGATAACCTAAATTACTGTACAGTTATTTTAAGTAATACCATTGGAAATTCAAACCAAACAGAAATAAACATAGCTAGTTAAGCGTTGTCCCGCTGAAAACCTAGGGCAGGAATACAAATCATGCAGCAAACGTAAGAATAGATGCTCAGGGTCCAGCTACAGATTTATCTAACCTTGTATTTTACTTTCAGGGTTAATCACAAATTTTTACTTACTTTTTCCTTAAGTAGAGCTATAGAATGTTTATTTGCTGGATACACAGACCTGGAATCAGTTGCTAAAGGATTTCTAGAAGCTGTAACTGGACCCTCAGGCTTTTTGTTACTGACAGAAACCCTCCCCCTGAACCTGTCAGTTTCTTTTCTAAATCCATTTCCAGCCTCACAATAGCCTCTGGCAACATTCTGCAATTATCATTATGAGATGCATGAAAAAATCACCTTTTTCTTGTTTGTTTCAAGCACGTTCATATTACTGCATCAGTGACATCTTCCAGTCTCTGTGCTGTAGGAAGTGGCAGATCACCTCCCCACTCACCTCCACAGCAGCAGTGACATTGCACATCTCTGCCCTAACTTGATTTATACATTCCTTCAGCTGTCTTGCTCTGTATAACCTCTACTGCAACATACCATGTTCCATGTTTCTGATGAGGTCTTTGCAATACTCTGAGCTCTCACTCCCCTGTACCCTATTCTCTCTTCACAATTCATGTTATTAATGAACCAAGCATTGCATTTCCTTAATTTGAGCATAAAACTCAGCTTCTCAGTCTCAATATCAAACCACTCCTGATGGCTGAGAGAAGACAGTTTACCCCCAAAGCCTGATCCACAGGGCAGCACTGAAAAGCGTTAGAGGCACAAATTCATTCTAGAAAGGGGAACTGATGAAATTTATTCCTTGTCTTTCCCTAAAAGAGATAAGGGGAGCCTTCTGGGGAGTCATGCCACCCTGCTACAGAATGGTGTGATTCCAGAGGAGCTGTTACTTCAATCATACGGGTTACCATCAGTACTCAGAGTTCTTTACACTTACAAAAATATCCAAGGAAGATAATTTTTTTCCAGCAATTCTCCAATTACTGTTTTACCCTTGAGTAAAGAGGCTGGTGGCCTCAGGAGGCAACATTGCAATCAAACTCATAAAAGGTTAGGCTGTATTTGTTTCCTCAAATTAGACAAGTTAGACAGTGCATTAGTTACAAAGCTTAGAGACAAGCTTGTTCTAAGCAAACAGGTGAACATTAACTTACCTAAAGGCAGTAACAAACCAGCCGGAGGGCGGGCAGTGAGAACAGTCAAGCTGTTGATCTCCACAAAACAGAAGAACTTCAATTTATTTGAATGACTGTGCCCTTGGAAATCCTGGAACTCAGCAGCAGGAAGGTCTGTCGAAGCATCATTTAGTACAGGATCAGGACTTGCTTACCGCCTAGGAAAAGGAAGAAACCTAATATTAAGAAACAATTTTGCTTCCACATTTAACATGAGTCAGAAGCAATTCTCTCAAAATTAATGTGTAGTTTCTTTAATAAATTGTTTGAAGGGCCTGTACAGTTACCTGTAAAGGAAGTATTTAAGAGCAGTTTAGAAATGGAGTCTTTGGATTCAAGCAGACACTTCGGCTTCACTGTTCCTGATTTCCCAGAATCAGGTAGATGATATTTGAACATCTGACAAAGCAGTGGACAAGTTTTCCTCCAGTTCCGTGATTCTGCAACATCGAGAAACTATAGGCAACTATAATGAGTGAACCCACGACAGTTCTGGCACTGTACTTAGAGTGTTGTTTGGATGAGAGCATGCTTCTTGAATAGTCAGCGTCTAACACGTGGTAAATGTAAAATATTAAATATCAGTACTCTGTGATCAAGTCATGCATGAAACATTCCTATTATTTGCAAAGTGCCGGTATCTTTTACTGCGCCACTGATTCCTACAGGTCATGCAAAAATATAGAAATACAAAGTATAGTACATAACACATTAGTAATCAAGTGGCGAACTGGTGTCTTAATAGAAATGTAAAACCTTAAAAATGATCGCTCAACATTTAATGGTAGATTTTTTAACATCATAAGTCACTGACAGGAAAGCATGGAAAAAGCAAAATGCAAAATTTCACTTGGCATCTCAGCTCAGCCATGGTTCCTCCACTGATTGAAACAGAAGGCTGTCATGGCCAGCCAGAATTTTATGGAGAATTGACCCAGCATTATTTCTTCAAGAGTAGGAGCTTCAAAGAAAATAACCAAGGGCATCACATTCAAGTGCAGTAACTGTCATTTCTCTCCCCACAAAAAGCACTCAAACAAATAGCAATATTAGCTGCAGTAAGTTTCAGATGCATACATAATAAGAAAGTAGAAGATGAATGTTGTTTACATAAGTAAAGAATTCATTAAAGCAAATTATACGTAGATCATTTTACTAATACATTCAAACTTTAATACTTACCAGTGCAAATAGCTCCATAACAGCCAGGTGGATCTTCAGGGCAGCTGCTTCACAGAAAAAATACCTGCAGTTTGTGAGTCCTTCTCAGTTTAGTATATAAATTCATACAGGGTGAATATGGCAAGTTCCAGTGGTTACTTTAATCTCCATGTGCAAGGTTTCTGCCTTAACTTTGATATATTCATGGGCATAAGTATACAAGCTGACCTAGTCTAACAGCAGCTGGAGGAGAATCGTACCTACCTTATAGCATATACCTACAAGCTTTGTGTTTTTAAGTACGAATGCAATCTTCATTTAGGCTTTGCACTGCCAAGGGGGACACATATAATATTTCCTTCAGTTTCTGTGTACCTGTGTAAATACAAGAAGGTGTGGCACAACGTGTGCCCATTTTACAGCTGATGCTGAAGCCATTCTTACCATGCACAGTTCAGAAAGACGACTTAAAAAGCATCCTGATCCCTAGATGGTGCTATTTACTGCAGTAATCACAGCTTATTGCCAGCACTGCCAGCATGTCAGGGACAAAGAGCATTTCTTTGTTCAAAATTATATAACTTGAATACAGATAGAAATAATGTTTTTCAGTTTATTTATAATTGCTACATGGCTTGAAATTGAGGCCCATCTCATTTGCTGCCTGTAAGAGGAGCAATACTCTTGGTGCTGCAGTGGTGCAAATGAAACCACTGGCATGACATCTGAAGTGGCTTCCATCCCAGCAGCTCGAGTTTACTTGCATCTCACCCATAAGGTTTAGGTCAACATCACTGTAAGAGAGAGGCCAGGGAAACAGGACTGAAGGAAGATGCATTGGAACTGGCTTGCTTTCTGGCTTCCTCAAAGGCCACAAGTGAGTGATTCTGGAAAAGCCATGAACTCTCCCAGGGCAGGACACAAAATGCACCAGGGTTGGAAGGTGTTCTTCATTGAGTTTGGTAAGAGTTCTGTAAGGGACCTGCTGGGTTCTGCTCTTTCCCCTTAACATGGAAATGTGCTCATCACTTGCTACACAAAGAGAAAAACAGCATTTTTCACTTTCTCAGATACTGTAGTGAATAAATAGAACAGTGTAAATAAATGATTAAATATTTATTGTGCTTTTTCTGAGTCTCTGCCTTTATAAAATGGTGGCTATACCTGCCTAATTGCTTAAGCACCGGGGTTCCTATAAATGTAGCATTTGAGCATCTCCCAAACATCATTGTTTCGCTGGAACTACCTGTTTGAGTTTCTTTTTTTTTATGGCTTCAGAAAGTGATTAGATTGACAGCACAGGCTAGTAACTGTCTTACTACAGACAGATGCACTGCACATATCTTTTCCAATACACTTCACATCAGATGCTCCAGGCATGAATTTCTTAAATAGAAAAAGGCAACTGTGATGATCTGTCGACAAAATTTTAGGTAATGTTGTGATAAACAACTGCCCACTGGAGACTAACTGCCAAGCTGGCAATCTTAATTTTAAAACTAACCATACATAAATTCTTTAAGCCACTGGACTATATGAAGAGGTTTCACAGATCTCTGTTCTGGTCTTTTCTCAGACATGCAATTTGTCTTTGCACATTGGCATTTCCTAAGAATCTAGCCTGACATTTTGAAAACCTCCTGAAGGTTTCTCACTGGAGATGAGAACCCCCACATTCTGCAAGCACGTTTGAAAACTTCAGGTTAAGTTTTAAACTTGTCACAATGTATAAAACTCTTGATGAGAGCCATTTAAAATTTTCTGAAGGAAAAGATGTTAATACTAAGCCCATGAGAATGCCAAAGGACTGAATTTGAGGAGAGAGAATACCACGTTAGAAGGTAGAAGCAAGGATGATCTTTGCAAGGAAGAGGGGGTCCTTCATGGGAATTATACAGGTTTGCTCCAGAGAAAAGCTCAGAGAGAAGTCACAGATGATCGTCCATTCATTGCCTCCCAGCTTGTGCAGTGTGTTCAGGATAATGGACGGACAGAGGCTAACAAAAGCCTTGTTACCTGGTTGGCACATCACAAGCCCCACTGATCAAAAAAATCCACAAAAGGGATCAGCTAATTTAAATTTCAGGAGGAAATTAAACAGCACATCTCTGACCCGATGATTAACCCTCAACAAATTTCAATTTCCTGCCACAGAGAGTCAGGGCACGAGGCCTCCTCAAAGGAAAAGGCACCGGAGTTTTAGCAGGGCTGAACGTTTTGAGTCTCAGCTTCACTCTTAAGGATGGTGGAGCTTTTCTGGCTCTGTGTATAAAAATAAAGACAAACTCTGCTCCTACTTCCCCAGACAGTCAGCAAGCACCTCACACTGAAAGATTCTCTCTCTCGATGGCCCAAGTCGTGGAAAAAGTGATCACAGAGAGTAAGAACTCACCACTGGAAGCCTTTGGCAACGTTATCAGATGCTGTTGTCAGCTGTCCCAGAGTAAGTCACAGGCTGGAGCCATTCTCACCTGGACACACACACAACTCACAGCAACTCTAAGCCCCCTGAGAAGCCAGAAACAATGCAACAATATTTGCATACTGAGAAGACCTATTGTGATACCGATTAACACTCAACAGTAAGAGAGCATTTAAACATAACCAGGTCACTAAGGAGCCCAAATTTTAAATAGAACACTGTATCAGATAGCCTTCTTGCAAGTTATATTGGCAAAGAAGCTGAAAATACAAGAGAGCTATTCCTGATGAAAAGAAGTAACTGATACTTTTCAGTTTGATCCTTTAGGAGCTATTTTAGATGCTGTTCTCCATGTCTTTGGGTGAAATCCTGGACTTTAAAGAAATGCTATGATTATTCATTGCTAAATGACAATGGAATTCTTCCGTAATTGCACATTACATGCATACACATTAATAGAAGATAATGTCATTAAGGCTGTTATTGTAATGAATAACAAATACAGAACGTGGGTCCAGAGATCATTTTCCTAATCAGAAGTATCAGACCCCAGGAACTTTCAGAGAACAGGGCTATTAAAATGTAAATAGTTTCTTTGAAATTTAAATTACCATTTTCAAAAACAGATGTTCTCCTTGATCATTCCCTGCATAGATTTCCAAAAATTGTACTCGCAACTGCAAACTGAAACTCAACTGGGTATCAGCCTCAGAAACTCTTCTCGCTTTAAATGGACGGTCTCATTAGAATACACTGCTACATTTTATCAGCTTGCAAATGGCAATATTACAGTTGGTCACTTTTGATGAGGCAACTTAAAACTAAAATATAAGAAATTAGATTGTAATGCATGCCTGCTTCTCTGGACCAGGCTGAACCCACACGCTGAGATGGCTGAAGCTGCTCTGGAAAACCAGACAGAATGTCACACATACCTGAGAGCAGAACACATCCCTTTGAAGCCAATGGAGTTGAAAGCTGCACAACACTGACATTATTCTTTGTCTCTTCAGCTAGATGCTAGATGTCAAGAAGAAAATTTCCTATTGCCAGAAGAGAGATTAGGTTCAAGTTAAGGTTACTGTGGTTAGAAAGAAGTCCTAGCAGCAAAAATTGCATCGCATATGACTGGGACACATGTAACATAGCTCAGTTGGACAAGCAGGTGTACTCAAGCTTAAGAGGCTACAAGATGGGAACACTGCTTGCTATGTTCTCTGCATACAAACAATTGATGCTAAAAATCCTGTTCAAGGAGCTTTAATTTCATCAAGTGTCTGAAGAACTGCTAAAACGTGGCACACAGATTCTGAAGGTCACATCAAGACATGACTATGGTTTCCTGTTACTTTAAGTTAATTCTGTGTGTTGTTTAGTATAATCTGTTCAGCTATAGTCTTCTTTCAAGTTTTCTTTCCATTAAGTGCTGCCTTTCCTCAGACATCACTAATTACCATGTTCTGAGGCACTCCATCAGGAGTGACTGCACTGCTTAGCTTCCCAATAGAGCTCCCAGTGACCTCTGGTGCGATCAACAATCCTGCTCCTTGCAGCACGGACACTTCTGTCCTACACATCATGTTTGCTTTACAGGAGAAAGGTCTGACATGGGTCCACAAACACCACGTTCTTGTGCCCTAAAAATAACTTGCACCCCAGTCTCCATGGTAACAGATACCACCAGTAAGCCCTAGCAAGTCTTGGTTATTTTTACTGACAAGATGAAGAGGAAAACCATACGGCTTTTATGAAATCTCTCATTACTGCCAGTCTTACAGCTCCTTTAATCCTCAGTTAATGGTATGCAGTAAAGGGTGTTTAAATACCAAGATCCTTCCTGTGCTTTCATATTATAATGCTGGAAATGCAAAGAACAATTCCCTTATATGTTTCTTGCCATTAAAAATTGAGGCACGCATCTGACTTGGCTCTGCATACAGGCTCACTCTACAGTGCAGCATAAAAGTCTAACTTGTTGTACCTGAGACCAGCTTGCTGTTCAAGGTATAATGCCTCATGAAGGTCATTGGGCATAAGACAGACTCAGACTACCCCCAAAAAAAACTCCCTTCAGATTTTTTTTTCTGCTGGTGACCCCCCCAAGGCTGAATCATTCATTCCCTCCAACCCAACCTTGTCATTTCCTTAGCTCCTCTGAGTGCATGTCAGCAAAGCTCTGTGATTTCAGAGGTGAGGCAATGCCCTGACTGTCTCCTAACAAATGCAGGAGGCTCACTGCCCCCCCAGTAAAACCCACCCCTTTCTCAACCACCGGGCAGCAGCACATCTTGCAGTTCAGACACTCTGCCAGCACGATAAAGGTGAAGAGCTTCCACCTATTCACACCATGAAGTCTTGGCCAGTGCAATTTGGATATGCTGGAACCAGTATATGCTGGGTACAGCTCACTGCTTGATACTGCAACACTTCCCTTCTGCTGCTTATAGCACACTCCTCTCACACTGCACAAACGGCATCTGCTACTCAGCTACACGTTGCCCAGCCAGTATGCCTGCAACGTCATTCTCCTTTGGAGATGTCTCCCCCAGAATGGCCTGTGGTAACATTGCCGAGGGCAGGAGAAGGCACGGGATAAATCTAGCCATACAACATTTGCCCTCAGAAAGAAATGTAACGATCCAAACACTGAGGAGCCATTAATTCCTAATTTTAGATCTCCAGCTCAAGTTTAATAAAGGATCTCAGGCTATGCTACATAATTTATATGGCATTCACAGACCTCTGCCTAAACTTCTCCTCAGCTTTAAAGGTACAGCAACAAATCCTGAGGTAAAAGTCACTGAGAAAAACTATTTGGGGCCTCTCTGGACTTCCTGAAGAATTGAAAATCCAAAGATCTTTGAAGAGTTGTTAAAGAAAGAAAACTAAAAGGAAAGAAAATTGAAAATTGCCTTTTTTTTTTTTTTTTTTTGAAAAACATGACTCACTTGTGCATAAGAACAGCGAAACAAAACAACTCACAAACAACATAAAATGACCTACAAGATTTTATCAGCCTCTCTTCTGTTTTGTCTGTTGCATTTATTTAGGCTATAAATTCCAAAGAGTAAATACTTACTTTTGCCTCTCTCAACATCATACCAGCTCCCAACAACTAAGTATGGCAGAATCTCTCCTCTTCAGCCTCTCTTGGACTAAATAAAAGCAGCACAAGAAATGGACTTTATGCTTCCATCTTGACAAAAATACAGTCCTTAGAACCACTTGCTTGATATCTTTTTTTGTATGTAATGCTACTCATTTTTATGGCTGTAGAATTTCAGCTTCAAAACAACATAAAACAAAACAAACCAAAAACCCACAGAAAGTATTGACTCTTTCCTTTTGCTTCCATGTCAACAAGTAGGCCCTATTGTTTACTTTCTTTAGAAAAAAATCTTAAAATTCAGCCACCAAGCATACAGCAAGGCAGATACATAGATCAGTGCCTTCCAGACTGGCAGCCAAGGGAGGAACAAAGATACTGTAAATGCTGTTTGAATAAATACTTATTAAAATAAACTTTCTGTGGTAAATCGAAATGCTTGGATGAGGGCTGACATATTTGCCATAAGTCCATTTCCATGACAAGCAATGCTAGTCTTTCTGATTTGAATTCAGTTAATGATAGTCCACACAGCTTTTAATCTAAGTGCCTCATTTATCATTTCTATATTATCTAAAGGTGCAGTCAAAAGCAAGAGAAGAGATGCCACTAAAGTAGATGTGTTATATATTGTCTTTTAATGTATGCTCAGCTTATTAACTTTGATTGGTGTCCTGGTGTGGGTCAGATTCAAGGCGATTAATATCGTAACCCTTTTCCTAATGTGCGCCAGATCCCTCATTCACTTTATGCTGCTTTGTAGAAAATAAAGAATTATTCCTTGGCATGTTTTATTGCTTTTCTTTTTTTTAAATCCCTTCTTTTGCTATGCTCTCTGGTCAAGAGCATAACAAAATCTGTCCAGGTTTGGCACAGTTAAGTGGAGAGTATCCATCCTACTGCAGGGACAGCATGAAGTTTCCTTTTCAGAATACCTTTTCAGGTATTTATTTCATGAATGTTTAACAGATATTTTTAGTGGGACTTTCCAGAAGAATCTTGAGAGAAATTGAAAGAAGTCATCAGCTTGGTTACTTGAATTGACTACACTAGCCTGCTTGTAAAGGTCTGATGGCTTCTGAGCCTGGAACGCCTCCCTCACTGATATTTAACCCATTTGGATCATCAGTGCCATCTTTTAATAACGTTGTCCAAACTACACCATTATAATCTTTCATCTTCATTTTCAGCAACTCAAGCATGACTTAGTTTGTGCCTGCCTTTCAAGTAAGTGCTTTGGCAAGTTGCTTTGTCATGGGCATTATAGTCTGGAAGAACATAGGATCATAGAATCACAGAATCACCAAGGTTGGAAAAGACCTCCAAGGTCTTCCAGTCCAACTGTCCACCTACCACTGGTATTTCTCCACTAAACCATGTCCTGTAGTACCACATCTAAATGTTTCTTGAACACCTCCAGGGACGGTGATTCAGCCACCTCCCTGAGCAGCCCACTCCAGCACCTGATCATGTTCAGAGAAGAGATTTAAAATACATTAGCAAATTAAATTTCACTTCATGTTCTTCCATGTTAAAAAATCCCTCCTCACGTTTCAAACCAAGAATTGGGAACTGACAAACAAAACATTACTAGGGGCCAGTTTTCAGCTATCTTATTTTTTCACAACATCAGTGTTTCTTAAAACCCCAGAGACGTAGGTGATTGCGCCTAAGAGCAAACACAGACACCTGAATACCTGGTTTATACCTAGGTAACCACATGTCGCATAAATACTGCAATCATAGAGACAGACAGTCATGTCTCAGTGTCACATTCTAGGCACTCCAGTTTTAAACATGCAAAGCTTTATTACACAGTTAAGAACAACATATGCAGTCTTAAACTTGACAGGGATATATTCAGGCAAGACAAAGAAAGGGCAAAAAGGAGAGAGGATTCAACAAGGTAGGTTGGATGTTCATTGTAAAATAAAGGGTGACATCAGCCACCCAGGTTTCTCGAGCTGAAAGCACACACAAGACATATTCCTTGCCACCTGCTCATATCTCGACACAAAAATGACGGCAGGAGTCAGTACACCTTGACGGTACCATCTTGTAATGCCTCACAGGAGTAGGTTGTTCCTAGACTTCCCTCTGACAATAATTGTCATGCTAGAGACTGACTTTATAATTATCTTATGCTCTTTTTTCCCCTCCTCCCCTGATCGCATGCAAAAAACTGGCTGTTGATTAGAACTTTATTCAGGCATCCGTTGGTATCCAACTCATCTGAAGCATGAGGAGGTAATTTAATTTTCATTCTTCCAATCTCACAAGCTACACTCCTGGGGACAGTAGGAAAGGAAACTCTCTGTGGCTCTTAGCTGTTTTCCTTATTAACTTAGCGACAAAATAAATAAATAAATACATACATAAATAAAAGAGAGATGAAATATGAACAACTGCTGCCTTGCCCCAGTCTGATTCTCATTTTCTTATGCTTTCTTTGCACCCAGAAGAGCACTCTTCCACTTGGTTACCGGTCCAGTCTCCCCCATTGAATGTGCCCCTTTGTTATGCAGAAGTACCAGCAGACCCCAGCTAGTCACTAAAACACCACGCACTTTACCAACAATTGGGCGGAGAGGTCATAAACCCTTGTTTTAATGATGAGAAAGTAGCTCCTTTGGTGGGAGGATGGAGGAAATACCAACAAAATCAGACCACATAAAATGCTGGTTCAAACTCAATCAGCAGTCAGAGGATCTGACTGTCCCAGATTTACCCAGAAAACACCCCGGATATCTCAAGCCATTAAATAACTGGAAGTAATGGTGAAAGAGCAGTGAGGACACAAAACTTCTGCTTTCATATATATTTGACTGTACAAGAAGAACATTTTACCTGTGAAACTTTTTCATCGAATCCATTCCATGTGGACATGCAAACAGAATTTGCTTTAATGACAACAGAATCAAAAAGGTGTTTGCTAGGAAAGAAAGGGCCGTGAGATGTGTAAGCCTTTCCCTTTGTGCTGTTCAATCCTGTAGGCTGTGCCAAATCCTGCTGTAGCCAAGTTCTATGCTTAGAATTATTTTTTTCATTTCTCAAAAAGATGGAAAGATGTTTGTTTCAAACGACAGAGTGAAGCCTCTAAACTGAAAGCTGTATGGTAGGGAAGATCACAATCCTCTTATTGAAACACCATTCTTACGATTTGCAAAAACTCTGTCAGAAGGCAAATATAAGGTCACTGCTTGATTAATGCAAATTGTGGTGTTTTTCCTCTAAAATTGCAGCAGTAACTTCAGAACAGTGCATTATCGTCTGTGATTACAAAAATTGAACTGTGTTTCGGTGCCTTCTGGGTTTCAAGTACTAACTGACAAGACCACGCAAGTAAACATTAATCAGCAAAAAACAACTGCTGCTGAAGTAGACTTGAAGTGCTCTTGACTTAAGATGTAAATAGCATCTGAGGTGACAGATCTGATCTGTACTGATAATTAGAATTGTGCATGTTTATAGAAGAGTCAGAGACATCTTCATGACACCACTGGCTTAATAAGGGACTTAATATTTGTTTCAAGTTTTGGAAAGCAAACAAGAACTTCAAAAAAAATACACAAAGACTAAGTATCAACGGAGGGAATAAACTGAGGCCTTCTAAAAGCACCTTTGGGATCTGCAGGCTGACATTAATTAATTGCATTTTGATTTTTGAACCAGACCTGCAACTCTTAGAAAGTTGCCCAACACCAACGGCTCACTCTACCACAAGATTTGTCCGTCTGTTTTACAAAATAAACCAACTACCAACTCTTTAATGGACATAGTAATCAACTAACCAGCTAATTACCATGAAAACAAAAATCTCATATGTCTTTATGTTCTGTAACAGAGGGTATTTCCTGATATAAGTCCTTGACAGAGATCTCAGTTTGATGGTATAAGAGACTGCCTTCTCCCTTTCAGGAGAATGAACGTGAACACAGACTTCTGAAAAAAGAAATTCAGCAGCAATTAACCTAAAAAGAAAAAGTCTGTTCAAAAAGGCTAGCTTGAACATGCTATTATGAGGAAATTAATTTCCTGAAATTTATAGCCTCTTGTAAAACTTGTAGATGCACATCATGGCTTAGATTAACTTTATTTTAAAGTGATATTGCACAGAATGAAGGAGTTGTAGTTCCTTTAATATCTTTTGGGCTTGGTGCTTAGCATTAACCAGGTTTTATGGACAGAAAGAATAGCCAACTAATTTAATCTCTAGTCACTCACCTCATCGTTGGTGACTGCTTAATATGAAGTGAATTAATAACATTATTAAAAACTTCAAATGACAAAGAAGTAGAACCACATGTGTTTTAATTTCCCCTTCTAGCTGCAAATTCTGGCTGCTACCCAATGGCTGGCTCTCCCTAAGCTGACATTTTCTATTATCCATACATGCTCCCTCCAAAACACATACTGCCTTAATTTACACTTAGAGCTCTGTTAAACTCCACAAGGTTTGATGTTGCTTGCAAGGTCCCAACCAGCCAATGACTCAGCCCCTGCTCTGCAGTGACTGCTGTTTCAAAACCATGCATGTTGAGACATTTCTTTTCAAATGTGCATTTCTGACATATCTATTTCAATTTTTTTTCTCACACTGGACCTCATTCTTTTTCCAGCCTCGATGTTCTCATCAGGAACTAGATGCAAACCTTAGACAGTGAATATCTGTAACACCTTAATGGCATAACCGAGAATACAGAGACTTGGTAGATTTTTTTGGAGCATGTATAATTTCTAAGTACCTCTTCTTGGCACTTATTCTGTAAAGGCACAACATGCCATGAAAACAGCTAAGCTCCCAAGTGTTTGCAGTGACAGTTTGAACCTCAGTCCCTGGCAAAGCCAGGTGTGAGTTTCTGATGACTCACCTAGTACTTTTGCTGCTGATTACAACAAGATCAAGATTTCATATGAACTCTTGTTGGTTAACATGGTATAAAATGTGAACAGAATTATGAAAATGATGAGCTATTACATCACTTAGCAATTTACCTTGCAATAAGGTCACCCCAGAATCTTAAATCTATCTCCTGTTGTGAAAATTCGGTCTCATCCCAGGGCAACTGCCCATGGGGACTTCATATCTTTGGTAAGGAGGACAATTGGAAGGAATAATCACCCTGTGATTTAATGGAACCCCCTTGGAACCTGTATCTTAACTCCCACAACAGGATACCTGCTGTGCTTGGCACTTTATGTGCATGGGTAATTCAAGCCTTTGGAAGTTGGCAGGCCAGAGAGATGGACAGTGGGCAAGCAGGGAAAGCCACAGAGGCACACAAACACACAGAAGGCCACACAACACCTTGGTGCAGACATGCAAAGAAAACAGAAGTGGAGTCAAGCTCCACAGATGGGGATTTGTCAGGCTAGGCCACAGTCATTCAACAGTCCTTCAAAGGCGCACAGCCAGGGGAGGCCTCTCCTTTCATTTCCTTACTTCAAGGACTTAAGCAATACTAGCCTTTATATACAAACACTACTAAGAGCCTGAGAACACAAAACACTGCGAGGCAATTCTTGAAGGTTTTATGAATCTTTTAAGAGCAGAACACAAAGATCTATCAGAGCAGGCACCTTGCCAGATTAATGAGAAACCTGTGTCTGTAGTTCAGTAAGGCATTTCAGCAGGATCTGGTTGCCATTAAATGAAATACAGTGCATACTGTATTAGATAGAAAGTCTGACAATAAATATATTCCCATTCAAGAACAAATTGCAATATAATAACAAAATTTAACAATTTATATGGCAAAAAAAAACTATTTCCTAGCTTATGCAATCACCAACATTTTACTAAATATATATGACTACTTAACACAGTGCTTTGTAGTTTACACTTGAGAGTTTCACCATCAACAGACATGATACATGAGAGTTAAGCTGTCTGACTAGCACAGCAGCACAGTGATGACAACAGAAAAAACGTCAAGGAGCACTGCATCATGTTCTCCCTCCTCTGGCCGCTGACCTGGAGCGCTGATGCTCCACCTCAGGGCTGGGTCCCTGTTTGTGTGGAAAAGCAGAGCTATCTGAAGACACAGAGTGATACCTACAGGTTGGCACGGGCCTGTCTGTACGCTGATGGCACCAACTGGAAGGGGCTTAGCAGCATTGCTGTGCCACAGGTCTGTCAAGGGGAAACTGCAGCAGCACACGGCCTCCCTCCGCCAAGTGTATCAGCTAGAGTTACATATGATGGATATGGCCTCTTCAGTAAGATTTCATTCAATAAAAAATGAACACCTGCCAGCATTCCTATTCAGTGCTTGGTAACTGATGGGACAGTGAAAGTATCAGTAAACACCAATGAGGACAATCTTTTGCCTAAAAAGCAAGTCTGGGTCCAAACAGAGCCAGTCACATGAAGACCACAGAGTGTCAGTCTTAAGAATTTTCCTAATAGATTTCAAATCAGATTCAGCTTGTCTCCGATTTGACACTATCAGCTTTGGCACTGACAGCTGAAAGCAAGGCATGTCAATCAGTATTACCAGAAACATTGATGAAGTTAGGCAGACACTTCTGTGCTTCATTTATGGTGTGGTTCTCAAAATTACATCCAAAGTTCAGAAAAAGTCTACTGGCAGAATGTTTTGGTGTCTTAGTTTCAGCTGGGAGAGGGCTGTTTTTCTTCACAGTGTCTGGTACAATGCCATGTTTTGATTCTAGGAGAAAAGCAATGTTAATAACACACTGATGTTTCTAGTTGTTGCTGAGTAGTTCTGTACAGAGTCAAGGATGTTTTAGCTTTCTCAGCTTCTCTCCCATGTTTCTAAACAGCCAGATCATGACCAGAAAAAGGTTAGCAGGAACTCAGGACAACTGTGCTAAAAATGAAAAATAATAGCTCCAGTTGAAATAAATAAAGATTCACTGGACAGAATTTATGCCTCTCTTCATCCCTCCTGGATGCTAAAACTTTCACCTCTGAGCAAATAGTATTCCTTCCACAGGAACAGGTCCCCAGAAACAGGGTTAGATGGAGGCCTGCAGCAGTCCAACCGACAGCACACTCTGCATACTTTTAACTTTAGGCAACTGCTCCTGGACTGGTTACAAGCCTGAGTACTGTTTACAAGCTCCTGCTGCTGTGTTCAGCTCCCTCCTCCCTGAGGACAGTGAGCTGGATCTGAGGCAGGCAGGAGTGTATGTATGACACATACACTGTCATTTACACTAACACAGACTTGAAAGAAAATCTTGAACCAGGTGCTTAGCTTGTGCTAAAGATACTCTGGATGCAGACTACTGGACTATATACAGTCCACTAGTCTGAGTGTATATATATGTATCATAGAATGGGGTATATACAGGGTCTCATTACTCCGCACAGCTATGACTAGGCAGAACCTGTTTCATCCATTCTGCAATCTGGCTGGCTGGCCTGGCTCTGAGGAGCTAACCCAGGAGTGCCTTCTGAAGTTAGGTCCTCAAACCTCTGCCACTTTTAACCCTATACTTGTCAAAGCATTCATGTGCTTTAGACAAGCATTTAATGGGCTTCAATTGCAGGCTGGATCAGTAAGCCACCTTATTTAGAGAAATTCAGCTAACAGGTAGGCTACCTGTACCGACAGGCAGCTTCATCATCACTTGTTGTATTCCTTTTATTCCATAAAAAGTACATCTAGAAGACTGCAGTAATGTTAAATCATTGGTCTTCAGTATGGTAAAAGCTTTAATGGCAAGCACTGCTGAAAGATTTGGAGAAATAACAGGGTTTTTGCTTGCACAGTTTACTGTTCCATATTTCAGCCTGACAGAGAGATAAGAAAATAGAAAAGACAGTAAAAGGCGAACAGAAAGCTCAGAGGAAAGGTAACTTACATTTTTGTTCTGATGAGACTGACACCCAGGAAGAAGGAAATTTAAATACCCTTTCTTAAAGATACTATTTGTAATGTGCTGCAGGCATACAGTGTCAACTGGAATGGGATCCTTTGCAGGATTAGAGATTGTTCGGATTTGGGGATTTCTGTATCTTGTTAGCTGCCTTCTTTGTCAAGCGTGCTGTGGCCACACAACTCATCCTGAGTACTTGTAACACAATTTTCTTTAAATATATATATCGTCTTTTCGATCCATTGCTCACCAACAGGAGTTGAAGAATATGTTACATACCTGGCATTTGCTATGAAACACAAGCTGATATACCTTATACACAGAGTAGTCAGTGGCACGCAGTATAGCATGGCATACATAACCACAATGAACCATTTCAAATAAAATTAGCCAGTGTTCTGCTAATCTAAAACAAATGGAAACATCTTTCAGGATCAGTTTGTTACTCATAATGCTGAGGGGGCATCAGAACACTCAGAATATTCACAGCATAAAAACTACAGTAAATCTCTTGAGTCCCATATTCAGATGGTGAAATTCCTGATTCCATGACTGTGCTGTCACACTTCTGAAGAATTAAACATCAATGAAGTGGATCAAATGCCTTTTACCAAAAGCATTAAAAATAAAAATACTTGTGATATTTGGTAACTCACCAGAAAAGGTCAAGTGTTTCATGCAAAACAAACAGTTATTAAGAAGACTTATGCCAGTCTGTAGCTATTCACATTTAAAGATAATGCAGTAGGGTAGGTCTCTTCCTTTCTTACAAACATTCAATTTTGTTAAAACCTTTTTGTCCTGGTTACTGCATTTTTGGACTTCTCTCAGCTGTCTCCATTAAAACACAAAAAACCTGGCTGCTTTGGATTTGTTGCTTTCTCTAAGCTGGATGAACTAAACATGTCCTATCTGGCAACAAGTGCAAAATGATGTATGGTCTCAGAAAGCCACAGTGGGATATATGGTGGGACTCGAGACAACCACACACCATGGGTAGAGCGCTCTGAGATCACTGCAACACCTGCACCCGTACTCCTGTCATTCTGAGTTTACCCAATACAAGCAGCTAGTTAGGTCTGTATCCAAACAAAGTGCGAGTTGGTGTTTGGCATGCACTTTCACCCAGCGTACACCAAGGCTACAGCAGCAGCAAACAGCCAGCGAGTGGCTGTATCTGCCACTCCACAGCCACACTGTGCATCCAGGCTGGACCCTCTGGTGCTGTGAAGCCATAAGATCCTCTTGGGACAGCGAACCCCTGCAGCTCATGAAGTTTTGGGGTTGATCTGCAGCAGCAAAAAGGGACTTGCTGAGTCTGAACGGAGCCACCCACATCAGCAGTTCTGCGTGCCGAACATACCACAGGAAAGCTGTAAACTGTCAGTGACATTTTCAGAGTTATGCAGCTTGAGTCACCAGTTATTTCTCCTCTCCCTTGTTTACTGCCTCAATAACCCACGAAGGAAAGGTGAAAGGCCAACCATGGAAATACTGAATATTAAAAATGTTAAAGTATACGATTATAAGTGCATTAAAAGTTTATAGTTTTGCCACTGAGTATGCTGGGGATATAAATGATGTTGTCTTGTTCTCATGACAACAGAGAGAAAGCAGGACAAAGAAATCTCTTCTTGTAGCAAAGACTAACAGGAATCAAACATTGCAAATTTAACTCTTTCTGTTTATAATCTGCAAGTTGAATGTCTCCTGAGATACATCAAATGTACAGTTGGGGTGAGAGGTTTAAATAGCCTTTAGTCACCAGACTATCAATCGTCTAATGTGTATTATTCAAATTTTGAATGCTATTGGATATCTGAATGTCAGATTACCTACCCGGTGTGGTTAAACAGGCTTAATACCTATCTTTCTGATACAACAGATAATGCATTCCCATTTGTCTTTCTGACCATTTTATTTTTAAGGGTGGCACAGACAAGCTGCTTGAGGTACTGAGTTCAAAAAGCACTCTGTATCTGAAATGTCTGACACTCGATGAGGCACAAAGCCTGCAAGAGGTGCTACCTAGAAGGACACAGAATACTCATGACTGTGTTGTTATTACTGTTAATCACTCACTCAAGAAAGTATGTTGAAGTGAATAATCTAAACTACCCCCCCCCCCAAAAAATAGAGATCTTAGTTCCTATAGACTGAAAAATCAGTTAATTTATGTATTGAACTTTAAAATTATCTGAATTTGACATTTTAAATTTTACAAAAATTCTTGTTAATCACACTTACTGGGTTCTTTTGCTGTAAAAGATCCCAGAAACAAAGTAAATTCTAAGACTACCATGAGATTACTTAGAGTTTTACCATCTCCATTTAATTATACATTTAAAATATTTAATAACAATTTCATTTGTATTTCAAGTAGCAACATAATGTACGCATACCAAAATAGCTGAAAAATGGTAAACAACTCATCTCAGATTTTGATCAAGTACCTGGATGCCACATGATATTCTGATCAAACTAACTCTATTCGATGTCATATAAAATGGATTGCAGATAACAAAAAGAATTACAGAATTCATTTTCAGTGAAAAACTATACTAGAGTGCGAGGTCTACAATGATAAGCTGATGCCAATCAATGTATCCTATTCCACCGTGATTCACTGAAAGGTCAGCAAGTGGTAGATGGTGCAAGAGATGGGAGAAATAAATTCTGGGAAGTTGTGCAAAGCAATTTGATTATTTAGAACGATAGACCCAATGAAAACTATTCATTTAAATCACGAAGCATTTTAGCCCTAAACTGTATTTTAGCCCTGCTGTGTACTTAACACCGTAAGACACACTGAGAAGACACTATGCATTAGAGAGCTGTTAAGTTGATTCTAAAAGTAATGATGTCCTAAGAGTGAATAGCTGATGAATGTTCCTGCCCCAAAATGCTGCTGGAGGACTGGTATGATCACAGGTATATAAAACAGTGGCAGAGAGGAACTGATAGATTTTTAGACTCATATATAGCAGAGTTCAAACAGCTATCAAAATACTACATCATCTTTTCATGCCCACATTTTCAAAATAGACTTTTTGAGTAAGTGAGAAAATTTCAAAGGCTGTGGAAAAGCCTTTGGAAAGCAAAGTAATTTTGAAAAGACAAGGAGATAGATCAGCCTGAGGGAAAAAATATCTAATACTGAAAAACCCCAATTTGGTCAAGGAAAGTATAACAAGAAAAAGCAGGAGAAAGTTGCCCCTGACAAATTCAAACTCTCCTTCAACACTGAGGGTAATTAATGGTTAGAAAAAGAACAAAAAAAGAGAAAGTTTTGCTAAATTCATGTCATCTCACCAGGAGACTGCGCTGGTTTTGGCAGAAGCGGGGCAGGGGAGGGACGAAGCAGAGTCTAATCATGACTAGAAAATGTATTGTACAGAGCATATGTTTCAAGATCCTATTCTAATTTTCAACTCCAAAAATGAAAAATACATTCACTGAAGACAGGGATTATATAGGACAGGTATTATATGGGGGATCTTAACGATCTTAATTACACTTATTTCTTTAATGAAGGTTTGGGCAGTGCACTGCTGTTTCAGCAGACATCAGAGATACCTACACATCAAGCTCTTGTCTCCCCACCAAAAAATAAACTGCAAGATACACCCTGGCTCCTAACAACATTGCTCACTTTCAATCAAAACAACTGCCAGCCACAGAGAAAAAGTCGCTGGAATTTAGTTCAAGCTTATTTAGTCAGATGTTAGACAAAGGTCTGAGAAGCTGGAGTGCACAGATCTCTTAACTTCCTGCTCATCATCCACTGCTTTAATATTTGAGGCAGTTCAAACTGACACCAGTCTTTACAGCCCCTTCCATGCCACTACACCAAAATTATATGGGCCAAACCTCCCACTCCAGCCAAGTTTCACCCTTAAAAATGTGAAAAGCCCAATTTTAGTTGCACTGCACAGCAGGATGTGGTCTCTCATGTGGAGCACCATGGTGCTGAGGTGGAGGCTTCTTGTTCCCAGAGGGGACCCATAGCCTCAGCCGTCCAAGGGATGGGCATCTCCTCAGAATGGGTACTGACGGCTCACAGACTCACAAGGATGCACAGATATCTAACTGCACACAGCAGAGTTTTCCAATGCCATCATGTTTCATGACATTTTCTAACACCCCCAAGAGCTCAGTGTGTCTCTGCCTAAGTTGGCACCACCAGCGGCGCGGATTATCATTCGCCCTCACCAAAATGGCTGCTGCCACACAAAGCTGCCAGACCCTGCACAATTCTAAGCTCCACTTTGTGTGCAGGATGAGCAATGCTCCTTAGCTAGGAAGGCTCACTGGCACTGCATTTGATTAACACTACCCTCCAAACAAGCATATTTTAGGCTTAAAGCATAAAAGATCAGAGTCTTACTGCTGCTCTCAGGCTGTGCATCTCTCCCAGCTCCCCCCGCCATGGCCTGCACACCAGCAACACCTCCCAGGACTGAGTCTCCTCCCCCCCCCCCCAAAAAAGCCACACGGAATTCAGTTCTTTCAAAACCTCACTCAAAATAAGCTCCTGCCCTCCCATCTGAAATGGATTAGTCTATATTGATGCTCATTGTCACTGGGAGTTGCACACTATTTTCCAACTGAAGGAGCTTCATACATACACAGGTTCCATGTGTGAAAACAAGGATACTTCTCAACATGAACTGGAGAGGTAGAACAGTGCCAACTGCTTATTACAGGGCAATGATTCCAGTGGATTCGCCTTGCTCCTTCAAAGATGACTGTTTAGGAAACCAGATGAGATGTATCATGACTCAGTTCTGAGAAGACAAAATAAAGTAACTCTGAGCAGTATCCTGAGCAGCTATCTCTGCCATAGCACTGTAACAGATATAATATAAACTTTATACTACAGAACTATGAGAGGTATGCAATCAAAAATTGCATTGTAATACTCACAAAACTAAAAACATCTAAAATGAAATACAGATATAAATAGAAAGCTCCACAGAGTTTGCTGCCAGTTTAGTAAAAAAATGAGTCATTGCATATTTTAGTGAGGGATTTTTTCTGGTAAGATCTTCATTAAAAATGCTGTTGATGTAGCAGTCACACTTGCAAACATTTCCTTCCAAGCTGATGTGCTTGAAACATAACTTTGCTTCTCAGAAAGTGAAAACAGTTCAATAAAAGGAAAAAATGAAAGTAAAGTAATATTTTGAGAGAAAAACGTTCCCAGCTCATAATACTAAGCTGCACAGAAATCCCTGCATTTTTGCACTATAATTTTTTTAAACATCGAACATACTTTTCTTTATCTGATGCTTTTGACAGGAGAAGAAGGAAGAAGTGCAAATCAGAGAATTTGTTTTGCCTAGAGTGATCAGACAGGTGTATTCAAACCCATGGACTTCTCCAGAAGTGAGACATACTGAACGTTCCATGCAATGCTATCTTGCCAGAGCAGTGCACAGTTACAAAAAGAAGAAACAAGTACTCACAGCACATCCTCACCGGTGAGGCTACCCCAGCCACTGAAACAAACAGAGAACAGCGTGGCTTTGGCTGTTTCCCCTCTACATCCCTGCTGGCTGGCTCTGTCATGCTGCACTGGAAAGAGAAGAGTGGGCAGAAATTTTCATTGAAATTCCCTATACCACTGTATCTGGAAGTCTGGAACAGCTGGTGCCCATTTTCATCCTCCATACACTATTTTCCCTTTGAATTTAACCAGGAGATGGCAGAGACTTCTCAACTGAAGGTAAGTGAAAAGCAAGCTTAATTTTAGGCATAGTTTTATGCTTGTTTAAAGGAATGAAAAAGGAATAATTCTTGGGCATGCTGATGAATCAGCAAGCAGCACAGACAAGAGTTCTGTATGCTATGCCAGCTGGAAGAATAAAATTTTGGCACAAATTATGTTCAGCTCACTCTCTTTAATAAAGCACGTTTACAGAGGGCTGAGAATACTGGCATCATTCACAAAGCTCTCTCCTCACCCACAGGTCCATCAGAGGTCTACAACTGTCCCTCGGATTCCTTTATAAAACAGAAAGAACCTCATCATACAAAGCACCCACTCATAACTGGTTGTGACAGATAAAAGTCTGAGGAGTCTAAACCATATGACCTAGTGAGTGACTGCAAGCTCAGAGTGAGAAAGGGAAGACCCATGTATGGGTTTCCAGGGCAGAAGCAGGCCTGCTTTGTTTAGAGGCATGTAGTTGTGTAACAGGCCTTAAATGTTTATGGCTGAATGACAAAAGCATAGAAAAAATGCAGGTTTACAGTGCCTAAGAAGGAAGCTTTCAAGCATAAAATCACAAGATCACAAGTTTTCCTCAGTTGTGTCAGTGGCACAGCACCTGCTGCTAAAACAAGCGCTTGTTTTTGTCACCAATTGTTTGGTATGCTGTAATAGCAATAGATGAGCACTTATCATCAGCATTTTAAGCTGCTCATTATAGGAGTCTGTCCCATTCGTGCTGCACTGTGTCATTTTAATTAGAGTGTCCTGCTGCTCTGTCAAGCATATTAAAACACCAGTTACAAGTTTTTCCATTTACTCTTACCTGAAGTTATACTGTGTACACAACACATGGATTGGCTATGAGGTTACAATCTACAATCTGTGTGCCATGTGAGGGATGATTATGTCCAGTGGATAGCTCTGAAGAAGGAGATAATTCTCAAGTGAAAAGCAGACACCAAATATTTCTTTACCAATGAAGAAACACATACAAGTTTCACATAGGTCAGCTGTTGGTATATTTAAATGAATGCTATCTTTTGAATTTTCCTTCCTGATTTAGAAATGCGAAGGCTCTGCCTGAGAAGAGAGAAAAAGGATTGTTTGAAAACAGTGATTACTGCTAAACAACATGCAACAAACTTTTGCCTCAGTCTTGGCTATTTTCTGCTCATTTAGAATTACGTTCCCACAAACACAGTCAAGAAGCCCTCTAAGAAACCATTAACAGCTATGGGCTGGGGAGGGACTTCCTAAAGGTCAAGATGTAAGCCGTGCTCCTGTAAATCTTGCCTCTTCTTGCTCAGACATTACCTTATGTCCCCTGTTTCCAGTGGCTGATTCTAACGAAACCAAAAGCAGCTTTCAACTTTTCTTTGTCAGCAGTATGCTCTTGAGAATACAAGCTCTTAGCAGCACATAAGACTGAAAGTTCCCGTTTCCCAACATCTCTTTGCGGTGAAATCAAGAAGTGTTCGCAAGCCTGAAACACAACACAGCATTTCCCTATTCTGACAAGTGTTTTCTCTTGATGTTATTAACTAGAGCCTTCAAAGACCATTATTACAAACCACCTAACAGGTATTATCACTGTCAAACTAGGGAAAAAGGTGAACTGGAAGGAAATCCCTTGAAGATACTTTACACAGGATTGTCAATATAAATTTGTATCTATATTTCTGAAAGCAGAGTACTTGGCACTGTGGATACTTTTCCACTTTTCTCATTAGGAGTTAACCTGAAACACATGATGTCCTTAAAGGTGACCTTCGTATCATGGGCGCATGAGCTACTGACCACAGGTCTACAGCCGGTCCTACAAGAAAACGAACATGTGTGGTCATTCCAGGTGTGACTCTACACAGCAGCCACCTACTGTAAGTGTCCACATGGACAGCAGTGGCTGCTGCTCTGTTAGAGGTCTGCCTTCAAAGCAGCATGCTGAAGAGCAGCTCAGGGCCGCCCTGCTGAGCAGTCAGTGTGTGCCTGCTTAGACTTCGGAGCTGCCCACCATCACCCTGCAGCACCAGGCACCTACCAGTGAGCAGGGAGCTGGGTCCAGGCACCTGTGCTGCTTCTTGGCAAAACAGGCAAGGTTGCATAATGCATGGGCTCCTATGGTTCAGCCACTTCCAGTGCCAGTGCCAGACCACTAAAGCTAACTAAGGTGCTCCTGTAAATAAATGAGTGCAGTTTGTCACACTTGCTAGATACTTTGCTCTGTGTACAAAATGGAGTAAGCTACCCACCGCATAGCCACTCTCAAGACTTCTTAAGTGTATCAGTGTATCAGCATGGAATAAATCCACAGCCTGGTTCACAGACTGGATGCTTGTAAGCAGAGGCATAACACCCGGTCAGGAATTGTATTTGCTGCCCACCGTGTATGAAGATCAAAAGCAGCACAGGTCATTCAGTGTGGTGTATAAAACAGGGTTTTACTACGTCCTGAACCATTCTTTTGTCCAGCATCTTATAACCTTCCTGTTGTGGATTATATCCCCTTCCGTGTTGTACACACCATGGATTTTTACAGCTTCTATGGTATTCAGAATATAGGAAAAAATATTGATAATTCAGCTCATCACATAAATGACATTTTAAAAACTCTCCTGTGCTAACCATTACAAATGCATGTAACCATCGCAATGATGAGTTATTCCTATGTATATTCTCCAAATGTTTTTCTCCTGTGTGCTGAAAATTTTAGCAGAAGAAATGCTAAAATAGCAACAAAGCACCCACTAGTGTGTCATTTCAGCTAGGAACACCCCCAGGCTATCTCCAGCAGCACATACGTAGAAACATCAGCTGCAAAAGCAAGTTCATCGCTATCACTCTGAGGTCAGATAGCTGCAAATCCTGGAACTCAACTCCACAAATATCCAGGGCAAGTTTTGTGGAAACAAAACTCTGCAGGAAATGAAAACTGGAAAGAGATACAGCAGACTACATCGCTAATTTAAAAACTATTTTTTGTGATAGCACTCTAACTGGTAACATTCTGGACACTTGGCATCAGCCTGGGCTTAACTTTCAGTTCTAAAGCCAGTCTGTCTGTGTCTTAAAAAAAAAAGTCGCCTTTATGTGAAGCTGCTCTCAAACTTACTGCAAAGCATGCTATATAAGAACCTATAAAAAGAATAAATATGATCTGATGTATTTGTAGAAGAGACCTGCATGACAACATACCTAACCAAGTGTGAGAACTGCTGGATAGATCATGTGAGGAATCATCAGTCATTAGGCTTTTTTTGCACAACATTCAAGATTGGACACCAAAGGGTGTCTAATCACCATTGTGTCACATGTTTTTATTAAACCATTTTCCACCTACTGAAACTGTGTGCTCACACAGAGCCCAGGGACAGGCTTCCAGAGCACTGCTCTCATTCTTAGTGCAACCAGAAGCCATAAGAAAGCTTTCTGAGCCTTGTTTCTCCTCATTTCTCTCAGCTGCCTTCTCCATTTAGGCTGGAGGTTTTGAGGAAAGGACTGAGTTCTAAGTTTTCATATCCCTTGAACGTAGTCTTGGGTAAACAAGTCCGTTAAATATACCTTAAAAAAATTCTCTACTAATCATTCACTTTACAACTACACTTTACAGCAAAGCATAATGTTTTGGTGTGTGCATTTCACTAACCTTAATTCTAGTTGACAAGGAAAACTTTCAAAATACAACTTTCTATTTGCATGACTCTGTCAAAGAAATACATATTGTAGTGACGTGTAAATTGATAAATGATCCAAAGCGAAGAGGCTGTTCAACAGCAGGCTTATTGAAAATTCACCTCTGAGTGAACTTAAATCAAAACAAACAGATATATACTTGTGAAAGGTATACAATTGCTGTACTTTGAAACCTTATTTGACAGCTCCTAGAAAGCTGATGTATGTGTAACCATGAGATTTTACGAGAATAGCGGGCTGTGGCTAGTAGTGAGAAGAGTGAGGTGGGAAGGGATGGGCTGCATGCTCAGCATCCACATCGCAGAGCAGCACAATTTGCTGCTGGAACTCAGATGAGTCCAATTCCTCCCAGCAGACAATCACCATCTTACAGTGCTGCCACCCAACATGGCCTCCTTATCAACTTGTACCTACAGAGATACAAATTGGGCCCTTGAGACTGACAAGACACTGTCTGGACTCCAGAGTCAGCATTTGAATGCTTCCTTCATAAACACCAGGAAATAAATGTTATAGATCACGGGAACTCCAGATATATCAATGCAGAAGATATCTGCAGGTCTGTTCATCCCACAGAGCCATCACAACACACCGTAATACTTACTGTGATTCCATGCACATCTGCTGATTAAGAAGAGACTTCTGTTCTTCCCCTTCATAAGGCAGGCTTTGATAGGGAATGTCTTCTTCCATAGATTATGTATTTTATATAGTAGCTATGATTGCTTTGTAAATTACAGACACTTCTACTTCCTCAAACTGTAAATGAATCCTTCACGTAAAGCATACATTTACTTCTGTAAAAAATGTATTGATGAGATAGTAGTTGCAGTTGATTGGGTAGTCTTGTTTTCAAAAATCTATTGGAAAAGCATATGAAACAAGAGGATCTGTGATCTAGATAGTCCTTTGAGAATAAGCAGGAGTATGGCTTTTCTCCCAGGTAGCAGCGATAGGACAAGAGGGAACAGCCTCAAGTTGCACCAGGGAAGGTTCAGGTTCAGGTTGGGTACTAGGAAAAAATTATTCTCAGAAAGAGTGGTTAAGCATTGGCACAGACTGCCCAGGGAGGTGGTGGTGTCACTGTCCCTGGAGGTGCTTAAGGTAGATGTAGTACTTAGGAACATGGATTAGTGGGCAATATTGGTGGTGGGTGGATGGTTGGACTGGATGATCTTAAAGATCTTTTCCAACCTTCCATGATTCTATGAAAAATAACATGACCGCACGTATGGCATACTCTGGCACTGTGGACTGTCCCCTTGCAATGGAGGACAAAGGCTGAAAGAAAAAAAAATACTATACAGTGTAAACCTGACACATTGAAAATTCTTATTTGTAACAATCTGAACTGCAAATCAGAGTTGTAAAGCAAAAATATGCATTGCAGTACTGTATACATTTATTTTGCTACTTATGGACAGACCCAAGGCTGACTTCTCATTAATGTTCCACTCCACAATTCACGCAAAGCAGTGATTCAGGAAGAAAGCTGAATTTCTAAAAACAGTACTTGGAGCTAAGATTTCAGGCTGAATTTTGGTAAGCTGGATGTGTCTTTCCCAACCAGTATTTCAATCTGGCAACAAACACAAGGAACTGGCACAGGATGCCCAGAGAAGTTGTGGATGCCTCATCCCTGAAGGTGTTTAAGGTCAGGTTGGATAAGGTTTTGGGCAGTCTGATCCAATGGGTGGCAACCATGCTCACAGAAGGGGTTTGGAGCTGAATGAACTGTGAGCAACCCAAGCCATTCTGTGATTCCATGAACTGGCAAAAGAGAGATGTGTTGTTTCTATTTGTTGTTGTCTTTTTATGACTATTGTTATTATTTTTTAATTTTCTCCCTTATCTGGAAGCAATGAATGTACAGTTGTCTTCTGAAGACTCTGAGCTGTGCCTCTAACCCCTCAGCATACAGAAGATAATGCCACCTTCTCCAGGGTTATGGTGAAACACTCATCATTACTAGCACATTGCTCGTTTGTGTGAGGAGTCCAGACCTAAATCGTAAGTCTTCACATAGCCTCGAATATGAGGATGAGAATGTGAAATATATTACTGCGCTGGGAAGAAGAAGGAAGAGAAATTATTGTATCAAAATACTAAATTATAGTGATATTTAATTATTTGTGCACATGCAATAAGAAAACAAAGAAAGGGAAATAATAGCATATATACTCACAGTAGAAAGTCCCCCTGTCCCCCCAGGGCATCACAACAAGGGTACCACGGATAATGAGGCATCTGCTGATCAACGAGATGCTCTCAGCCTGCTCATTTATGCATTAATGAAATGTGTGCAGCAGTTCACTGAGCTGATAAAGATTCCCACAGGGGACTAGGTCCAGGGGAAAACAAATGATCAAAATGAACAAAAGTGATTAGAAGAAGAAAAAAAGACAATGAAATGCAGCCAGGGGAGAAGCCAGACCCAACAGAGTCAGACTGTCCCTTTCATCTCTGTGTGCCACCCTTCTTCTCTGCCAACTCATAGGGGATAGCAAAGTAAACATCCCAACACATAGATTTCAGGCTGTACACAGAAGAGCAGCCTGGATCTCACCCAGCTTAAATCCTTTTAACAATGTCCTGCACAGTGGGTACTTCAGTATCAGAACACACTCCTTCTATCACTTACTGAGACAAAGAACATCAAAAGCCTGGCTCTAGCTTCAGAAACCACAAGCCGGTTGAGTGCATGCATAGCAGTATTGCCACTTGGGAAGCAGTCAGACAGGATTGAATGGCTAATGCCACTCACTACAATACAAACAGCATCAATCCAAGTCCCTGAAGCCAGAAAACCGCTGTGCAGAGAGTTACACTCAGTCCAAAAACATGCACACCACTCCCAAGGCCCCAGTGACTACAGAAGCCAGACTAGTCCGTGTTCAGTACTGCATGGCTTCAGCTTGTTTTCTGTTCCCGCCTCCTACAAAAGAAAGTCTTACAGCCTCCTCCAACTTCCAGAAGAGAAAAGCCACGTAGCATATGATGTTTCCAGTGACAGCACAGATTCTGGATCCACTGTGACATGAATACCTTTGTGCTGCATGTGATGGAATCATGTTGCTGCATATGTGGGATGGGTTGCTTTGGAAACTGAGACATGATTAGAGATGGTAGACATATTTACTAATGGTAGACACAATAGAGATGTCATGACTTCTCACAAAGGAGGACAAGGTCAGTAATTTTGATCACTGTCTATGTTCCAGCTAGGTTTCTGCTTGTTTAATTTCATCCATTAGCTACTGCCTCTGTCAAGCAAGCAACAGTGCTGTGAAATATCATTTTACTACAACTATTCCAGCACTGACTGGACTAATGATATACCAAAATAGTCCCCAAGAAGTACATGGCAATAAAAAGCTCCTTAGAAGCACATGACCTTGTTATACATTGAACTTGTTTCCGATTATCAAGGTGTCCTGAGGTTGTGCCCTAACCTGCAGCAAAAATTATCAGGGATGTACCCACTGGCACGTATAAATTGTATGTAATACAGAATCATTTTCAGCAGAGCATAAAGATAACAAATCTGCATGTGGAGGTTGCCAAAAGCAGTACAATTCATTTCACAATAAATAGGAGAGAAGAGCAATGTTCCCCTTCTCTTCTTGATGAAGCGTTTTACAGCACCGTAGGTGTACACATTATGCATTGAATTGTGTGGCTTTCTTTCTTTCTTAGAGAGCTGTGCTTTGAAATAAATAAAATGTATCACACATACAGAGATGAAACCAATTTCTGAGCTGTATCCTGAATGAATATGTGTGGCTTCCCAAATGAGAGAAATGGATTGAGGAAAGTGGAAACCAGAATAGCCAAAGTTACAAGGAAGATGCTACTGGAACCAGCAAAGGGAGAATTTGCCTGACTCATCACAGAGACTTCCCCAACTAAGTGAAAGTAAAGTAGCAGTTCCATTAATTCTTTATAGAGTTCACAAATCAATGTGAAATTCCATATGCTTTGCTGAGACATCTGCACCATCATCTTTGGGAATATTTATGCACAGTTATATAGAGTATGTAAGCATACAGAGAAAGATAAGGGCCCTTCTTCCCCATGCAGATTTGCATGAAGTCAAACAAAATTGATGTGGTATCTGGCAGGGAATGTAGGAGGATTCACAGAGCCATACCACTGAACTTGTCAGCTAAAATACTTCATTCTGTTATTGGAAATCATTACGCTCACTTCCAAGAAGTCGCCTTGTATTTTGAGAGGTTTGTAAAGCAAATGGAAGTGCAAAAATGTAATGTATCTTGAGAATTAAACATTGGTTTCAGGTTCCTTATTAGGTTAATTACTCTTCCACCAGCAGCTGTATTTCTTCTTTACAAACTCTCTCAACACAGGTTTTTGTTGTCACCTTCCATCAACAATCATATGTGGAGAACTAAAAATCTGTTTCAGCTGAGGAAAACTCATGATATTCACCATTGAGGGGACCACAAAAAAGAAAATTCCCTTTACTTTATTCTCTCAGTTTCTCTGCTGCAAGTGTACACTTTTGTGCATACTTTTGTCTCCTCTTTAAATAAATACTGCCTTAGCATCAGGAAGATATGGACAGTCAGTGGGAATGGCTAGTGGAATTTAGCACAAATTCAGAAAATAGATGCACACCCTTACCTCCTACAGGGGAGCACATGATGAAGACATGGACTTTTTGCTTTGGAAAGGTCCTTTTGTGTTTCAAGGCTACCAGTTGTGACCCCAGGTCTTACACTAATCTGTAGAGCTGTACATGGATACATACAGAACATATCTGCTTCATCACGGGCAGTGACCCACACCAACCTGATTGCCCAGAGGTACTCACCATCACACTGTGTTAGCCTGTGAAATCAGGAAAGCAAGTCTGGGGCTTTTCCACATACCTGCCAAGCAGTAATTTGAACTTGAGTGCTTGGTGCTCAGCTATTCTTCAATTCAGGCCTCCCAGCTCAGAAGAACCGCAGTGCAGTCAAAGCTGTGGTTGTTCCGATGCTCATTTGAGGTGGGCTGGGGTTCTGACTGAGATAAGAGTGCAGCGGGGTTTAAATCAGAGCAGAGCATGGTAATGACTAGTATTGCCACTTCAAACCACACAACCTCCATTAATTTAATCATTAGTGCAAGCAGAATCAGGACACTGAAAAATAAGTCACTTGAATTAGAATAAAGTTTCCAAATTCCATGTTTCCATTTCTTTTTAATAAAGCTCTAGCTTGCTAAGAATATGCTGCAGCACAATGGAAAAATCTCATTTATAAAATAATGTAAAGTCTATCTGGTGTGTGGGAAGAAGATAAGAGTTGTTTATCAACAGGAATAAAACGATTGAAATGGGAAATAAGATGCTGGATATCCTTCAGTTGCAGACTGCACAGCTGCAATTAGCAACACAAAGAAGGTATTCACCATTTCAAAAAATCTTAGTGCACTGATGCATCTTGCTAAAACTATCTGCAGTGAAAGGCTCTGTCTCAGAATACAATTAATTTTAAACACAGCAAATTTGAAATTCATTTAAAGCATTTGTATTCTATATATTACGCATCAATTTCAACAATGTCTATGTTCTGGATACTTGCTCACAAGCATATATGTTTATACTTCCCTGTGATAAGACTTCAGTCATTTTTTTTTCTATTAAAAATCCATGCAGTCAATACCAATTTTTTTTAATTTGTTATTTTCATTTATTTCAGCATGCATGGGCATTTATACATCTAGACACGATCATCATCTGAAGTGAGAATGCAAAATAAAGCTTTTTTTCCTTAACGTGCAAATTTAAAAACCTCTTTCCACAATTTATTTTATAATTCCTTTTCTAACACGTTGTACTCACATTTAGTATTGCTTCAGCAGAAGTGCAATGTAAATTTCTCACCAAAAGGCTTCATCTTCAGGAGGAATGTCTGTTTCCAGTCTGTACCTCCTATTTAGCATTTTTCAAATTAAATCTCTCCTAGATGAATCCAGTATATTGCTCAGCAGTTATTGAAATTTATGAACATGTTTAAGCTTTTTCATACTGCTGTTAACCATTATGATTGCTTCCTTTAAATCTTGCATTTTATAGCTATCACTTTACCAGAATGCATTGGTGACATTCATGATTTTCTCAGATTACAACTGTGCCCATACTTAACGTCTCAGACTAGAATTATGCCTTCAGCTCCATTCCTTGGTTATGTGCTTTGACACCTGCTCCACTGAATCCCTAAAGTTCCATCACCAAGCTGGCAAAAGGTAGACGTTTGGGGGAACAACCACCACGGTCCATGGGGCAGACTGCCACCTCTATTTCTGCTGTACAAAAAAGCCCAGCAGCAATTGCTTTTACCAACTCCCAATCCAGGTAGCCACCCAACTGACATAATAATGCCAGCTCTGAGCCAAGGGAAATGTCTTCTCTTTGCACAAGGGACAACAACTCTGGAGGAGAAGCACAGAGAACAAAGTATACCTGTGAGCAGAAAGTCCCAGTAAGCAGCCATCAACCTTCCCTGGGGGACAAGCAGGCAGGCTTGGCTTCTTCAAGAGCCAGCATCAGAGCTCCAAGCTGGTATATAGCTTTTCTATTCCTTAACAAGTTGCAGTACCAACGAGTGCAATTGTGAGAAGAAAGGTGACCAGTCTGGGGGATTGTGTTGGCACTGATGTTCAAACTACAGCTGAAAGATCCTGAAGGGCTGTGAAAGGTAGCTGAGGAAAGCCATCAGGACACTTACATTCACTTCCCAGACACCTGCACTACTCTCTTGACAGACTTGATTTCTTGCCCCTCCTTCCCAAACACAATGCACAAACATGCAGATGTTGTAGGAAAAAAAAGGAATCAGAAAGAACTTGCCTGCTAGGCGAAATGTCGGCATTTCTCTCATCACTAAGCTGCTTTGGCAACTGAGCAAGTTACTTCAGACTCTGACAGAAAAGAGAAAGCAAGCTGAAAATAATTCTGTGATCGAGTGTGCAAGCAAGCTTGATCAGGCATCAGGGCTGGACGAGGAAGGGCAGCCCTTACAAAGCACACAGATTCTTGCTCAGAGATGACCTTATCACTCTCTGTAACTACCTGAAGGGAGCTTGTGGTGAGGTGAGGGTCGGCCTCTTCTCCCATGTTACTACCAATAAGACTAGAGGGAATGGCCTCAAGTTGCTCCAGGGGAGATTCGGTTGGACATTAGAACATAATTCTTCTCCAGGAGCACGGTCAGGTTCTGGAATGGGCTGCCCAGGGAGGTGGTGGAGTCACCATCCCTGGAGGGGCTCAAGAAGTGTGCAGATGTTGTACTGAGGGACATGGCTTAGTGGGAAATATTGGTAGTAGGTGGATGGTTGGACTGGATGATCTTGGAGGTCTTTTCCAACCTTGGTGATTCTATGATTCTGCTTCTACTCTCACTCATACATTCAAATCCAAAGCCAAAGAAGACACAACGATCATAAGGGCTTCCTATCCTCCTCCTTACCTCCTCTGGAGCTTTTTAACTGTACGTCCCGAGGGCAGGGACCACCAGCACATAAATGCCAGTTAGTTGCTAATCCTGCAGTGCAAACCCATAGTCAGACCTTTCTGCATCTTCAAGATACAGTTTTTCATAGGTCCTGGCAAAAGAAAAAAAAAAAAAAGATTATGGAAAAATTGTAGTAAATTTAGCAGTGGTTATTAATAGATTTTATTTTTTCTACATACTAAAGACATTTTACACCAGGAACATGGCATGTTAGTTCATGTTCACCTAGACTGCTTACAAACAGTGACAAATCAGAAGAAAAAGAAATAAACAAGACTCAAATTTATTTTCAAAAGACAAATTGAGTACTAATGCAGCTGCTTGATGCATGAATGGCTAATGATTTTAAAACAGCACTATTTTTCACAGTAACAGCTTCCATTTTTCATCTTATGCCATGGATACCTGGTAAAAGCACTTGATAGGTCCTGATGTTTAATTAAAATAATTTTTACTAAACTAGAAGCCTTTGCCCAGATTTCTCGCTGGGCTGAATATAATTGGCTCATTGAATACAGCCCAGTGGGAAGCAGGGCAAAGGCACGGCCGAGACAGGACAGAGCACAGCTGCTCTGTGCCGCCCACTTCAGGGTGCTGCTCATCCAGATGCTTTTAAAAGCACGAAGCTTTAGGGAAAAATCAACTGGCAGAAGCATCTGCTGAATTAGAAAGCACCAAAAATGTTAACAGCATATTATTTTTCCAGATGTGTTTTTGCCTTCTGAGTGGCCATTTCACAAATGCCAATCAGGGTGGGGTTTAAGACTGGAACCACTTCAGGATTTACTGCACTCATGTGTTCTACACCCAGAGGATCACACAGATATATAATTATTAGTTTGCACATGCTAGGCAGAACATTTGTTTCACGTGAGCGAGATACCCTTTCCTAATTCACTGATCATCCCCACTCAAGAAAACCTTTTATGGTTCTGTGCAACTCCGCCTTCGTCAAAAAGGAGGGGATTGCCAACACTGAGAGTATCCCAGGAGGAGATCCCACACATCTCCATATGCTGCAGCTACGGTTAGGTGGGTGCTCATTCTCAGAGCTCAGTTCTGTCACAGAGCTCACTAAAATGACTGGAAAATACTGAGAGGAAAGCCAAGGCAATAAGCCCAGTGCCACCAGAACAAGACAACTGGTGAGCTAATGCCGAGGTCAGGGCTGCTCATTTCATGGCTGCCAAAGCAGGAAATCAGAAGGGCAGGAAGATCTGTGTATCATTCACAGTGCAACTTGGAGGTCATGGACAGTTGCATCCTAAAAACCAGCAGGGAACACCCACCTACAATATCGAAGTACAGCTATAGGCTGCACTTAGGAATCTTTACTGACTACTTCCTAACTTAATGCTAACCAAGTGCGGGGTAAGATAAAAACGTATTAATTGAAAAGTCCAGATCACTTAATTTTGAGAAGTCTTCCATTTGGGTCTGTTTCCCACAGAATCAGAGGGCTGGTCAATGTAATTCTGTATTTGGGAAAAAATCTTGCTCATGGTAACCAGTTAAGAAGTGTCATATATCATTAACAATAACCTATTGCAATTCATTATTATTCTTACATGCAAGTACACACACAAATACCTGCAGCCCATTAAGTTTTGCTTAAATAAAGTGGTATATCAATGACTAAGGATAGAATATAGTTAATAGAGTAATCACATTTCTGAACAGGAAATGTCTTGCAGAAAATCTCCATCTTAGTTGTTTGCCAATTAGTAAAGAGCTATAACCAACATCTATGATTTAGCTTCAGAAGAATGCATGTTCTGCTAGACCCTGGCCTCCTCCCCTTCCTGGTCATCAAGTTCTCATAGCTGGCAGGAGATCTCTTAGTTGTAAGTAATGAGCTAATACATCGGTAATCCTCTCCAAGGCCACCTTCCTGACTGCACCAGCATCTCTTGACATGGGTTCAAACTGCCCAGGCATGTTGCACTCACTAAACCACACTGTTGATTCAACAGTCATGTAATGAAGGAAGTAATGGCAGGACACTTCTGAAATTACAAGGGATGAAAATTGATTTTTATTAATAATAGTAAGAACAGTGGCATGGAAATCTATTGAGTTTTTCCTGTTTAAAAAAGCTTGCTTACTCAACATCAGGAAAAGAAAGAGACCTACTTTGCCACATCAATCAGAAAACATAATTTATTACATGCCTGTTTGGTTTTCCAAGTTAGTACAATTACATGTTGTTGCTTCTAAATACAATTTAAGCAAAGGCAGGTATCAAAAATACCCACACATTCTGATTCATTGGTATGCCATGCAGTCAAAGACTTGAAGAAGCTGTTAATGATACATGAATTATGTATGCTACAGCTCAATATAACATTTGGTGTGATTTAAACAGCACGAACTTTTAGTGAAAGTCATTTTGATTCTGTGATGTATTACACTTCGAAAACCCTTAGCAGGAGGTGGGAATTGAATGATGTTCTCTGAAAGCTTTTATTTGTTAAGCATACACAATACAGCTGCAACTAGATCCTAAATAATGGCAAGGAGTGAAACGGAAGATCTGATACAAAATTAGGTTGCTGCACAACT
Source organism: Pavo muticus (assembly GCA_016647715.1). Lineage (NCBI taxonomy): Eukaryota > Metazoa > Chordata > Aves > Galliformes > Phasianidae > Pavo > Pavo muticus. The sequence continues at coordinate 2,083,324 of JACDJE010000045.1, read as the reverse complement.
CGACTGTGAGTGTCAGTGAGGGAAATGGAAGCAGCAGAGGGGAAGAAAACAGACAGGAAACAGCCATCCCCCTTTTCCTCTCTTAAACGTCAAGCTAGCTAACTAATATTTCTTATTTTAAACATTACTGTTCAACCTTTGCCTCTACATCACCCAACAGCTGGCTCTCAGCCCTGCAATTAGGCTGCCATTTCACTAACGAAGCTCTGAATCACTATAAGGAAGAGCCATCCAGCTGCTTTACAAAGGGTGAATGAGGGAGCTACCCATGGACATCACCTTCTTTAAGAACTTAAATGCAAGGAGAGGAAGAATTATTAAAACACAGGTGGATAATGTGATCTTCAGTTTTATTTTCTCTAAGACACCCAAACAGTTCAGAAGGAATTTAAATATATCTGAATGCGATAGCAGTAATTTTTGTTGCCCAAGGAGAGCTTTAAGCAGTGACCCATTTCCTACTTCATAAATATTTACAGCTATCCTTTGGAGGAAAGTATTATCAAGACTTAGAAAAAATTTGTCTGAGGACAAAGATGCTTCTTTGCTAGCTTTGCTATTGCCAAATGTGGGGGTTTATCACTGTGATATTATACAGAAGCCTTTTCAGTACACAGCCAAAATCAGGGACTGGAAACAGACTTTAATGAAACATGACCTGTTTGTAAGGAAAGGAATTTCTCCACTGTAATCTTGTTTATTTCAGGAACATTTAGCACTGACCTATCTCCCCTATATCATTAAAGAGAAAGCTGCTACTGACGTGGTAATAGGAAGAGGAACTTGCTTCTGGAAACCTCATCTTGGAAACAGCAGGCAACAATGGGCAACAGGTATTGTCCATTCCAGGGGTGGAAATGGAGGTGGACTCCTTCAACATCATCTAAAACACCTGCAGTCTAGAAGATGAAATTACTGAAATCTCTGAGATTCCAGTCCAATGACTTCCTCGGGACAAAATCTTAAATTTACTCTTAAAGGAGGATTGACTTTTAGGGTTGACTTTGGATATATAGAAGAGTTTATTTTGTTTTGACTAAGTCAATTATGGTAAGCAGACATCCATCCTTTCTGGAGTTTAGGACAGATGCACACATGCTGTCACATTCTTTACACATAGTTATAAAGTGCTGCAAAACATCACACTCCTAAGCTGCAGCAGTCTCTTTCAGTCCTAGAGACAAGCTAGCCAGGGAATAATGGACGTTTTTGTGTGGGGGATAACATTGCTTCAGTATGTCCTTCTGGGACTTGGCCACCGAACACAATCTGATGTAAGTAACAGGAACTGATGTAACTAAATACAGTTATCTAATAGAAATATAGTTATGCTCCCAAAAGAAGGAGGGGTGCAGACCACTTGCTCAGTAAAATGGAAAGGATGGTTCTCTAATACTTTACACACATAATTCAGGGAATGGTCAAGATTTTTGCCAGACAAGATGTCCAATGAAGAATTAAGATGTGCATAATATAACTGATATGAGAGAAGAATGTCTAATTCTAAGGAAGGCTTATAAAATCCCATGAATATGAGCGCAAGTTGATGTCAAAAAGAATCAGAGTAGCAGTGTGCACTGTTCAAAGAAAACAGAAATTCACGAGTTTGCTTATTCTTACAGCACTCAGAAAGGCTTGGGGAGGTTGGTATACAAATGCTTGGGGAATAGTTGCAAAAAGTAGTGTTTCTAGCAGAAGCATGATGATATTGGCTCTAAAGGAAGATCATCAACAGAATTATTTTCTATAGTAGAGATTCTGCTTTGCCTCCTCATTGTCATTATCGCCACAAACCATGGTACATCAGATACAAAGCTCATACCTCTCTTGTGTGCTTACAGAAATAAAAGCAACTCCTTTCAGAGGAATTTTCACAGTTTCCAAAAAAAATCTTGTTCTGTATTAGGATGATTAGGATGAAATGAAAATGTTATATTTCATGAACATTTACATCTCCTAAAAACCAACCAACCAAAAAACCAAATCCCCAGGCACCATTATTCTCAGCATTAACCAAAATGGTTAGGCAGCAATTACAGCATTCACTTGGAATTTAGGAGACAGCATTTTCAGGTCCCTGATCTGCCCTGATCTCCTGCCTCACTTCTGACACTGCTTCGGGACTCTGAGCTGAGGAAGCTCCTTCTGATTAAATGACAGCAATTAAAACAGAATACATACAGAGAAAATCAAAATTGACATTGTATATTTTTCTGCCCTCTGTAGAAGAAAAACAATGGAATAGCAATCCTCAGTCACAGGAGGTGATTATAGCCTTGCACAGTCAACATGCTATTGCAAAAGAACACAATGCTTGTTAAATTAATACATCTTTACCCTGATCACAGAGAAACAGAAAGTAATAAAAAAACTCAGAGAACACAAAGACAATAGTAATACAACTGATTACCGATTGGATTACACTGTTTTCCAGAGTGATTCACACAGCAGATGCAATGTATACACTCATAACTTGGAGTCTTCTTGTATTACAACTGACCTTGTAGGCACTAACTAAAATTTCTCAAAAATATACACTAGATTGAAAAACCTGATCTTAAGACAGTTATATATCGAGTTAGGCTCTCATTACCTGAAAGCCATTGGGCCTATATTAAATTCTGAAAATCCTGTTGTTTACCACTGTTCTCTTCTATTAAAACTTAAGCAAGATGTTAAGCACAGCTGTTCCTATCTCTCAGCTACTGAATTACAGCAATTTCTAAACACGTCTTAGATTTAAAAAATGCAAAATTCAGTGTCTGGGAACTCAAAGGAGAAAAAGAAAACTGAATACAAATCAGCCTCAGATCTAAAAAAGGAGATATAAAAATATACACACAGAGGCTGAGATCTGACTGTAAGTGGGGGAAATGTTGTAGGAATACAGTATGTCTTGTAGACAAGATGCTAGACAGTACCTGGGCCAAGCAGACTCACCAACTGACAGAGAAAAGCTGTAACTGATCCTCCCCATCTCCATGAGATGCAAATATCAAACCCGTGCTTGGGAAAGCAAGAATCCAGCTCTGTCAATCTATAAACAAAACCAAAATGCTACTTCACTCTTGAACTGCAATGCTTGCCCCTACACAGTCCTGTGAATATAGTTCCCAATGACAGGGGCATGCCCCAAACTAGTTGGTTACTGTTCCACTACAGAACTCATCCCACTGCAGTGCCAGCATTATGATGCACTCTGCTATTCTAGTTATTTCTACACAATACACCAGCTAGACTGAATCAGAAACTGTTTTTAAGTGTCGATGCTGTCAGTTTCTGCCAGACTGGGATGGTGTTTGTCAAGGTACCCAACATGCAGAAAAGCACAAACAGGAGATGAATAATACTAAGCGCAGCAGTATTCCCCTCTGGGCTGCATATAAGAATGGATTTCTTCTTTGTTTTGCTAAGTCATTGTGTTCTGAAACAAACATGCATACTAATGGGACTTAAGATGCAATAGAGGAAGGTGAAAGTTATCCAAAATTCTGCCAAAATCATTAAAAATGCATACATCTTATCTGCAGCAGCATACAAACACGTTCACTGCCATGTTTTGTTGTAAACATGACAGTAGTCACAACTGGGTTAAAAAAATTATCACACAGTTTTCTCCTCATAAGAACTCTTATGAAAAACCACTTCAGGGAGAAGAGGGGCAAAATAGTAAAAGAAAAAAAAATAAAGAATGACATTTCCATTTGTTTTTGAGAACTGAGATTTGGAGTTTTGACACATTCCCTCCTGCANCCCCCTTTCTTTTTTGTATCAGTGTGATAAAAAAAATCTTCAGAAACTGTTTTCTTTCACATCCTCCTTCCCAATCCCCTTCTATTGCCTCACCATTTTCACAACTTTACCAGCTTCAATAAGTTAATGGCAGAAGGTGGTGTTTTGTTTTCCTTTCGTCCCAAACTTTTCCAAAGCTGGAGAAGTTTTCAAAGTTTGTGAGAGAACAGGAATAAAAGTTTACCTTTTTCCTTTTTCTTTGAGATTCTCCGTTTTTTATTTAGCTAAAAGTGCAGTTGAGAAAAGAATGTCAAATCAGAAGCGCATGTGTCAAGCATTGGGTGGAATAGAAACAAGATGAAACCAACAGCACTACCTTCGCTGGAGTACAAAACAAGGAGGAAGAATCCTCATCCAGAGAAAACCATGAAAATGCATTTTGTATTCTGACTTTCTGTAACCTGAGGTGCTAATGAACATCACCAGGGCTGTTTCAGAGGGAGCCTTCATGCACTGAGAACAACCTGTAAGTCACTAAATGTGAGAAAAAGTATGTAAAATTGGGCAAGTTATAAGTTTTTGTAAGAAAGCCAATGCTATTCCTTCAGCTTCCTCTGTAGTCAGTGGGGAAAGACAAGTCTTTGCCAACGGTGATTTCAACTCAGAGAACCATAGACTATCCCAAATTGGAAGGGACCCATTAAGGATCATCAGGTCCAACTCCTGGCTCCACATAGGTACCACCCAGAAATGAGACCATATGTCTGAGAGCTTTGTTCAGACACTTCTTGAACACTGGCAAGCTTGGTGCCATGACCACTTCTTCCCAGTTAGGCTGCTGCAGTGCCTGATCACTCTCTTGGTGAAGAACTTTTTCCTGATATCCAGCCTGAACCTTCCCTGTACCAGGTTTTCATCTAAACATCTGCTCTAGCAAAGGATAAATCAGCTCTTAAACATGTTTCTCTGCTTGTTGGGAACCATACAGGGAGCATTAGTGACAACTGTGGCTGGATACCCAAGTTCAAATTGCTAAAGCTACAGAATAAATCCTACCCTGAGTGACAAAATGAAGAGAACATAATATGGCAGCTTCCTTCCTTCTACTGACAGCATCAGTATTGCCTGTGGAAAAAAAGAGCAAAGTGAACTGAGTTTGCCTACAGCTCTGTTTTGCATTTCACTACCAGCTGGTAATAGAAGGACAATGCTTTCAAATCCTAGTGCCACACAGGGAGATCATCTCAACTGAAAAAGCATACGGCTTTTCCTCCTGGGCTACAGGAAAAACACCACAAAAAACCTACTTAGTATTTACAGCAGATATACTGGAAATAGAAAGAAAAGCTGGAAAAGACCACAAGAAGAGGTTTCTTCTTCCTTTTCCTTCTTGACTCTTTATGTTCACCCTTCTTCCCTACTGTGTCCTTATAGCAGGATGGACAATGAAATGAACCTTGTAAACCTTTAAAAGGTACTGGACGCAGTACTGCAGGTGGGGCCTCACAAGGGCAGAGCAGAGGGACAATCCCCTCCCTGTCCTTGCTGCCACCTCTCTTCTGATGGAGCCCAGGATACCATTGGCCTTCCAGGCTGCAAGCACACACTGCTGACTTGTGTTCAGCTTTTCATCAGCCAGGACGTCCAAGTCTTTCTCAGCAAGGCTGCTCTCAAGGAGTTCTTCTCCCAGTCTGTATACATATCTGGGATACTTTGACCCATGGAAAAACATGCATAATAATAATCATCATAGCAAGAAAAAGACTATGCAAATCCAGTTCACCAGAAGAATAAAAAAAGGCATATCAACAATAACCACGTTGCTCCTAAAATTGGGTATTTTGCTTGGATGTGCAGCATATTTCAGCAGAAAGTTGATGTTGGATTAGTTTTGCATTTCAGCAAGCCAGAGTGACCATGAGGACACGCATAGCATTGCATGATAGCATTCAACGTGGATTCAGGAAACTAGTCTTGTACTCCTATCCCTACCGTGGCCCAACATGTGGCTTCACTTTTCAGGCTTTAACACCCTTACCTCTACAGTTGGAGATACAATGCATAGTTCTGCAGAAACCTATCAACAGCTTCTAATGATGAGGACAATTGCTCTGAGTTCGAGCTAATGATGTTAATCGGGACCTTTGAGAAAGAAATGTGAATGAAGGTTGTTAGGACCTAAGGAACAGCTAAAGTAAGAGATTTGTCCTTGGGATACAAGGGGTCAACCGAAGCTGCAAAGAGTGGGGAGCAATGAGGACTTCCCAGTGGCTGAGGCAGAGAGCACTGCTGTCTCCACTAGATGAGCTGCTACAGACTCAGAGCACGGCTTTAATCAATGTTCCCACAGGGACATTGATCTCGTTGCTTGTTTTTGGGATTCCAGGACCTCAGGGTCTCAAAGATAGAACCCCAAGTGCTCACAGCTGCAGCTAGACTCAGGGACTGCAGGCAGTGAGCATCAGAGCTGTGGGAGCCAGAGCACTGTCACATCAAATTAGGGAAACAGATGTGAGCTTTCTAGGGTTTGGCTTAATCTGAATTCCAGCTCTTCATCTGGAGAATGAGAACACCCACCATCCTGTCACCTAACAGATGAGAAGAGGATCAATTAGCACTGTGAAACTCTCCTCTCCAAATGAGCACCACAGAATGGCCATAAGGAAATCGATACATCTCTATTCAGAAGAAGACGTGAACAGCATGCAATAAATACAGCACAGAAGAACAAGGCTGGAAGGAAGTGAGATCAGCAGTCCTCTGCAAAGGAGCAGCATTTGCAGACATAGGCAAGCAAATTAAGGTAGCAAGTAGGCTTCAACTCTTGCAAGTGTTGCTCTTGCACCCTTGGTAATGTTCACTTGTGCATGCAATTATTTCCGACAGACCTTGAGAAGCAGAGGGCTGGTCTGACTGCAGGTGTGTACACCTCATCCCGGACAGGACCTGGTGTCCGCAGCAGTGCCATATGATGCCAAAGGCCACGGAAAGCAATACAGTTCTGCAGCTTTCGAGCTGCTGGCAGAAGCCAGGGACACCTGCTCTGTGGCTAGAAGTCAGCCCAGCCAGAGGAAACCAAGGCATAGCTTCCCAGGAGCAATGATGGCCCGAAGTCTCCAGGAAAAACAGTGAGCCCAGGCTTATAGCACCCACTGGTTTGGCAGGGTCAGAAAATAACACCATGTCCACAAGCATGAAGGGACATGATTAGTTACCGTTGGTAGCTGCCTTTCAAACTCAAAAGCTACTTTTCAGGATTGCTGCAAACTGAATTAGAAGCTAAAGCCCAGATGACATGATAATAACGAACAACTCTTGATCTGTATCTTTGGGCTTAGCCTTTCCTACAACCCAGGCCTCAAAATTCACCCTCCATGTGAATGTCCATGTGTCTTGTGTTTGCTGAGCGTATTTAAAGGTCCGTATAGATACCACTAGTTAAAGTCATACGCTACATGGGCACAAAGCTAACTGTGATGCTGAGCACATTGCAAAGCATGAAGCTCCAGAACAACCATCATGGAGTCTGCCTTAAGAACTTGTAACCATAAAATTACAATAGACTTCTAATATTTCTGGTGGGGAACACGGTTACTGGGCATGCATTCTACACAAAATCTTTTAGAATCAGCTGGTGTAAATTTCAGAGGTCTGTCCAACTTTTGGAGTACGTAATCTCACTGCATTAAAGGTACCACTGCCCTGCACAGAACTAGTAGCCTCCAAGCCCAAGGAGCCTCCATCTTCTCCTATGGCTGTTACAATCTTTCTGGCTCATCACACAAATGGTTGCACAGCCATTGGTTTCTTAGACAAGCCAGCATTATCTTCAGGGTTGCTGATTTATGAGGAACAAAATAATTACATTTTGATTTAGACCCCAGAGTATTTCAAGTATTGCAATTCAAGCAAAGTATTTTGGGATGTCACAGGCTCGTACCATAGTATAGATTTGTGTGTGTTTGAGAATCAATTATCATTAATATAACAACAAGTGCCAAGTGCTGTTCAAGCATATTTAACTCTCACGTTCTGTTGGGGTTGTTATAAAGTGACTCATGTTCAGAGAAACAAATCCTGTGACTCCTGCAATTATTTTCCAGTATTTTCCATTTAGCAGCTTTTTGTTGCTGCTAGTATTTTTGTTTATACTGAAAGGGGGAAAAAACCAAACCAACAAAGCCTTGACCAAAGAAAAAGGAAACAGAAATGAATGGATAACAACATAACATGTAAAGCTATAAATCTATTGGTCTATCCTTTTCAAGGGAACTTCAGCAAACAGGAGGATGAATTTTTAGTGAAGTTCTGTAAGCATTGTATCACTTATATCTCTTCCACATTTTTTAGATCTCCGACCTTTGGCTCTGTGCTGGTCCTGCAGATAGTCCAGAAAAAGGAAGCATTACTTACCTTTTTGGAAGTGCATATTCTGGGTCACAGTCGGTTGGTTATGGCTCCATACGAAGGCCTCCAGGAGTTGGATTCACGTATTTGCTTTGCTGGAATTGCTGGATGACATTTTTTTTAATTCCATCTCAAACAAGAGAACTAAAAGTCTAAGGAAAGAAAGCAACGTGCTTCTGGCTTATAAGAACTAATTTGAACTATAGTGACAGCAATAATGTATGAAGAGCTCTCATGGTTTCCTTATGCAGCCTGTCTCAACAGCTTTGAACTGTTTGCTTACCTCAGGAGTAATAAACTGTTTTTTCTAAAAGTAAACTCTTCTTAGTATAAGAAAGTCAAGCCAGATTCATTCTGATGCCTGAACAAAGGAATCTGACCAGGTCACATAGTGATCAAAGCCTGATCAGTTCTACAATGCTGAACTCTTATAGCATAAGACTAGTTTATACCAAAATCATAGCTTTTCTGGTAAAATTGATTTGTGCTGCTTTGATCATTTAAATTAGTCCCAAATAAAGCAGATGTGATCAATATTAAAAGGAGCAGTTTGAAAACCCTAATCCCACTCTGACTCTGTTGGACATACACTTAGTGATGCACACCTTGTGTGCCACAAAGTAAGAGCTCCACAAACTCAACCATGAGAGCTATGTCTATCCTTTCCTTACACACCTCCAAGGGCAGTGACACCACACTTCTCTGGGCAGTCTGCTTCAGTGCCTGAACACTCTTTCTGAGGAGAAATTTTTCCTAATATCCAGCCCGAACCTCTCCCTGGGGCCAATCCCTCTCATCTTATTGTTACTTATGCAGGAGAAGAGGCCGACCCCCACCTCGCCACAACCTCCTTTCAGGGAGTTGTAGAGAGCTACAAGGTCTCCCCTGAGCCTCCTCCTCTACAGACTGAACCATCCCAGTTTCCTCAGACGCTCCCCATAAGACTTGTGCTCCAGACCCCTCACAGCTCTGTTGTCCTTCTCTGGACACACACCAGGGCCTCCAAGTCTTTCTTGCAGTGAGGGGCCCAAAACTGAACACAGCACTTGAGGTGCAGCCTTACCAGAGCGGAGTAAAGGGGACTCTGCCCATCTGGCCCCATAGACTTGTGACAGTCCAGGTGGAAACCTAGTAGTGCTGCTTCTGCAATTTGTATCACATTGCTCAGTAAGGACGATATACTATCTGGAATAATTTTATTCCCTGAATTTCTCATCTACAGCTAGCACATGTTCACACATCTTGAGAACTAGTGTCTGAGCAGAGGGATACAGCCTTTCCTACCAGCCACTTAATCCAATTTCATACTAGTTTTAGGATATCATAGCAGCAGTAAGAAGCCAGAGTTTAACAATTAACTTGATCTCCTTCCTCCCCATCACCTTTAATTTTAAATTAAATGTACTTCCTGACATAGTCTAATTCCTCTGTTAGTTCTAACCTTTATTTCTTTTCTTGTTGGCCCAGCAGGAGAGAGAAAGTGAATAAACATCTGTGAATGTGCCTCCTTGCTGTTGCTACAGTTGATGCCAATTCTTCCCTTCTTACCACTCAACTAAATGGCCAGCTGGCTCTCCTTCTCGGAGAGCATCTCACAAGCTGTTTGACACACAGGTTGTAATGCGCGAGTCTGAATTTATGCAGTCTCTGTCCTGAAGGAAATTAAGGATTCTAAACTGAGAGAAGTCCTGCTTATCTCAAGCTGCTGTTCTAGCAGCACAAAAACATGCCCTAGGTGATATCTATTGCTTCAAATTGCCTCTAAAAGTTATAGGTATCTAAAAATAGCCAGTTACCTCATCCCTCTGATGTTAACAATCCCTGTCAGAAAGCAGCTTCTGAGCAGTAGCCATGTTCTAATGTCTTTCTCCTTCCTCCCATCTTTAGTATGCCTGATATATAAGCCAGAAAGCTCTCATCATCCATTTTACCATGAATACAAATACTAAAATTAATGCTTGCCTGTGCTATGCACTTATAAAAGGTAATGCTAGGCTACAAGCCAGGTTACCAGAGATAATGGTCATTGCTGTCAAATGAGCAAGCAGTCACAATCTCAAAGCTCCTTAACCATTATTTGTCCTTCATTACCTCAGCCGCTCCTCACACACCTTGCTCCTAGACTGTTCATCACCTTGGTTGCTCTCCTTTGAGTGCTCTCTAATAGCTCTATGTCCTTCCTACATTGTGACACCCAAACCGCACCCAGTGCTGGAGGTGAGGCCATGCAGCACAGAGCAGAGAGGACAACCCCTTCCCCCACCCTCTGGCAGTGCTGGGCCTGGTGCCCCCCAGGGTATGGTTGGCCCTTTTGGCTCCAGGGCACACTGCTGGCTCCGATTCAACTTACATCATGCAGAACCCCCAGACTCCTTTCCACAGGGATGCTCTCTTGCCTCTTGTCCCCCAGTCTGAACACAGAGGCAGGGCTGCTCCATCTGCCAAAAGTAGAGCTTCCCAATACACAGCCATTACACAAACCACCATTCACAGCACAGTCATAGGGGAATGAATCACAGAATCACTAAGGTTGGAAAGGACCTATAAGATCATCCAGTCCTACCATCCACCTATCACCAATGGTTCTCGCTAAACCATATCCCTCAACACAACATCCAAACGTTCCTTGAACACCTCCAGGGTCGGTGACTCCACTACCTCCCTAGGCAGCCCATTCCAGTGCCTGACCACTCTTTCAGAGAAGTAGTATTTCCTAATATCCAGCCTGAATCTTCCCTGGCACAGCTTGAAACCATTCCCTCTAGTCCTATCACCAGTTACACGAGAGAAGAGGCTGACCCCCAGCTCACTACAACCTCCCTTCAGGTAGTTATAGAGAGCAATAAGGTCTCCCCTGAGCCTCCTCTTCTCCAGACTGAACAATCCCAGCTCCCTCAGCCGCTCCTCATAAGGCCTGTGCTCCAGACCCCTCACCAACTTTGTTGCCCTTCTTTGAACATGTTCCAGGGCCTCAATGTCTTTCTTGCAGTGAGGGGCCCAGAACTGGACACAGTACTCAAGGTGCGGCCTCACCAGAGCTGAGTACAGGGGGACAATTACTTCCCTGCTCCTGCTGGTCACACTACTTCTGATACAAGCCAGGATGCCATTGGCCTTCTTGGCCACCCAGGCACACTGCTGGCTCATGTTCAGCCGAGCATCAACCAACACCCCCAGGTCCATTTCCTCTACACTTCTAGCCACTCCGCCCCAAGCCTGTAGCGTTGCTTGGGGTTGCTGTGGCCAAAGTGTAGGACCCGACATTTGGTCTTATTAAACCTCATCCCATTGGCTTCAGCCCAGCCTGTCCAGATCCCTCTGTAGGGCCTCGCTACCCTCAGGCAGATCGACACTTCCAGCCAACTTGGTGTCATCTGCAAACTTACTGAGGGTGCACTCAATGCCCTCATCCAGGTCATCAATAAAGATATTGAAGAGGACAGGCCCCAGCACCGACCCCTGCGGAACACCACTCGTGACCGGTCGCCAGCTGGATTTAGCTCCATTGACCACCATTCTCTGTGCCCGGCCCTCCAGCCAGTTCCTTACCCAGCCAAGAGTGTACCTGTCCAAGCCACGGACTGCCAGCTTCTGCAGGAGAATAGCGTGGGAGACAGTGTCAAAGGCTTTGCTGAAGTCTAGGTAGACTATATCAACAGCCTTTCCCTCATCCACCAGGCGGGTCACTAGATCATAGAAGGAGATCAGGTTGGTCAAGCAGGACCTGCCCTTCGTGAACCCATGCTGGCTAGGCCTGATCCCCCGGTTGTCCCGCACTTGCCGCATGATCTCCCTCAAGACAATCTGTTCCATAACCTTCCCTGGCACCGAGGTCAGGCTAACAGGCCTGTAGTTCCCCGGGTCCTCCTTACAGCCCTTCTTATAGATGGGAGTCACATTGGCAAGCCTCCAGTCTTCCGGTACTTCACCAGTCAACAAGGAGCGCTGATAGATGATGGAAAGCGGCTTGGCTATCACCTCCGCCAGTTCCCTCAGCACTCTCGGGTGAATCTCATCCGGCCCCATGGACTTGTGACAGTCCAGTTGGAGTAGCAGGTCTCTGACTGTTTCCTCCTGAATCGTGGGTGGTTTAGTCTGCTCCCCAGCCGAGACTGCCAGGTCAAAAAGTGGAGTACCCTGAGGATAACTGGTCTGACCTTTAAAGACAGACGTAAAGAAGGCATTCAGGACCTCTGCCTTTTCCTTATCCCCAGTAGTCATATTCCCAGCCTCATCCAGTAAAGAATGGAGATTCTCCTTAGTCCTCCTCTTACTGTTGATATATTTGTAAAAGGGTTTCTTGTTTCTTTTTATCCCAGCGGCCAGGTTGAGTTCGAGCTGGGCTTTCGCCTTTCTGATTTTCTCCCTGCACATCTTAACAACTTCTCTGTACTCTTTCTGAGTTGCCCGTCCCTTCTTCCACAGGATGTAGATTCTCTTTTTCCCCCGGAGCCTCAAGAATAGTTCCCTATTCATCCACGCCGGTCTCCTTCCCCGCCGGCTCATTTTGCAGCTCAGGGGGACAGCCTGCTCCTGCGCCTGTAAGACTACCTTCTTGAAGAGCAACCAGTTGTCTTGGACCCCTTTACCCTCTAAGACTGAATCCCAGGGGACTCCCCCTACTAGTCTGAACCTGCTGCATCAGGTAGGGTTAGAGAACAGGGGGAAATAAGTTTGTGGCACTGTAACATAAACTATTCCATTCCACTCAACTAGTGGTCTGGTTGGAGCAAACTCCACATCTATTCTCTGCCTTGAATTACCTGCTATGGAGAAAGCATCCATTAAAGTGCTGTGAAAATCATCTCTTGGGTCACACCTGAAACCGTAAGATGGAGTACTCTACTGTGCTTCTATTGCAGTTTCTTTTTGCTGCACTATACCTCATTGCAAATTCCTTGAAAATCTATTCCGGTGTGATATACTTCAGGTCCGTTACTGCATTATGCTAGCTGCAAATAAAAGCCATTCTTTTCTTCTTCTCCCTATCCCCAGCCACAGTAATCCCAAGAGAGCTAGTCTTCATGCAGCTTGTCTGCAACTTTCAAGAAAAAAATAATTTACTGTACAACCTATAATTCTTTGAAGGCTGAAGTGAATCCTAAGGGCATAGTCTTCCACCAGTAAATGACACATCAGACTTCCTGTCCCAAAAGAATTAGAAGATATTCCACACTTACAATCACACCTATGTATAAAAGTTACTTTTTAATTTCCTTTTTCTGCATAGCCATTCTTCATGTTTTTATATTCATTGCTAAGGAAGCTTCCAGTGTTTCATTTGCAAAGATGACATCCACTGCATATGAAATTGAGTGCTGACTGCTTTTCAGAATGCACATTATTATACTTCCAGGACGTTCCTGCTCTTTTATTGGCCCCTCTAGTAATATTCTTTCCATAGCTATCCTTGCACTTTCCATACCAACTGGATGGTTCCTGAATTATTGATGAATCCTTTCCGCCATGAACTCCATATGAAATAGAGGTCTACAAATGATCAGAACACTGCAAATAAGCATTTTATTTTTAGAGTCAATAGTCAAGATATCTGGAAAGCGTGTAATGCTGTTAGTCAATTAACACTCACACAACAGATGAACAAAACCAAAAAACCTGTGTTAAACCTACTACAATATAATGCAACACTGTTATGACATAAATTTGAACTAAATGTTGTTAATATGATACTGATGAGTTGTTGAGGAGCTTTCTATACCGTTCAGTTAGGTTTACACAACAACTTGAGCGTTTCCCCCACTCCTGTTCCCAAAAAAATACGTTCAAAAGGAAGAGATAAGTTTAATATTTCTGGCAAAATATGGATTGTATTCAGTTTCTGCAAAATCTGCACTCAGAAGGCAAGAATAAGATGCCACAACAAGCAACATCATTCATCACCAATGCAGATTAATGCTTTATATTATGCTTCCTTCGCTGTTCTGGGCATCGAGAAAAATGTGCTTATTTCTCTGCCCTATAAAATCTCTGATAGACTAATTGAGCATGTTTAATCTAAAAACAAAAGGCTACTTATGATAAATTTGAAAGCAGCAGTCCACTCATACAGTAGCTACTTTTACTTACCAGTAGAACTACACAAGTATAACTAATCACTAAAATCTGGACAATTAAGAAATATATCTAGTCAAAATTGCCCTATATGCAAATACCTTACTTTCAGATTTCTTTTCACACCTGAAATTCCATTAATTCTATTAATATATACCTGTAATTGGAAGGTAAATTAAAAAAAAAATGGAAAGAAACCACCCACCGCTGAAAATAAAGCAAAACAAAACCAGAAAACCCTCAAAATCCCCCACAATTAAAGTAGATAACTGCTGAAGACATATATGAAGGGGATCAACTAAATAATAAGGTAAAAGATGACAGAATCTGATCGTTCGCCCCCTCTCTGGAAGCATTCAAGGCCAGGCTGGATGGGGCTGTGAGCAACCTGGGCTAGAAGGAGGTGCCCTCCAACCCAAACCATTCTATGATTCTATGATTTGTGCCATTATCTGAAAGACAGTACTGCCTCTCAAGATAGACTCTTTGCACACATCAGCCTCATCTGTGCATTACAGAAATCAGAGGCCAGCAGGAGCTAAGTACAAGTTGTTAGTAGACTTATTTTGTTTGCAACAGCTTGCTTAAAAATCTCTAATTTAAACGAAACAAATTAAAAAAAAAAACAATAACATCAGAATGGACATGCTTCTAACAAATGAATAAATCCATATTATCCCATGACAATGAAAAGCAGTTAAAGCTGAGATACTCCTTAGCAGCATATAGAGAGCTATGAGAATAGACCTACTGAAAAATGATTCTACCCAAAGAACAAACCTATTTTATCCATTCCTTGGTGATCTAATGAAGTCAGGATATCTTGATCTTAACTCCTGACTAGAGTGAAAATACTAGCTTAGACAGGTCACTAATCAAATCCATTACAGTAATCTGATTATTTCCCACAGAGCATCTACATGTCTACCATCTGCAAGAGCAACAAAGCATTGATTAGATGTGTATTTCTTTCGATTTTAAGAGAGGTTTTGTAAAATCATCAGCATATTGAGGAATTAAATGTGTGTAACCTCAAACTGTAGACAGACAAAGCGGTGTCTTAAAATATGTTGTGTCTCCAGAAACTTCTTAGGAGTTTGTTTTCAATCTTTGCATTACTTCAGTAGTCATTTACACTTCAAAACTTCCTGTTTTGAGAATAATAATCACTCTGTTTTGCTACTGTTGGCCTCAAATAGACACTTATTCTTTTGTCTCATAAATCCTGTATTACTGTTCTATAAACTTAACCTTATCACAGGCTTCCACTGGTGGATGAAAAAACAAAAGCAGTGACTCCCAGAAAACTGTTTTACAATCAGGTGTGCCTCTCTTGACTGAAAGAACTGAATAATAGAAAAAGCAGTGCCTTTGAAACCTTTACTACATTAGGTAACCAGCTATAACTCACCAAAACACTGACACTATCACATTGCACGGAGAGACATGCCTCAAAATTAAGTGTCCAAACTTCATTTAAAAACAGACAAGGCACCAGTGAACCATGGAAATGCAGTCTGCATCCCCTACATACACTTACTTTCATGGTTCCTTACCCCTTCATGGTATTTGAGGTTCCATGTTGGAAAAGCAAAGTGAAACAGAATTTCTTCTGCTTTAATTTGATTAACTTCCACAGCAAATGAAGGCAATTTGAACCTAGCAGATGTAGCAGTACTGTTTATGGTTTATTATCTGAAGTGAATACTATCAGCTGTTTTCCCTACATGGTTACACACCTTTCACTGTCTGTGGAGAATTAAAGATGAATGATAAGACAGAAAAATTATCTTTAGATAAACCAGTGTTAACCTGAAGATACATAACTTGGTCCTTATTCTAATAATACTGATTTTAGGATTTGGGGTTTCTATCTGCAAATTACTTCTTCACTAGTGCCAGAGTAAGGCTCACGTACACTTCTACTCTGCTATCCTTCTTTAAACATGAAAAGTTCCAGACAGCAGCAAAAGGCTGTGAAACTACTGATACCCATGCAGCCCCAAGCCAAGGGAGAGTGAGGTGGTTTCTGCTTCAGCATTGCACATCAATTAATCACAGCTGTTAATTACACAGGTTGCTCTGATTAATTTCCTAAGCAGACCCAGATGCAGACCTGACTGTGTGCTGTGAATAGAGGAGATATGTGAACCAACGCAGGGCGAAAAGGAAACGCTTTTCAGTCTTTACCCGCTTGTTTGTGCAGGTAAGATACAAGACATGCCCCTTCAGAGTCCTCCTGCAACATCTGTTGTAGTTTCTTGTATCTCTATAAAACTTTTTTTAAAACGCCAAGAAGCTACAGGAGATGGCCAGTAAATCTGTAGGGAAACGTATGTGTTGGCACAAGATCTACGCCACCTCATGAGAGGTAAGTGACACATCAATGGAAGTGGCTTCCATATCCACAGAACCTTTAGTCTGATTCCAGACCCGAGCTGAGCCTCTATTACGTCACACTTCACCCAATAGCTGAAGCCGCATTTTCCAATAGTTGCTTCATTCCTCCTTTGACTTCACAGAAAGTGGGACGGCGGGGGTGAATTTTCTTTTCAAGCACTCAAACTAAACTGACTTCACGATTCTGCCAATCGATATTTGCATCAATATTTATATCTAACACATTTTTAGAAGTGCAAAGAGAAAAACAGTAATTTCCTACCGAGTGTCTACAGCAGCTTTAAAAATAAAAAAAAAAAAGTCACTGAATTATTTAGCAAAGGTCCCAGCAGCAATTCCACTACGTCCTCAGCAGCACTCAAGGCAAATGCTTTGCATTCTGATACAGGGTTGAGTGTAAGGGTAGGGAGCTACACAGATGCAAGTGTGCACTCCGTACATTCAGTGTAACACTTGGATACGCATGATTTGTATATATAAGGGCAGGTTTGCCATACACAACCTAGTCTAAATATTTTGCTTTTAGTCTTACAATTTCCAGATATAAGGATGAGTAATGCTTAGGATGAGATGCTGGTATTTCAATGAAATATTGATTACCTATCATAGTGTTATTTCCAACTAATGAGAAGGTCAATTCCCCCTTGCAGGAAAGAGGATTTGGAAGCCTGTTCTGTGTCCAAATGGTACATGATGCATGATGGTAGAACAACACAGCTGTGGGATTAGTAATCACAGAAGGGCAAATGTCAAAGTTAAAAATGAGTATGTTTGGTCTGGATTTTAAATATAGGAATATTATAAAATCTAAAGTCTACCCTAGTGTCCTAGGGAAGGACTACTGTCTCTATTAACTTGCCTTATGACATTCAAAATGAGTGTTTACTCCTCATCATCCTACTCACATTAACCTTTCCTGTTCTCATTTGCTTTGAGTATTATCAAGGATACTAATTTTTTACAAATGACGTAGGTTAGCAATGTTTACATTCTCTGAATAGATAATGCACCCTCCACACAGCATTCAGTCATGACAAATGCCCTGAAGGCATGCATTTTGAAAATTCCAGTTAATCCAAGCTTCTCAGTGCCTCCAGCAGCTGCACTTAACAGGTAAGATGCCTGCACTTACCCACCACATTTTGCCTGAACAGATTTTTGTGGGCAAATACGAACAAGGTCACTCAGGCTCTTGGCCAACTGCAAACCACCGGTACTGAAGCAAGGCTGCCAACGAGTTGTTGGTTAACTCAGACTTACCTTGTACCAACCAAGACACTCAGATCCCAATTTGAGGTTCACTTCCTGATGGCTCAGAGCATGTGATGAGGAGTTTCTCATTCAGCTGAAAGAAGAATACACAGCATTTGTACCTTCAACAGTCTAACGAAAGCACTTCTGGTTCTTGGGATGTAAAAAAGCTACAGAACCTGTGTGGTTGTATTGCAACAAAACTCAGCCTCTGAATGGTCAGAGGGTACTTCAAGTACTCATCTATACAGCTTCCACTCTTAGTTCTCAAACATGGGAGCAGTTTTACCACAAGGTCTATCATTTACACGGAGGGCTTGCACTAGTGAAGAGTGGGAGGAAAAGATGTGAACATCTCCCAGGCATGTAGTCAAATGGGTTAACTATCAGCCCAACAATGAAAGCAGGAAAGCCTTGTACTCAGCTTCATCTTCACGCCGGGATCTGCCTCTCTAACGTGAGAGGAAATAGCATCTGAACTCTCACATCAGATGCAACTCATTTTTCTTGGAGGAAAACAGGCTAAAACATCACCGTTCACCAGGCTAAAAGGATCACCAGACCTGTAGGAACATCTGCAACATGAGATCATTCAGTGGCAGTGCAGTTCCTCCTAGTAGAGGGGCTGGAGAAGGTGGGCAGATGCTTTCTCTAGGAAGGAGGTGCAGGCTTTTGGTCCATAAATACACTCCACAGTGTCCACTCTGTAATGCTCAAAACCAGACATGAAAACTGAAGATAAAATCTTCAAAGACTGGCAAAGAATATTCTTACAATTAGTGTTTAGTTGTTGATGGGGCATCCCTAAGGTCATGATGCTGGTGGAAGCGTGGTCTTTATGAGCTAAATAAGCCTTCAGTTTTGGCCTCAGAGGTGGGCCAACAGAAATGCTGAGCTAGGCCCTGCTAGAGTTGGAGCAGATCTCCAGAGCCCTTGGTCTCCTTGCTCTCAGGAGGTATCTCAAACAGTTCTTCAACTGCTTTTCAAGAAGGCGATGCATTTACCTGTTCCAAAGTGGAACATCTGTAGCAGTCAATAAACAGCTCAATCACTGCTTGCAGTGCAAAATTATTTGAACGATGGGAACTAGAAACCTTACCAGCTTTTCCCTCCTAACACCCAAACTGGTACAGTAACTGATAGTTGTTGACAACTACTGTGAGCTATGATGCTCACACAGCGCCTGTGTTCCAGAGCAGCACCCTTCAGCGCGGTGCAAAGGGGACAGAACACAACAGACCGGGATTTGTGGGCACCATTTTGTTTTCCTCCTCCAACCTGGCAGTCAGCTCAACCTCTCACACGGCCAAGCACGAGACCATTCAAAGCAGAACTTCACGTTCACTTCCATACGTAAGACAGGGTGATTGCAACAGCTATCATTGTTTTGTAGAGCTTTCTAAGCATGCAGTGATTTCTGTCCATCTCATATTGTTTTGTGACACCGTAATTTAGACAAATCACCAGGCTTACATGTACTAACACAGGAAACAAATCAATGGAAATATTTATTCTTGAAAGCATCAGCCTGTAATGGAAAAGCCCTGTGTGCTGAACCCAAAAGGAACCAAGCTTGCCTGTCACAGCTAAATTCAGGGATGACTTGCAACTTACTTTTATACTAACAACCAAATGACATACATTTCTGAAGGGATATTGCAACTGTTGGCAGCTGAAGGCACTTAATCTTTGCTCGTCAAGCCTGAGAACTGAGGTGGTCAGTGATGGACCGGAAGCATTCTGTCTGCCATGTTCTACCACATAAGCTCCACAGAGCAGTGCAGCAGCTTGCTGGGCACTCACACAGCGGTTTGATTTAGCTACTCAAGCAGTGTTACTAGAAACAAACTCTGCATAACTGTTCTGTAAGGTAACTGCAGTCTGCATCTCAGGAAGTTGGGAGATATAAGGCAAGCTTCTCTGGCAAGGATTTGAGTAAGAAAAGATTACATTGCATTAGTATGTGCCTAACCTAATGGTTTACTGCCAACAATATATAGCCTTCCCATCTGCAGAAACTACTGATTCTATAACGTCACCCACACAAGCACTTTGCATTTCTATCCATACGTGTATATATATCCATACGTACGTATACAGTTACATATCTCAGACTACACTATTTTTGACAGAGAACATGTTTGTGTATTTTGGACTCTAAACCTGAAAATTATCTATTTTCGTTTTTAGTAATCTAGAAGGGAGGTTTGTAGCTAGACATAAACTCTACAAGATGCTGCTTATCTCACTTGAACGACACTGTTCATCCCAGTTAGATAATCTTCTCAAAACAGAAACATTACTGTGCTTTGAGGCAAAACTTCAGAGCCAGAATTCTGAATGAAGCATGTGTATATATATACCCGCACACGTCATTTGATATATATATGTACGTACGTATACATGATCAGTTTATTACACTTTTTTTTTCTTGTCACTGATTCATTCCTCTTCACCTATCTTCACTGACATGAGACAGAAGTATTCTGATAGAGCAAACCAGAGATGGGACAGTCTTCTTTAGTACACCTGTCCCAATTCAATCCTTCCCTCAGGAATCCACTTACAGTCATTTATATGATGGCAAATGTTGCTTAGCAGATAATCAATTTAAATAGTTTGATCCAGATTGAATAATATCTTATTCTAACTGAAACTACTTCTTTTCCCAATGACTAATCAAAGATGTTCTCCAAGAAAGGCAGAAAACACTGAGTAATCTTACATTGTCACTAAGTTTTACAAAAATACTTTAAATTAATGGGTTACTTTTCCACTGATTTGGATGGAGAGACAGTGTCTCATTTGAAACTAGAATTTAAGAGCAAGTGCTTTTGCTGAAATTCTTGCTTGGAAACATAAAACTGATTACATAAAAGCAGCTTAACATCGAGAAATAGAGAAATATGAGCTATGAGAGTCAACTTTCTGGCTTTCATAGAATAAAATTCCAGAGGAAAAGATAAATATCTTATCTGAAAAGATGAAAACCAAAATAAAAATGTTTGCAAATATGCATTGCTCTGGCATTATTACTGGACATTAATATCAAGGAGACAGCAATATTCAGTGGCTGCAGCACCACACTAATTCTCAGTTTTATTCCTCATTGCTGGATGATCTTGAAAAATTTGCCTTATCTGTCTCTGCCTTATGTATTCTGTTTGCAAAACAAGCGGTAATATTAACATTTTTCATAAACCACTTTGAGATACTATCTACATATTTTATGGTGCTTTATGATTCTATATGAAGGGAAAGAATGGTAAAATATAAGGCATGTAAGTATAATTATACAAAGATGGAAGTAAAACAGGCTGTAGAACAACACACCGAGCACAAGAAAGACTCACTAGTAACTGCTGACTAAATCACCAACTACCACAGCCCAAAATATTATTAAAAAATAAGAATCACATAACATAGGCAGAAGAGCTGCTGCTAAGGACAACACCATGCTTCAGGTGGGGACCGATTTCCATATACTGAAACTAAGGAGCTGATCAGCAAACATGTTAGAACTGAGTGCTTCAAATAGAGAGGTAGGTAGGAGAGTAACACCCAAGTAGTGTTCCATGCAAAATATAGTTGACAATTTGCAAGTTGGGTGCAGCTTAAAAATGAATCAGAGAGCAATACAGAAGCTGCAAGCAGGCACGGAATCTGAATCCTGAATAGCTCTCATCATTGAAGACTCGACTTCTGGCCACAGTCTGTTACCTGGGCTGAGAACAGCTCATTCACTATTGTGCCAAGGACAGCACTGGAGGAGACCAGTCGTGTAAGACATGTTCCTCTCTTTCATCACTACTTAGGAATAGAAACATGCAACACAAATTATTTTAATTTTAAAAATATTTGGTAGATTTTACTATTTGCTACAATCAAATAGCTAGAAATATATTTTCTTATATATATGGATACTCAGTTTTTGGCTAATATTTATCCTGACAGTCTTATCTAACTGGATTATGAACAGCTTTCAGATGCTAATCTTCCCCTTGGTTTAGTTGCATTAGAGTAGAATCTAAAGGCCTTAGCTCAGAGCCCTGCTGAGTGCAGCATCTCCTCACATGCCCACCAGCAGCACGCTCTGGGACCCCCGAACCCTGAGTGTAGGAGATGGAGTATGCAAAGGGAACGCTGGAAAGACATGAAACAGTACCAGAGTCTCAGTGGTAGGACAAAACAGAGATAGGTAGAAGTCAATGTTGATAAATAAAAAGCTATAAATGAGGAAGAGAAATTGATTTGAATATACATAATGGGTTCAAGAGCAAGATTTGGCTCTGGTACAAGACCTTAAGTCCAGAATGCAAGTTTTCATGGAAATAGATCAATAGCAGATTAAAAAAAAAAAAAAAAAAAAAAAAAAAAAACCAAAAAGACAATGATGCTTGGAAATACTGCAAGAGAAACAGTAATGCAAGGAATTGGTTAGGTGCTGGAACGGGCTGCCCAAGGAGGTGGTGGAGTCACCGTCCCTGGAGGTGTTCAAAAAACATTTAGACGCTGTGCTGAGGGACATGGTTTAAAGGGGAAATATTGGTGGTAGGTGAATGGATGGACTGGATGATCTTGGAGGTCTTTTCCAACCTTGGTGATTCTATGATTCCATGAATTACCATCATTGAAGAATGAATTTAATGTGCATTTCTGGCCTTTTTTCTTATTTCAATAATAGAACAGAAGAGCTGGAAAAGGTTTTGAAGCAAAAATGATCAAAAGTATGGTACAGGTGCGCCATAAGGAATGGTACCTAAGCTATCAATCTTCAATCTGGCACCCAGCAGTGGATACAAGAGTAGTTTGTTCTGTCCTAGCACGGAAAAGCAAGAGGAAATATTCATTCATTTCTGTCTGTTCCAAGACAGTGCGCCACAACAGCAGGTAACAAATTCAGAAAAAGCAAGAGGAAGCAACTCTTCAAACAATGTTATAGTGGAACTTCTGTCTGCAAAATGTGGATACTAAAACTCTTTGAGTTCAAATAGCCATCAGTATAAAGTACAGTGATGAGGGGAAAACAAAGGAAAAAAAAAAAGACATTAAGGAAAGATTTCCAGACCAGCAAGTTTGAAAACGTTAATAGTATGGGAGAATATATTCAAGTGTAAAATCTAGCTTACAAGAGGGCTCAGTTAGGAGTGAACAGGCAACACCGATTCAGTTATTTCCTGACTTCCAAACGTGCAACCATACTGCTTCAATACATGTTTATGCACATTGCTGTTTCTAACTCCAACATGGTGACTGCCGAGCTGTTCTGCTCTTTCTGTCCCAAAGTGGGGATCGCTCTGTGGGGCCAGCCCTGACATCAGCAGGCAACAACCAGCTGCTGAGAACTTCTCTGATCAGTTCTCCACTGAAAAACAAAGGCAGAAGAGCTATGTATTTATTGATCAACCTCCCTAAATCTTAATTTTCCACTAAATTAGAACTACCTCACTTGGGAGATGAAAAGCCTGATTGTCATCCGAAAGGCTTTTAACGCTTAGAGTCTGTTGCCCTAACCTCACACAGTGTGCCAGAGCTGTAGGGGTGCTATCCGACCACTTGCCTCTCATCGCTGCCCCCTCCAGTTTAATGCCTTGGCAAAACAATTCTGTGCCCACTGGTTCAATTCGATGGCCATCTTTTTCATATTGTGCTTCCTCTGCATATTTTTATGCTAAAGTAGTTTTTTCTTTGTATTCTGCATTACTGTTTAATGGATTTAATTTCCTGTTCTGTTAGTCTAATAGGCAACATCCTGATAAAAATTTTTATCTCTCGACCACTGAAGCATCCTCTCGACACTGAACAAATTTATTCTGCTCACGAGGCAGAGGTTAAGAGACTTGCCATTGATCAGAGAGCTCTTTATATTAACCACTAAGGAATCATCTGTTTCAGCATAGCCCGGTTAGTGGCAATATTCTGAAAAAAAAAAAAAATTAAAAAAGCCCCAACACATTCCAACTACCAGGAAGGCAGACAGGCTTGGAAAATTGGCCAAGGCCCATAAGCAGAGCTCTCAAAGAAAACAAACCTTACTAATAGCCAGGATACAACTGCGGCACTTCCACTTCAAGTAATTATGTAGGAAATGTTGTCTTTCTGCTCCCTCCTCATGATGATACAAAGTATTGAATGTTTTGAGTCCACCTGAAAATGGACTTGCCGCCTTACAAGGTTTGAAGAGGGTAAATAGCTCAAAATGAAACATAATTTGAAACATAATTTTGAAGTTTCCCTATAGGTGCTTTTCCTTGATGACCTGAAATAAATCCTTGGGCAATTTTTAAAAGATTGCCAATAAGATTTTGTTTTGAATAGGTTGCCTAAAAAATAAATAAATAAATTACACATCTTGGTAAATGATAAATGAAAAGACTGACAGCTGAAATAAGCTGCTCTTCAGGGAAATTACTTCACTGGGTAATTGTTTTGATTAGCCCATCAAATAGGCTCCTCTGAATGCTGGACGTACTTGAACACATCCATGGAAATGAATCTAAACTTTGTGTTTCTTATAAAAGAAAGAGTCATGTCGGCACCACACCTGTGTGTGTGCTCTCCATCTGGAACTCCAGGGTGCAGTGGTTTGGGGCATGAGAAGAGAGCACAAGATGGGTGAAATTAGAATGGAGTAACTTATTTTCAGATACAAAATCCTCTACCTCTGAAGGCATTCTGGGAATTGCCATCACTACGGCTTGACGTTAGAGAGCTCTGTGTGATGCTGTATGCTGCTTCGTAGGGCATACGAATTAACACAACTGTACCGCTCTTCATGCAGCTTTGCCCAGAAAAAAAAAACGGTGTGATCTTTGCATGATATTGAATATTTCAAGTTATTTCACCCAAGCCTTTCTAAAGGTTTGTACGAATTGCATCTGCTTAATTCTGTACCAATAAAATGTCTGGTACTTGGTAAAAGCCAAAATTAGGCCCAAATGACGTCAAAAGCTAAGTTTTTGGCTCACTTTGTACAGGTAATGGTGGTGGTTTGACAAAGTGTGCCCAAAGCACTGCTGCCCAGGCTCTGCAGTTCCAACACACTGTCTGCAGAGTTGCCATTCCATCCACAGTGTTGCGACCATGGAAAACCAGACACTGCATTCCTCCCAGTCTTACATTAACATAAGGCACCAGAACACCTGCCCAGACCAATTTAATCATCTTAAATCTTTTCTTCTTCAGCACACTACTTGTCATTTCAATAATTATTAGGCTAATACACAGTGAAGTCATTGCTGTTATTTTTGTTACTTAATAAATGTGAGCAGGCTTTTGTTGTCATTTTCATAAATTTGCCAATTAAATTTTATTGCCTTACAGAATACATATCCACGTACACTCAGCAAAGCAATCCTAATGCTAGCAGAGGCCTGTATCAATTCCACTGGCCCATAATCAATTTCATTATAAAATCAATTTCACGACATTCAGTGTTATGTCACATCATATGCTCTGGCATATGGTATGTAGAAAACTATTTTCTCCATCTTTTCTGGCCTTTGACTTCACCTAAAGCCACCCATTCACACCAACCCCAGGGCAGACAGTGCTGCAGCAGTTTGGGGTGTTACGGGAATGGTGTGTTACCCCCCCGCGGTGCAGTCCTTGCTCTGCACCCACTCCCCCTCACATTTTGAGCAGCAGTATTGCAGTTTTGCCATCAATGCTATGGAGACATAACCCCATTTATACAAAGCACTCTCATCAGATGAGCTCTTATTAGCGAAGCATCTCTCAGAGGTATTTGCACTGAGTCAGCATTGCTGTAACTAGTCTAGACATAGAGAAGGCTTAAATCATGAAAATAATGCTGATCTCCACAGGCATCCATTGGGATTTGGGCATCCATCAAGCTGTTCTTTATTACAAACACAAATACAGCCACAAACACCAGTTCAGAAGGAGACTACCGAGCAGCAACAAGCACTTGGCTCGTCCTCCTCGGAATATACTGAGTCGTTGTTTGGAATACAGCAGCAAATATTAAATTGTAACCATCAATATATTTAACTGACAAGCTATACAGGGGGCTCGTATTTTCAAAGCACCCAGTACTCACTGGACTATGTTTCCCATAAAATCTGAGCAGTTTTGAAAAAAAAAAAATCCTCTTTTTAGCACCCCCTTGACAGAGAGCTTCCTCTGTGTCAAAATGAATCCTTTTCAGATCCCTCAGAGGGCAGGCAGAGCAGCTATGAGGTTCAGTATGTTAATTGTGAGATCCTGGAACTAAAAAACACAGAGCAAGTTTACTGGAAATGACTTGTTGTCTGGGAGAAGTGTAAGCAGACTGCTGCTCCTTTCACGTCCAAAAACAACCAACCAGCCAACAAGCACATCAAACAAACAAAGAGAAAACAACCTAACAGA
The DNA here is from genome assembly GCA_016647715.1 of Pavo muticus. Classification (NCBI taxonomy): domain Eukaryota; kingdom Metazoa; phylum Chordata; class Aves; order Galliformes; family Phasianidae; genus Pavo; species Pavo muticus. The sequence continues at coordinate 2,057,089 of JACDJE010000045.1, read as the reverse complement.
CAACACACAAAACAATGCAATTTTAATAGATCTTAGTGCACTTACAGCACCAAGTGCTTTTCCAAATCAGTTAATTATTCATGTCAATTAAATATTTTATTAAATCATTATCATTAAGCAAAGAAAATGGAGAAACTGTGACAAATGCTGTTTACCAAAATTACATCATTTGTGTTGACAGTGAAGAAAAACCATTCATTTGTCCCTGTCAACAATTCCTGAACATTTGCAGGCTAAAAAGTTTTGTCTTGATCTTTTAACTCTGCATCAGAGAATTTCATGGTCATTTTAAAGGGCGTATTTCGACTCATCTTACATTTGATATTAAAAAAAATGAGGTCTGAGTCTTTAATCAGGGCCCAATTTCCTCTACTTGCAATGAACAAAAGTGATCCTCAGTTTGAAAGAGCATTCAGAACCAGCTCGTGCCAGCATGAAAGCCTGAAAGCGATGGACACAACTGATCTCACAGGTTAATTTAGAACAAAATTGCTATTCTTTGTTTCTAACAGTAACATTATTCAGACAGCAACACGAATGCAGACAGTGATTTTAGAAGCTGCCATTCCCCATTACTTGACAAAAATGCAAACAACTGCTACAACGAGAGGTTTATTGATTTACATAAGACAAAAAAGCATCTTTCTCTAACAAATCCGTGGAAGTGTAGCTTCAGCCTTTCCAACCAAGGGAATAAACTCCTTGAGACTCACCATTAATGGCTGCTTTTAATTCATAACTAACAACTTTCATTCCAACCCAGCCTTGTCTAAGATGACACCCCAGTGAGTGACACTCAGCCATAGGCCTGGGCACACCTGTCTGGGCTGCTGGGGCTGGAGAATGAGCCTGCCAGGTCACAGGGGCACAGACAGATGGACAGGGAACTCAAAGCTTCACCACCTTGAGGACCCTACTTGTCCTTTGTAAGCTTCCCACTTATTCTTCTTAAATCATTCCCCTCACGCTTATTTAATCAGTTTCCTGTACAGGAGGAACACATTCGTTCCACACCACTCCTTACAAATGAAGAATACATACTTGCGTATAATTAAGATCTAATCGCTTAAAGACATAAAGCAGGAATTAATTTCATTGGCATGTGCATTTTAACAGCAGCAAGAGGCTCTGATTAACACCTGGGATTCCCTGTACTAGTCTGTATTCAAAAAGGGCCACAAAAGCTTATATCACCCGGAAAAGCAGAACCAGATGGGGAGCACATCCAGATTAAGTGATTTCAAGGAATGCTGGCGCTGAGCTAAGAGCTAAGGGTAGATCTTTGAAATCCCAAATGCATGTCTTTTCTACAATATCATTTATTGTCTGTCAACAGAAACCTTTCTGTGAGCCAGAGCAACAACAAAAAAGAAACTAAACCAGAAAAACCAACCTCCAAAGACAAACTATGTATCAGCCTATAGCTGAGGTCCTGGCGGACAAATATAAGGTGTGATGTTGGTTCTTAAAATAAAATATTGATTATTCTTAAGGATTAACATCCTTCCTCTTTTCAGTTTACTTAACGCTAGACTAAACTATTAAAATGACTATGAAAACAATTACGTGGTTATAGAAACGGCTAATTAAATAAACATTAAAGCAATAACCAGTGTTTCATTACACTCATACAATTTCTCTCTGGAGAGTTTTCCAACCCAAGCTGCTGTTTTACCAAAACTTCCTCGAGTTTTGGAAAGTGTAGTACCTCAGCACGAATTCATGCTTCTGCAATATCCTCTTTATAAATCTCCATCTCCTCTGAGTTTGGATTCAGCTAAACTTTATAGGTCACCGGAAAGCTCAGGCTACCTAAACACATCATCTGCTTTTGTGATAGAAGACACCAGAGCACTGCAAGTCAAGCCATGGACGTTCTTCTCCCCGAGTCCTCTCCTACATAAGTTGGGCTGAGCAGACAGCTGACTGAAGTAGGATGTGCATGCCTGAGGAGTTCCCAGAGGCCATATCACACAGAAACACCTCGGCACTGGATAGGTCCTTCGCTGCTTCATCTGCTAAACAATGTAGTTGATTAGCAAATCTGATCTTGCAACCACTTAATAGGTACTTTTCATTTTTATTATCTTGTTCGTCTACTCCAGAGCACTCTCAATCTGGTTCTGCCACCCTCATTCCCATTTATTTTTCCTCATACAGCAGTTCTGCTGATTTCAGTGAGACTGTTTGCAGAATAAAATTTTATTCAGTGAAAAGGTGGTCAAAATATATCCGAACAGTTACAGAATATTCTGTATGTCAATACATTTTCAAACGATTTCTTTCCCAAACAAGCTTTGGGAGTTATGCTCCCTGTAGGCACACTGGCTACCAGATAAAATCAGTTCCTGCTGTTTGTTACTGGACACGTCTACTCCCAGCTACAGAAATAGAATGCCATATTATACTAGGCCATTAGAGAATAGGACTAGACCTTTAAAACATTTCAAATTCAACTAAAGCTTCCACTGGAGTCTTTCCTAAAAGCCTCCTTTCCATTAACTCCTTTCCATAGAAGCAAGGGGAGGCCACCCACAACGACAACGAAAATACGTTAATTAAAGGAAGATCTCTAGATTAATGTTCCGCTCTATTTTCTACTATTTTTCTTTTTTCTTCCCTTTTTCCCCCCCCCCCCCTCACACAGTCTTGCTACAGAGTCCTTAGCTCTCCTTATGGCACTCACCAATGCACACACCATGTACAGAGCACACTTAGGTGAAATAAATGCCTCTTCCTTTCTTCAGATCCTGATCCATGTCTGAGCACAATTTGCTTATTTCATTAATGTTCTGTGCACTGTGTCACTTTCTTGATTCTATATGCAAAGGCACAAAGGGGAAAGAAGCAGGATACATCCAGTTTGAGATGAATTACACCTATGCACTACCTTAAGTACTCCCCTCCCTTATGATACTCATTTTCAACCCTGACTGATAAAAGTACGTTGAACTATTGGTGCGGTTTGGTAGAAGAACTTGAATGATTTTCACACTGCAAGTCTATGGCCCTATAAAGTCTTCCTGAAGTTTTTACAGTGTTTATTTGAATATTTAAAATGCAGCAATGGAGCGCTGTTTTGGAACTTTCCTACTTGACTTAGTGCTTGCTGTTTTATTTTGGGTACTATATTGCTGGTAGTTTTAATTTGCATAAATTTGCTTCACTAAAGAAATAAAGATGTATTTCAGCTGCAACAACCTGGAGTAAGAACCATTTTTCTCTTCCTTTTACCTTGTTCCCACTTAAAAATAAATAAATCTCGAGTTACGTGAAAACACAAGCAAGTAAAAAGACAACTTGCTGGTAAGAAACAAGCCCTAAAAGAAGATCTTCAGTTAAAGACAGCGCTTTCCTTTTACATGGAAGGTTAAGCTAATTATCATTTCTACATCTAATGTAATCAGTGATTAGATATTCTCAGTGTTTCTTAGACTACAATCATCTATAACTAAGATGCTAATAATCACCTGTGCCATACAGTTCTCATCTTTTTCATCTTCCCATCTCTTTATTAGCCTCGAGAATAAGGCACATACCAAGCTTGTATCTTCCTGAAGCAGCAGGACATGTACAAAACAGATTTACTGAGCTTAGTGTTTATGGCCTGGACTGAAATGAGCCCTCCATTAATAACACAAATTAAATCCTTCATAAGTTTAAGTATTATGGGTTTTACACATTTTTTAAATGCGTCTACCCACTTAGCTCTTTTACTGCATACATCTTAACCTATTATTTCTCATAACAGGGAAAACAACCTCACAGTGGCACTTACTCTGTAGTCCCAACACCATAGATTCTAAGCCTCCAGACAAAAAGAGCCCCCCTAAGTCCACAGGCAGCCACCCACATGCAGTTCTGATACCAACTGCATGCAATGGCAAACGGGCAAGAGGGGACTGAAGCGCTGTCCTTCTAGGATTGTTGTCAGCAAGAGTAACATTACATCACCCCAAATAATCTCCAAATTGCCCCCATGGCTTGGTCACATGAACAGGTTTGAGCTAAGAGAATCCACATCCATCTCCCATGCTCCCAGCACAACTAAACAGTTAGTTAGCTCTGAGAAATTATATTATCCCCATATTCAGGTAAATAACCAACTTAAAGATGTAAATAATTTACTTTAATACTTTTATTGTAGAGGTATTTTTTCAGGTCTGAGAACATTATTTCAAACTTAGGCTGGAAAGAACCATCCACCTGGATTAATTTGGTCCGTGACCAAAAGGCATATTTAAATACAAACAGTGCAAACTCTGGGCTTGAACTCTGGCCCTGTGGCTGGACAGGCTTACCCATATTTCACGTGTCCTGGTCTCCCTTTCAAAGGCTGGTCTCATCATTTGAGAAAGTTTATTTTCCAAAATCAGAGCTGGTCCGGTGGCCAGAGCTGTAGGGAGGAAAGCAGAGGAGAAATATCATCTTTGCTGTACTACTTCTGCTTAGCAATGGTTTGCTATGGTTGGTTCTTCTCAACACTAAATGTGCACCACAGAGGGAAGCAGGAGGTAAAACTGTGGCAAACCTAAACCCGCTATGCAGTAATACTATCAATTGTGTATTTAAAAATGCAAGCAGATAACACTCCTCACTTTAAGACAAACCCACTTTTTCCTCTTTTTACATCACCCATCTCAGACAAAGCAGGAAAAGCAAGGAGCTCCCAGATTGCCCATCTCCAGCCATCTTTACCTTCTTTCAATGGCAACAATTATAAAAACCCTGAGGAAGATGGATCTATAGAGAAGATAGAGCTCAGCTCAGTTGCATTGCTCTTTTGTACTTTGCAAATGATTAATGCATTTGCAAGATGTGTTTACAGAAATGCTTAACTGTAAGCAAGTATTAAAGTATTGTAACAAAGAAAATGGTAAATTCAAACTGAAGCAGAAATCCAATGATTAATCCTGTAGCTTGGATAGAAACCATGCTATGAAATTCAGTGGGTTTAATTTTAACCCAGTGCTTTCTAAAGCATGAGAAACATCACCAGCCAAGAGGATCCGAGCACTACTGTCCTAATAGAGCAGTATTATTTAAATGAGCCATGGATGGGGTGAACAAAGCACCAGGCAATAGAAAAGCAACCCCTCCAAGTAAAGCCACAAGTAGAAGCTGAAGGTAGTCCAAAATTTCTTGGAGACAAACCATAACCAAAAGGTGTTAGTCAATTACATTGACTGCTTCACAGGTTTAGTCACTGCTCCATGCATTAGGCCATCGGGTACATTAAGACCTCCCTCCTTTTTCTCACAGTCAGCAACACAACTCTAAACAAAACAAAAAAATAAGCTGACAGTTCTACTAATATATTAATTGCAACAGCTCCTCCTTACGTAATCCTTTGCCAACGTTACTGACACTGCTCATTGTCTTCTCCATCTGGTGACGCTATCAAAAAAACTATTTAATTAAAGTGATTGAGGCGTAAAAATGAATCTGAAGAGCAGCAGTTAAAAGATAGCAGCTTTGCTGCTGTAGGTATTTGAGATGCCATATGATTCCCTGATTTTGGGCACAGGTGTTACTGCTCTGCAGAATCCACTGAATAATATATTATTTAGTATGAAGTTAGCTTAGGGCATATACATAAGGATAGAATATTTGAGATTGTGATCTTCATTTAATGCAAATTAAAATTAAATAAAAAGGTGGCTCAATGCATTTTTAACACTTACATGTAATGATAAAGCACCCACAGAATTAAGCAAAGAGATCTATAGGGAAAAGTCTGGACAAAAAAAAAAACAAAAAAAAACCCGGAGTTCTTATAAGCTATGTCATTCATTAGCTAATCATCATTAATGATTACTACAGCAGTACCTAAAGGCAAAGAGAACCCATTGCCATCCTACAGCACTACAGGAATGTGTTCAGACTTCAGAACTCACCTGAAGGCCATGCAGCAGAGGAGCACATTGGCAACTAACAAGGCTGGTGGGCAGCCCCAGGCCAAGCCAGAGCTACGTTGGGTGACACAGAGGAGGAGGATACAGCAGTCGCACAGTGGACTCCTCTTACGATCTTTCAGCACCTGGCAGGCTGAACATCAGTGGGAACTCCTTGTTCTGACACAATATTAATGCCATTATTCATTTTCTCTCAACTGCCCCAAATTCTGCATCTGCCACACCCTCCTCATTTGTACCTCTCAAAAGCAAAAAGGCCTTGGTGCTTCCCTCCTACTCTACATCACCTGTTTCTCACTTCGTAGCACCTTCCCCAGCTCTAATATATCCTTGAGATTAATTGTGAGCTCTTCTGCTCTCTTCAAATAAGAGGTGAGGTACACTTTCTCAGTAGTTCCTAAACTTTTATTATTCTTTTGCATGCTGCCTAACCATTCCATTTTTATTTTCATAATTACCCAAAATGACTTTAAAATCTCTTTCCTATGCAAGGCTAGCTAATTTTAAGTTGGACATTCTTCTCTGAGAGAGTGGTCAGGCACTGGAATGGGCTGCCCAGGTGGTCTCTGGAGGTGTTCAAGAGACGTTTAGACATTGTATCGAAGGATGTGGTTTAGTGGAGAATTTGGTGGTGGGTGGATGGTTGGACTGGAGGTCTTCTCCAACCTTGGTGATTCTATGATTCTATGCTTGCTTTTCCCTTTGATGTGCATTTATTTGTGTCTATCTACACCAAGCTTCATCTGGCATCACACTGTTCATTCATGGCATTTTCTGCAACACTTTACAGAGTGTCAGTGTCTGGAAAAACTCAAACTGTCTCCCCCAAAACTCAGCACTTTTTCCAGGTCATTTATGAACACAGTGAGTGCTGCAAGTCCAAGTTATGCTACCAGTAGGGAAATCAAGTCACTGATGCCTAGAACTGTCCAGTTTTTAACTTACTTATTTACAGTGGATACCTTGATGACATTCACCTTTACTAGACGTTCATAAGACCTGCCTTAACTGAAAAAAACAACCCTTGCTTCACAATCACACTTTATTCATGTTGCCACTTTTTGGCAGTATGTCCACTTGTGAGCAATTACTGTCAAGGACAAAGCACAGGAAGAGCAATATTTCATCAAAAATCTCTGACAAGCACCTTGAGAACTCACTAAGAATTGCAACCTTTTCCGTTGAATCAGATGTTGACACACTAGTTTCACAAAAACAGGGTCAAATATCCCACTAGTTTTATGTTTTTGTTGCTCCTTGTTTCTCGTATTCTAATAAAAGATACATTAAAAAAATAAGTTTTGTTATGTCCATACATTAACTATATTACACATTTTATATGCAGCCCAAGACCTGTTCACTCAGTGTGGCCCAGACAAGACCAAAGGTTGGACACCTATGGAATAGAGCTTCAAAGTTCCTTGAAATAAGATTAAACTTAGCAAACAGAACATGTAATGAAGGTTCTTTATGAAATATTAGCTAGATTTTGTGATGCACTTGGTTCTGCAGCACAGCCTGTCTGTGAGATGTTAAACTGATGTTGAATTGACCAAGGTGTGTGTCACAGTCCCAGCTTTTACAATACCACGCTTAGATTGCTTTGCATACCAGCACTGCATCTGCTGTGATTTACATAGCTCCAGTCCTGTCAAAACGAATGCACCCAAATCACATCCTCATTACAAAAGAACATTTTACTCAATTCCCAGTCTCTCATCATAATAAGATACAATCCAGATTAAGTTGCCAGACAGACTGGGCAACAAATGTCACAAGTCTTCCCTCATTAGTTATCAATTGCCCTAACATTTCACAGGTAAAATTTGTCACTGCTAGTGTCAGCATTTGTCACAGAAACAATTTAGCCTTCCCTTCTAAAAAAGCCAGTGTACAGCTTGTCTGGTTATCATTTACCTGTAGTATTACTGTGCACTATGCCATAACCTTCAGGAACTGTACAGGTTAGTACCTGGCATTAGAGAACCAACAGTGTACTTCAATCAGTTCTTACTGCCTAGAGAAACAGATGTATACTTTCTTAATTAAGATAGACATGGTTTAAATGGCCTGCAGAACTCTATTTTAAATAAGCATGTAAACAAACAAAAAACCCCACAATCACAGAACAAGGAAAACAAGAACCCAGAAGGTTCCAGCCATTCACTGAGTAACTGCCCAACAGCAAGCCCTAAAAATAGGATCTGAACACACTTAATTGTGTCCAGGGCACTGGTAGGAGGAATGACAATAGTATGAAGAAATTAACACACAGCTCAGATCAATCATTACTTAATTTACAGAGCTTGGTGTTCTCCACATACCATGTGCCGAGCAGCAAGTGACTTCATTAAGCTAAAATGGATCTTCAGTAAAGCAGAGCAGCTGCAGCCTGGTGGTCCTGGCATGTACATGTGTGTTGATTTTCAGATAAACCTCTTCAACTTCTGTTTGTCCTCAAGCTTACTACATCCAAAAAGGAGAAAGTGCTGGAAGAGGATTCTCCAGGACATCTATTCCAATTTCTGTTGTGAACACCACAACAGACACCTTTTATTTTCCCCATCAACACTTACAATTGTTCTGTCCTTATGGAAAGCATATTCAATACCCTCACTCCTTCAGTAATTAAAAGACCCTATCTGAGCTTTAATATATTTCTTATTCTATTTGTAGCCAATTGTTCTTAATCAGCATATGCCGTACAAAGGATCAGAACAAGGGTGATTTGTAAATCACATTTTTCTTCCTGTTGAATCAAAGTTCAATTTGGCAATGCTCGTGAAGCCTTAAAACCACAACAGCTCTTAGCTTCTGCTTTTCATCTCCCTGCATAAGGCTGAATGCTACCAAGATTCATTAAAAACAAGCCAATCATTGCCCCGTGCTCCTGTTTCTTTTACACGCTGTACACACAGTGAGCTAACTATAACATGACATTCCTCCTATTGTTCAAACAACTCTATCTGCTGGGAATGTGCTAATTAGGCTCTGCAGGTCCAATTCACACCATAAACAGATGTCACAACAGCAAAATGAATTTACCAATTTGTTTTCAGTTCCTGTTGTTCTCTTCCTTCATCAACTTCCAACTTTCATTTTCATTTAAAACAAATGATACAGGTTCCTGCAGGAACAGCTATGTCTTACAAGGAAGAAAAACAAAAGACCACCTAAAACTAACACAACCTATCCCAAAAGCAGGATCTCCTAAAAAGTGGAGCTGCTCCTTTGCTGAGCATTCCCTTTTCATGCCTTTTCAAACCTTATCTGAAACATTCTCATCTCCACTTCATCCATAATTACCCATGTTTCAACAGCTCAAAAGCATGAAGGTCACCTTCCTCCCATCTCCCAGTGGGAAAAACATCACTAAGGTTTACTGAAACACTCCAACCTCTGCAATACAGGAAGCACAGATTCTGGCTTTGAATTCACTGCCACATTCTCTGCCATCACTCAATTTATACGAAACGTTCAGGAAATACAAATGCAATGGCATTCCGTCAGGCATCCCCAAGGCTAACCACCACAAATAATACTCTTTTAAGCATCAACTGCATTAATGGCTGCATGGGACAGTAATTTGATGAACTACCAAAAATAACTTCACTATCATTTCTGCAGTGCTCCAGAAATGTGAACATTAAGTGCCTGAGTAAACTTAGCTACAAAATGAGCCAACTGAGGCAGGTAGGATGTCCAGACCGCAGGGGGGGTCTGTGGAGGACATGCTTTTGGGGCAGGCCATGGGTGGTGTTTGTGCCATGTTCCTCCTCCAGCTGCATCCCAGAACCACGAAGGAAGTGCCCACCCTGCCGAGGTGACATCCTGAGGTTAGCCAGGCTTTCCCACCATGTCACCGGCTGTGGAGGGCACCCACTCAATCCCTGACAATTCGTGATGGTCAAACACATTAAATAAGTTTTAGCTCAAGTAGGCTGCCTAGCTCCTTACAGAGGGAAAAGGGAGGTGCTCCCAACCTGAGAAGCCCATCTTGCACACACCACCCCCTAAAAGCACCTCTGTCCCATCCTAAACCCATGCCTGTTTAACAAGAAGCAGGCAGTGCCTGCAGCAGCAATGCTGCTCTTAGTGAAGGCGGCCAGAAGAAGTGGGCAGTGGCAGCAGCTCCTGTAAGCACCTCAGGAAGCTGTGCACCTCAGACTGCCACTGCAGCACCAAGGCACATAATAGAAGTCCATGTGAAAAGGGCTTAATGTTTGCACACACTGCAGGGAGCATAGCTGGAGTACAAAGGCTGAAAGGCAGCACCACAGGTCATGACTGTGGGCGTCTACTGTAGTTCTCCTACAAATTCAGTAATGAATTCTGCTGGGGACCTAAGCTAAACCTCAGAAAATGAGCTTTTGCAGTATCCTGCAAAAGCAATAAAAAGACAACTAGCATAATTCAGAAAAATATCTTGCAAGCAAATTAAACACTCTAGCCTTCCTCCACTGTGCCTTTTATTGCTGTCTTAAATTAAAGAAATGGTGTCATATTTCAGAGTAGCACCTTTTCTGGCACTGCTTATCATTAACAAGCATATGCACGGCTTACTAAGGATTCCTCTGTTCTAGCCCACAGATCAAAATATTCCCTGAAAAACAAAAGGTGTTGATGTATTTTCCATCTTCATAATGTCAAGAAGAGTTTGTGTATTTCCCACTTTCTATATTGCAGGCTCACCTCAACTATTTCCTCAGGGACAAGAGTGAAAAGAAACGAAACACCCCTATTTCCTTACAGCAATATATGGGTTTGTATATGGATTAAAAGTATTCCACATTCCTACTTAGGAACATGATAAACTATTGCCACCCATCTTTATAAAGGAACTCACACAAGCATAACGAATAATCGAATTTATACAGTTTACAAGCACACTCTTATTTCTGCATTTGCAGTTCATTAGCTCTAGTTTTCCAAAGAAGTGTTGAAAGAGGAAGCCCGACAGACGTATACAACAGCAATGTTCACTTCCAGCACTTCAGATTTAACTGCAGTTTTGTAAGCACTTCAATAGACAGCACTTTGTTGCACATATAAATGAGTGAATTTCCACCATACACACAGAGAAAAGTAATGTCAAGACAGAAGCATGAATATCTGACTTTTCAAAGCCCATGTATATTTGTTAACAAAGCTAATTCCCAACATTGCAGATAAATACATGTCGATGGTTTACGGGCTGGTTCGGCCTGGTTCCGTGACTAGCGGGGCGGAGGGATTTTGCAAAATCCGCGCCTCCGGAAAAGGGAAACAGGGGACCCCAAAATAATTAAAAATGATCTGAGGAGAAACAAACTAACTTACTAAATATGGTATCGGAATGCAAGATAACACATTATAATACAAAATAATTAGAATTGAAGCTAATAAATCAAGTATAATGAGAGAGAGAAATTGTCCAAAAGCTGGATAGGCCTCACCATAACGCTGAGGTGAGATGCGCAGTCCAGTTGAGCAGCAGGGAGAGAGACTGATGAAGAAGAGCCGGTCAGATGACCTACCAAGGCCTTATATCTGTTCCCCCTGAGCAGAAATGATAACAGCACAGCGAACAGGCTTCTGGGGAATGTAGTTCTTCTTCTCTTCAGGGACAGGTACCTGGAACACTTTAACTCCCAGTGCACTACATGATGTTATGATGTGGAATACTGATAACCAAAAATCATAAAACCATGATAATACACTAACAGGGGGAGCAAGATGTGAGCAACATGTTTTAACAGTTAGAGAAAATAGTTACAGTATGTTTAAGTTCCTTCTGTCTGGAAAACTGAGACCTCAGTGAGCGTTTTGCTGAGAACACTGTAGATTTTTCTGCCTCTAAACAAAAAGCAAATAAATCCAGACTTTGTCACAACTATGCTCGTAATCGTCTGCATTTAAAACTTCCTCCTCTATCAACTTCCAGCATATACAAGTATAATATATATATAAAATATAATAGATGCAAGTTTGTTGCCATAAACAGAAGTGCTTTGGGATTTAAGATGAAATTTTAGAGTTCTTCATAAGCACCAAGTTGAAAACTTCATCCCATGGAAAAAAAACCCATACCTTCATCAATGGCAGTGCCTTGTAGCCTTGCTGATATCCGTCTCCTCCAGCTGAGACCTGATGCTTCTATACCTTTCTTGTTTCTAGCTGAATTTGACAGTAAGAAATTGAAATACAGTCCTCTGCTAGAAAATCTAACTGGACTGCCAGCTCACTTCACAGACTAGGAGTGCCTTCTGATAGGGTTGTTTTTTCACTTGTTTTTGTGTTGGTTGTTTTTTTTTTCCAGGTCATTCTATCCCTGAAGAATTTGCCCTATTTAGGCAGAAAAATAATTTATTAAGAATCAGAACTGAATTATGATATGACAGCATTTACTTCTCCATACGTTACAAATCTATGAGTGTTAAAAGCACAGCCACTAAATAATGATGGGATGGCAAAGAGAGGCCCCAGGACTGGCAATCACTACCCACTGCTACCTGCCTGTAAGACAGCCACTTAACCTTTGGCTTTTTATTCTCATCAACTTGGAAGTTCCTAGCATTAAATAGCTCACTCTATCCTTCATGAGTGTACAGAGGCTTGAGAGGAAGGGAATGGAATCTTTGCTGTAACCGAGTACTGGTAGAACAGTGCTACTGAGAACAGAACTTGTCTGGAGCCATTGGAGTATGTAGTACTGTAAAATTAATGCTTTAATGCAATGCAAATAATCCAATCAAGAAGGAGACCATATTACAGAAATTACATAATCAAACAACAGTTAGTGAAATGTGACTGGTTAAAATCCAATTTTATTTACTAAACATTGAGGATTTTAACATGAATAAGCTACAATTACAATGAATTCATATATTCAAGCTAAATTTGGAAAGATTCATAATGCATTTAATTGTCTAGCTGTCAGCTCACGGAAACTGAAGACAATAATGTATGCCAATCATTCCTTTTAAATGAAGATTTAGTCAGCTGAGACAAAGCCCACTGATATGACAAGCAAGCCATCTTCTCCCCAGGCTGATCCAAAACACTTGAGTTCACAATTGCTGTCTAATTTTAGGCTTAACTGCTTTGGTTGTCTCTCCTTTCTGGACACTTCAGAATAAAAAGTTCAAATGAGTTGTCAACAACTTGCACTGCAAAAATTATCCTCATATAAAAAAACCAACAGGTATTGGAAAGGTGAACAATGGCTTTCTGATCAGTGTCAGTCTATTTTAAGAGCCATCAGACTCTGGTTTCTCGGGCACAGCCTTGATCCAACAGCAGAACTGTCACTCAGTTTCCTTAAATTCAGAAATGTGAACAGGTATCACAGAGCAGTGTATTGTCAGCAAATCAACAACTCTGGTAGCACAAGTGTACCACAGGTAACAAACTTTAACTCCCTTAAATACAATGGTCCACATGCCACTCTGTAATTGTTTCACATGCTTACAAATGTCACAACTGAACAGCTTGATGAGTATAGCCATTTTTGCAACTAATCTCTCCACTGCAAAGAAAAGTCATGTAGTGTATATACACGGATGGACATGCCAACCATATCAGTAAAGCATCAAGTACTACATCTGCACATTCAGCTGAACACATTTCTGTTTTAAGGGTTCTTACCAGATGCTGCACATGTATTTGCAAGTAGATAAGCCCAAACTGACAATGAAGGTCCTCAGAAAAATCACCAGCTAAATATTTCCCACCAAGGATTCAGCTCTAGAGCACAGATCTGCCCTGCCTGCTGCAGGGAACTCAGAACCAACAGAATCATAGAATCATAGAATGGCCTGGGTTGAAAAGGACCACAATGATCACCTAGTTTCAAGCCCCCTGCTATGTGCAGGGTTGCCAACCACCAGACCAGGCTGCCCAGAGCCACATCCAGCCTGGGATCCCCCAGCAAGGTGGGGGATCTCAGGAGGGCAGACCCCAGTGACTGATGAGCCCACTGTATCACAAGCAGCCTACACAGTGAAAAATCAGGTTTGACCAAGAGCTGGTTTTGTATCACTTCACTCTGATTCCCGAAGAAGGCACATTATCCTGTAATCATGTTGCATTTCTACTTTGTGTATGTTTTCATTTGAGGAGGTGTTAGGAATATAAATGTACATTATCAAGGCAACTCTGTGAAACACATACCTTAAGAGAGCATCAAAGCAACACTAAACAAACAGCACATGTCTTGCTCAGAATCCTACTCGTGAACCTACTTCAGGCTGAGAAGCCTAAAATCCATCATTTACTGGATGTCCAATCAAGCAAGAGATGTAGGAAATGAACAGGAATCTTCCACTGGTAATACCATGCATTTCTTGCAAAGAATTAAATTCATCCCAGTAGCTCCCTAGTTCAACTGCTTAAGGGAAGACGTATTGCATTTTGAATCAGAGCCATTTATCTAGTATTTTATATCACTGAGAAAAGGCAAGTTGAAAAAAGCAGTGAATATATCACAAACATTTTGTTCATCTGAATTGTGGTTTTAGCAAAGGAAACGATAGAAACAGGGCAGCATACCTTCTACAAAGGTAAAATTTGAGTTGCTGGCCATGCTGAGCTATAATGTACTACAGGCATGGAGCTGTTAAAGACAAGGCAGAAGTTGTGCATCTGTCACAGACAAGCATCTTACCATCTACTTCAGCTCCTTGTTACCACTGGGATAATGCAGTACTTTCTCCTACGAGTCTGTGCATGCATATAAATACACTCATATTCATAACAGTAAAGTGGAAGAGAAGATTCTTCCCACGTTGAACTAGCTTTGAGCAGAAAATATACTGTTTGGTATGGGTTATGCCTGTGTGCGCACATACATACTCAGGCCTGAGCATGCACACTCACGGATAAGCATCCCAGAGAAACTAGACGATCAGTACAAGGGAGTGAAAGAACACCTTATGAATGAAAAAACAATCTGCAAAAACATGTCTCCATGCTCTTAACACCGTGATGGCTCCTTGGAGAGAACAAGTCAGGAATTAAAATTTTACGCGCTATTTGCACTAAATGCACAGCTAAAACAACGGTTGCCTTTGTTCTGTATCCCATCTCTGTGTGTTACCAGGTCTCTGTAGAGCCTTTCAGAAATTAAGAATCACCTTTTACACTGAGCTTAAGGCTAGGCTTTCAAGCATAGGAAGTAGAGTTCAAGTTAAACCTGATGAAATTTCCTTGTCAAATGTGAGTCACTGAAAGTGAATGTGAGATCCCACTCCCTTTCTCTCCTCTTCCAGTCATGCCTAAACAACTGTTGACAAAACCTCTCTCAATTTCTTTCAGTTTGCAAGGAGACTGGAGAAATTCCTTTAGAAAGGAAGATGAGTATGTACAACTTTGACTAAAGGAAACGTGGGAAAACATCGATGAAGCCTATAAACAACAATAAAAAAACTAGGCTGGCCCAAAGAGGTAACTAGAGGGGAGAAATGAAGATGGATAGCAACCAAAGCTTCTTGACATGTCCGCTGTGTTCTTAGGGAAAGTACCGTGACCTCTGTTCCTCACAACAGAATCCAGAATCAATAAAATGTGAGAGAACCATCTTACGCTGGCAAGGAAACAAAGTATGTGGTTTATCCCCTCTACTCCCAACGTCTATTTTTCTGAAGCATTGCACCAATACATAGAACTGATATTGTGCATGTTCACTTGAGGCTGCTGATGCACTATTCACTGCCTTCAGCATAAATTCTAACTTCCACATGCTCATGGGCCAGCTAGAGAACTGTGACTGCTCCATGTTAGGGCTGGGAAACATAGAAACAGGGTCTGCTGCATAAAGGAGAGCATTGTACCATCACCTCTTGGTCACAGCTCAGTTCACTGTAAGCTCACAACTTGAAAACTTTTTGCTAGAGATGACATGAAACAATACCTTGTTTTAAAGTGCAAGTTTCCCTTCTACCCTCCCAACAGAACACAGAATCACAGAATCAGAATCACAGAATCACTAAGGTTGGAAAAGACCTATAAGATCATCCAGTCCAACCATCCACCTATCACCAATGGTTCTCGCTAAACCATATCCCTCAACACAACATCCAAACGTTCCTTGAACACCTCCAGGGTCGGTGACTCCACCACCTCCCTGGGCAGCCCATTCCAGTGCCTGACCACTCTTTCAGAGAAGTAGTATTTCCTAATATCCAGCCTGAATCTTCCCTGGCACAGCTTGAAACCATTCCCTCTAGTCCTATCACCAGTTACACGAGAGAAGAGGCCGACCCCCAGCTCACTACAACCTCCCTTCAGGTAGTTATAGAGAGCAATAAGGTCTCCCCTGAGCCTCCTCTTCTCCAGACTGAAGAAGACACAGTAACGGGCACAGCGCAGTAGGCATACCGATGCCAGTACCAATGTAGGTAAAAGTTACCTGTCTAACAGTAGTACACACTCTACAGCTAGCAGTGTGGGCCCTGTATACATTAAGTACAAACCTATACTAAGCCTTCACAGTCAACACGCCCATTACCACTGTTAATTGTGCTAATAGATTTAATATACTGCTAGCAAATCTAACTGTATTACAGAACTGGCCTCACTTTGATGCACTGACATATTTTAGCATCTTTTCTCATGTTTCTCAACCTTATTGCCTGAGTCTGCACGATAACAATTTTTCAGTAAAATACAGTAGTCAATGCCAGCTGAAATTAACCCTGCTTTTTAATCATGAGTATTATAGCAGTTCCTTGGATGAGAAACTGGAAGTTAAGTTTTCTCCATCAAAGTCTTATCTCAGGAACCATACATTGGCATGGAAGGTATGTCATTGAAGTAACCAAAAAAAAGAAGGCCCAGACTGAAATTCAATCTTCAGCTAAATTCTTTGCTTACATGATCATTAGCTAAGTTTTTAATCTGTTGATTCACACAGCTAATTCTGAACTCGCTGCCAAACATTATCTTCTTTGTTGGAGGAGGATGAAGCAGTAGTAACATTGGAAAGAATTTTATTTTAATACATTGACAGAAAATTTAGAAACAATTCAAAGCTGCCAGAGCCTCTCAACTTTGATTCTCCTTTAATAGTTAAAGGAACAGATTTGGTTTGAGAACTGAACTGAGCTGCATTAAGGCACCAAATTTAATAACTCAGAGCAATTAAATAATTTTCCTAATTTGTGTTTAATAAAATCTCAATTCTTTCTGATGAGCCTAATTTAAATACTAACATTTGACTTACTGAAAAAAATATAAATCTAGAAATATTGTAAAAAGTGTAACAGATATGTCAACCCAAAAGGTCACCACTAATTAGTCTATTGAAAAAGCAATTTAACACCATTTACTGCCACTATGGCAAATATGACAGGTTTACAAATTCACACATTGGATGTTTAATATTAACATCCATGTTCTGTCAAGTCCTCCTGTGACTAATCGAAACGTAGCTGTGATTGCTGTAGTTAATAAATAATCTTGGTTAATAAAAATGCTTTCTCCTGAAATTATGGCAGTGTGAACAGTATTTTAATTATAGCTGTTTCAGAGCCTCATCTATCAATCAGTGATGGTCAACTCTTCCACAGGCTCACGAACAGAAGAGCAATGACCCAGCAGTCACCCAATGGACCAACGGTTGCCTTTATCTGACAGAAAGACGTGTTGAGCCTAGACCCAGTCTCAGACCTGGAAAGACAGTCAGCAAAGCTCAGGAATGTTCAGTTCACTTCACAAAATGTATAATAACCACAACAATAAAGAAGTATCAAATTTTGAAGTGTGACTTGTGAACTCAGGTGGGAGATACCATACTGCAAATGTTGGGATGAACACGGCAGTCTTCCAAAATATTTGGTAAGGAGCTGAAAGAAACCAGTTACTGGGAGGCATAACTGTAATGCGAAGCTTTTGAAGACTTATCTGTGCACAGGATAAATGGTACCAACAATCACTTCCTCCAATCACCATCAAACCCAAGCGTATCAGTGGTGTTGTGCAATAATTTATCAGTTTGAACTAATACTTGGAAAACTTCACAACATATGAAGGAGTTAAGGGGGAGGAGGAGGTATCCATGCAATTGTTCTGAAAATCCAAACTTGTTCGCATTGTTTTCTGCCAATAGCAATTCTCTTGAAATCCACTGAAACTTTAAGGTTCATAGTGCATAGCACTGCAGTTACATGCAAATAAAGTGGTCTTTTTCAGTGTGGGATATAATAATTAACCAACGCCCTTTCTCTTGTGTTGTTGTGGCAAGCATGTCTTAAGTCACGTTTCCCAGTACTGCAATGCAATTACCAGCAGACACTACAGGTACCGTGTCCTACTAACAGTTGGAAAAGAGGAAGTAAGATCCCTCTGCCCCATTTCCCAGCCCTAATATAGGTTACTGGGTGTCGATCAGGCCAGTGCCAGCAATTGTACTTTACTGGTAGTTCAAAAACGGCTGCTTTTCCAGTGCTAATCATCTTAAGAACTCCTCCATGGGATCAAATACAGTTTCTAATAATAAAGATGATTAAAAGGAAGTCTTCTGCAGAAGCACAGGATGCAGTAACTGTCAACCTTGTAAGTTCTGAAAATCAGGATAGAATTGCCATGCAAACCAATACACAGCACAAGCTCCTAAGCGTGAGGGCAATGCAGAAGGCAAAACCACTTCATTATCTGCTTGTCAAAACCAGAAACCAAGACGAAGAGAGTGGAGATTTCAAGACAGAGTCACAGGGACACTAACCTCAGCAGGAGCCTGAATAGCAGGGAATCATCAAGACTGCAGAGGACTAAGGATGGACATGCAAACTGCTTTACTTTTATTATCACCCAAGGAGGAAAAGTAAAATGTAGGCAGCTGAAAAATTGCAGTGCATTCCAGCAGGGTAGTGAAGGTCAAACTCAGCAGGAGACAATGCATTCTAATGAATACTTCCTCAACTCCTGGAAGATTAGATTCAGCACATCTTTAAATCCCACCAATATATTCAACTGATCCTAAAAAGAACCTATTACACACGCAAACTGTAGAAATATATTATTTTGTGCTGGCAGGGCTTGTCAAGTACAAGTTTCTAAAGTAAGTCTTGTGACAGGTATCTATAGGTATCTATAATCATGAAAAAAAGAAAAAACATATGCATAACAGGAACCACCAGTGCAAAGAAACAGAGCTAGCAGTCAGTATTTCCAATGAGAAATTTTTTTAGATTTTCAATTTTGTTAGGTCCACAGGCTGAAAATCTTCTGCTAATTATCAGATTTGCTCATTAAAAAGCTAACAAAGCTAGTAGAATGGAATAGATCCCTATGCCAGTGGATTAGAAAGCTCAGTGAACCTAAAATGGATGAAGGTTTGCACACTTTCTTTCAATACGTAGGTTTAGACCAGTACAACATTCTCAGCATATCAGTGCATAAGAAAGGACAAAAGAAGGAATCTCAAGCTCAACTGCAATCACATCTACATTATATCTGTTTCCCAGACACACTTTTAGTACACACATACACTGCACACCAGTAATAGAATATCAATGATAACTATCTGAAACGGTTCTGAAGACAGCCAGGCTGAAGGAAGATGTGGTTAATAGAATTAAACCAAGACACACCTTTAGGTGACAAATTGCTTCAAAGCCACTCACACTTTAGTAACTGAGTCATGTCTGCAGCCACAGTTGGTCAACTGCTTACATTACTTCCCTAACATCAGTTCTCAGTATCTTGCACTGCCTGACCCTGAGCAGCTCCAGAGAGTTGCATTTACATAAAATGAACAGTTGAGAGTTTAAAATAGTGTCATGGAACAAACATGGAATAAATCACGGGGGGCAGACACAAACAAACAGACCAATTACATAGAGATGTGAAAAAGAATCCCAATACACTATCAATATCTATACTGATATTGCCTTCTGCTCCATTTCACATGTCACAGAATGATATGGTGGAGAGTGGGGTAGAGAGAGCAAGGAATGGGGTAGGTAAGGTTAAACCAGTAGCAACCAGGCTTTGTTTTCAACAAGATGGAGCATCCCAGAAAGCTCCTTCTTTGAGCTCCAGATACAGTTCCTGAAAAGTGCATCCTAATGTAAACCTTAACATAACTGGACTTGTATCCACTACATCATTTTGTATACTACCTCATACTGCAAACTTAGTGGCACTGAAACCAACTCATTTCTGAAGCACAACATAAACAAGCGAGGCTCACTACACAGCAGTGTTTTCCAGTTTTGAAGAGTTTCCAAGTAATACGTTAAGACTAAACCTTTTTCAGGATTTCCACTACACAGACTTAGAACTCTATTGTAAAGTCACAGTTTGTAAAGTTAAACTGCTATGCCTATTAACATCCCAGGAGTTCCTTTTTCATGATTCTAGAACAGGGAGTGTGATATTGTGCAGGAAAATTCTCTTGTTTTTTCAGCTGCTAGCTTTCTCCCATTTGAAATGTTCAGACATACTTTAACTGTAGATATCACAGTTACAATATAGTGTTACAGGAGAAAATTTAAAGAACTTGTGAAAAAAACATTTCTACTTCTTCAATGAAAGAGCAATAATTTCCGTGTTATGTGTCTGCCAATAAAATTGATGCCTTCCAAGGATATGTCTGCAGAAGAGGAGACAGGAAAAATTAATGGAAGAGAACACACTGCAAGCACGACAGCTGATAACTTCCCTTCACTAGAAATAAAACAAACAAAACAAAAACAAATGCAAGTTCTATGCACAGTGTTCCTAGATGTTAATCTAGCTATAAGATATGCCTTAGGTTCCTAAGTAACAGATAGACAGACAGAAGGAAAATGAGAGGTAACAGTGTGGAGATATTCTCTTGTTTTTAATTCTCTTTGCCCTGAATCTAGAGTGACTTATGTGGAGGATAATTCACTTCATTTCTCATAGGCAGACACCTCTATACTGTTACCCGTATGCAAAGCATGACCTGCCATTTCAGCAAACGATACATTCGGCTATTTTAACATTTTCTTAAGTTAACATTTTCAACATCTTGAGTTAAAATTTTCATCATTCATTACAGTCTGTCTTGAGGGTGGGACTACACTCAGAAGTGCTAAGAAACAAATAGTTCTTCTCATATTAAATTGTTTCAATCTTCTTTTTTTGTTCTAGTTTCTCTTCTTCAACACAGCACAGGTCTTCAACTGATAGTTCTTGGTTTAAAAGCAGGCAGCCATGTCAGATAATTAGAAGGTCTACCTGAGGGGTTTCCTGGGTAATTTGCAGCTTGACTGACCTATAAAAAAATTATTGGGTTATAATTCTATGGCACCTAAAAGTAATGGGTGTTTGCTCAGTTCAGCACTACTTAATTACTTTTCCTTTAGTTCAAAGTAAAAAGGAAATCATTTATTCTTCAAAACATTTCAGGAGCTAATTTAAAATAATTGACTTCAGAAGAAAATATGAAGAAGAAAAATGTGAAAGTCCTAACGTTAAAATGCAATGGCAGCAAAAAAAAAAAAAAAAAAAAAAAAAAGAAAAAAAAAAAAGAAAACTTTTGTTTTAAAGAAATAGAAATTTTCACCCTTAGGTAGGGTACAAGCCCTACAGCAGCACTCACCATGGTTCAGGAAGCATACAACAACAACAAAAAAGGCATCAAATCTTTAAGGATTGGCAATTTGTACCTAACATACATGGTTTTTTGGGATCGAGTCATTCCCATTGGATTCTATTCTACAGTTGTTAATCATCATAAAGGCAGTTTCAAACTGATTCTGGAATTCACACATCTTGTACTAATATGAATTTACAGAAGAGTTTCTTAGTGGACAAGAAGCATAACCACAAATCCAATGATACCAGGACTCCTGTGTATCCACACACAGCTGTCTGTGCCCCCATTTTATTCTCCATGGTTCTGAAATGACAGAATGATCAAAATTTATTGTCTACATGTAATTTCTTTTAAAAGGTGAAAGCATTCGATTTTGAAGAAAGGTGGAACAGAACAAGAAAAAAGTCAAGATGCTTAAGCAGACTAATGTCTGTAAATGTGTAAATTTGCACAACATAAAATTAGAAAATAGAATTCTTAGGCTACGTAATAATAATTTTACAGCAAAGAAATATTTTATATGAAGTCCTTTAAGCCAATGTAAGGAGGTAAAGTAAAACAACCAATAGCCAAAATTCGGTAAATTCAGGGATCAGATCTGGCCTTTACTTTGCCAGCTATATTAAATTTGCAAATCTAACTCTAAATTTTAAATAGCTTACATACCCCAAGTTAACATCTTTGTGGTATGTGCTAGAGAAACATGAACACTTTGTTATTCCAGCTGAATGACTGAGCTGAGATGCATGCCTCTGTCCAGACTCAGTTCCCTAACACGTTCACTTTGCCCACGTGGTCAACAGACTTGTCATTTTCTGCAACTGAATGACCTAGTTTACTCCAAAAATATTTTCTCAAAGTGAATCTGCGAGTGAAACCAATCTGTGCAGAGATAATTTGTGTGTTCCTTCGCTGGAGGAGAAAAGACATCACAGCACAACTTCTGGATTTCCCACTACAGTACTGAAGTCAGAGTTTGTCATCAGGGTATAGAAAGATGCTTACTGAATACATTCAAAGAGAAAATGAAGGGAACTGAATAGCTCACAGACACTCCTCAGGCAGAAAGAAGATTAATTTGCTTAAGAAACTGCTGAGCTATCAACTTACTTATAAATACTTATAAATAAGTATTTCCTCTTCTCTTCTGCAGTTCAGCCAGAAAGTACCTATTCCTACTGCTTTCTCTAGCCATAATTACTAGTACTACATACTACTTCTTTTAAAAAGTGGGATTTATTGATATTTAGAGGTGGATATCAGTTGAAAGAAATGTTTCCCGAATTTCACTTAAAATAAAATGGAGTCTAAAACACATTTTAGTGAGAATGTTGTCCTCAAACACATATACATCTCTTAAAACCTACGTTTCTTCTTGAGTAGTACTTTTTGTCCTGGCAGTACAGATTGTGCAGTTATAGAGAATTCATAGGCTGGGGAATTTGTAAAGAGAACAATAACCAACGTTGGACTAATGGTAAGATATAGATACCTGTTATCTTGATTAGGTAACTTAGATAAAGACTGTGCCCCTCTCTCTCTCGAGTCTACCCACAAGACTTGGTTGAATACAGAAATCTCAAAGACAGCTTGGTTCCTGCAATTTTTGTGAGGACTGATAGGTGGGCAGAGAAAGACAGCATGCAAATGTTCAGACTGGAAAAACCTCCCCAGTGCATGCATTCATGAAACACCAGCAAAGAAATCTATCTTCGGAGGAGGCATCACAAAAGGCATCCAAAACAATATGTGCAATGCTCACATCACATCACACCTTTAGGAAAAACAGTCTTCAAGTATTTCTGCCACATGAAAACATATTTTTCCTCCGTTTTCATCCAAACTGTGCATCATTTCAAAATGAGCTATAACACATTGTGGCATATCTTAATTCTTTCCACTGAAATGGCACCTGAAAGGTGCTGAATAGATAACTGCACAGAAATCTCAAACACGGAAACAGTGTGGAAGCACAGCAGCATCAGAAGCATACTGAAGTTATTCCTCAGCCTTCTGACCCAAAGTACTTAAATTAGTACAGATTTGTGAAAACAAGAGCACAAAACTTGATAAGGCTGTGACCAGCAGCCTTATCTGATGAAGGCTGAAGCCACCAGAGTATGTGGGAAATAAAACTGTATAAACACCAGGTAGAGATTCCAGTGTTGAAAAGCATACTGAATCTAATCTATATGGTTATTTCTGGATTCATCTCAAGACAAGCCAGAGGAGCGTTGGCAGTCTTTGTGATGGTAGATCATTCCTATTTTGGAACACATACAGCAAGCTTCCTCCTTCTGACTCTTTCACCAAAGAATTGTCAGTGAAGTGATTAATGCAAGGAACCCAGCCAGACTGTAGCCCTGACCTCCTAGTGCTCTCTGAGCCATCAAGGCAATCACGAGTGGGAAGTTCAGCTGGGACTGCATAACACTTGACAGGTCGGAAACCTGCCAAGGAAAAAGCTCAGAGGCTAATTGATCTTCCTTTTTTGTTCAGCAAACATTGCTGGTGATCAGAAAGGCAGTGTGTAAGTGGTTGCATACAGCATTAGTTCCTTAAATGCCCTAGTGCATTTTGAAGTACTATCAAGTTTCTGGGTGTAGAGCTATGGGTACATTTAGCCCACTATCTGAGAAATCAAGAATTCCATTCATTACCACTGATTCAATGACCCTACACACATAATCAATGGCTAAACTGATAAATGAGAAGACTTCTTAAAAATCTATTTCTTGAGTGCTGGAACTAAATGTTTTATTCTTGACAGCTGTAATTTATAATTTAGTGACAAGAACATTTGTTCCAACTGTTCAGGCCTATTTTACATAGCAGAGAGGAGCCCACAGCACTTCTAAAACCAACCGCCTTGATTTATTTAGCATATTGAGTTATTAGCTAACTCAAAACAATCAGAACATTCTTATTGTTCATAATTACAACACTGATTGTGGGAGTGAGAAAGTTGCTTTCTTTAAAGCTTCAGGAATCGTAAAATGCCAGAAAAAGTAAACCAAACGAGTAGCTTTTAATATGAGGGCATAATTTTTCATGTGGTTAAGAGATTCCCTCCATTTCACTAGGATGACTCATGCCATTTGTGCTCCATGCCTGTGTTTTATCATTCAATTCACACATTACTAGATCTGAATCTGATCCTTCTAGGTGTAATAATCAACATTTCTACAGTCTCTTATTTTCATTTCCAAGTACAGCTAGCAAAAACTGAGCAAATTTTTTTCTCAGAAAGCTTTGCCCGAAAGCTGGGTGGAGAAGGTTAAGTTCTTGTTTCCACTGAATGCTGTTTCTGAACACTCAAAAAATATTGCTTAGGATTATTTTACCCAGAATTTCCTACAATTCTTTTAGTTTTCCCAGCAGAAAATGGTAATTTGGACAAGGTGCCAAAAATTTACCTTATAATATCAACTACGCGATCTATTCAATCTCATACATAATAACTATAAATTTACATTTCACTAAAATAATCTAGTTTATGACCAACTAAAATGTTCTTTCAAATGTTTGAAGGTATGCAAATACTGTACTTCTCAACCTTGTTCCTGTAATTCCCAAAGCGCTTCTCCATTATCTTGGAAAACTAATGTTGAACTTCTCCAGAACAAAAACAACTGGAAAAGAATAATTAGCACTGATATATCTCTTAACATCTGCATTTTTAAATCTGTTTCCTGCTAGCAAATTCAGTTACCTAACAGAATTGGCACATACCAAAATGAAACACACCTTTCTCCTTTACCTTTGGAAATTATTGTTAAGAAATTACTTTGCATATGTAGGAAATATACCATGCAGAGATACGAATAAACATTTTCAAGGCTACTAAAGATTTCTTTCTTCATTTTAAAGATCTATGTGGCACAAATTGGTTTTAAAAAAATATTCACACTGCATTGAAAAGAAGCCCATTTTTAATCATCGGGAGCTCAGAAAAAGCCTGCAATTATTCTCGGTAGACAGTCTATTATATTTTTAACATTCCTTGCAGCTTCATCTGAAATAGATGGCATAGTAACAGGAGAATTGCAATAAATAGACCTAAGCTTGGATCTCATCTTCAGTGAAGCAAGAGAATTAATGACTTTTCTTCTTTGGTAGGGGTCTGTACTCTTCATCTACACTTCAATATTCATAGCAGAAAAGGGCATCAAAACCACTTTTTTTTTTTTTTTTACGTAAGCAAATCTTGAGTGTTTATTCTTAGTAGCAGAAGTATTAATCTTAAAGCTCAAAGTTTAACATTTCTCAGTTTCTCTTCATGAGTGTTTAGCCATGTTTAGTACTTATTAACTCTATGTATGTTACTGACAACTTAATGCTTAAGCAACTGATACAGGTCCAATGGGTTTCTGCAGTATTGGCAGCACACACAACTGGTTGGTGCTGTGACTCCATCTGTGGAAATCTGAGTAATGTATGAGTACATTTCTTTGTAAGGTGCATTAAGACCAGACTTGTGAACTAACCAAAGGCACTTTTCAGCAAAGGGAACACCAGCAAGCTACTGAAGGATATCAGGATGAAAGTCCAGTTGCATACCTCTGTATCCTAAAAGCCAACCTACCTGTACCTGCATATGTAAACTGTGACACCAGCCACTCAGAAAGCCTTCCAAATTTTTTGAGATAAATAAAACTCAGCAATTCCTCAAATCATTTTCCACTGAACAATTCTTTATGAGGAACACCATTCCCTTCAGATAAACACCACTTTCCTCGCCATTTTCATGCTCTCACTACTCACTTAACCTGTTTGGTCTGTACCTGCACCAGGCTCTCAGCTTTCATGTTTGGAAGTAACATGAAAAGACTCTTCAAGGAAAAATTTCAATACTTTTGGAGATGCTTCCTCTCCTCTATATTCATACACAAAGGGCCAGTATGTTCTTTGTCATTTCATCCTTTGTTGCTTGGAATGCAAAAAACCAGCTTTTTGATAAAGGCTGGCAGTGACCCAGCTGTAGCTGTAGTTGTTTTAATGTTGTAAAAACATATGGGACTCTCATGCTTTTATCTTCTGGCTTCTGTAGTCTTTTCAAATTGCACACAACTTTTTGATTTCCAAAATCCTACTGAAACCAAAACACAGCTCGCTGCAAACCCAAATCCAACACTGCCGTCTCATTGCTCAGGGCTACATTTTCCTGCTCCTATACTGCTCTCCAGCAGGAGTGCACCCATTGGGTGCAGCTGTTCAATGGGGCTGCGGGATGCGCTCAGACCTTCCACCTGCTCTGTGTGCAGGGAGTGGCTCCAAAGGAACAACAACAAAGATTTACTGTGAGGATCTCAACAGAAGCACTTTGGGCAGGATAAGCAGCTGTTAATGCTCTTCTGCTTGGTTTCTGACCCCAAAATAGCAGCACAGACAAGGAGGTGACACAGTGATGGGAGGCTGGCCCTGCTGCTAGAAGCTGCAGCAGTCGTGCAGGGGATGCAAAGGTTCACACAGGGCAGTGCACTGCCTCCAACAACAGCCAGACCCAGCAAGCTGGGGACGAACAAGAGACTAGGGCACACAAACAGCTACGCTTACCCTGCCCAGCCTCCTGTCAGCTAAATTTAATGGCCCTAGCTCTTGCTCTGAACTATGGATCCGTTTTCACCTCCTCTCTCCACAGCGCATAGCTTTATAGCCCTCTGTCACCAATTACCTCAGTGGCCCCCCCTCTCCCTGCTGAAAAGCCATAGCCTTATTATTCCTTTATTTTATGGCGCTGATTTCAAGCTTTTAATCAGCCTTGCTGTCTCCTATGCACTTCATTTAGTTTTAGTATGAGTGGTGCAGGGTGGGGGCTGAAGTGCAAGAGTATCAGGAATTCTGCCTTAAAACTCGTGTCTAGAGAATGCAACTCCACTACAGATTTGCTCCCCAAATTTACCCTAATAATTCTAATGTTTGACATACCTATCGGACCCTTCCTGAACACTGAGATGGCATTTCTATCGTTCATCCAAGATCTCACCCAAGAACCAGCTCAGAGCCTACCCATCTCTCTCTGATTCACTCTTCACACGATTGATCTACACCGCATTTCGTTTGTATTTTACTGCCCACTCTCTCAGTTTCATTATGTTCTTTATAAAATTCTCCAGTTATCATTAATAATTCAAAGTTATTCAGTACAGTAATGAATGACATCAAGAATTCAGACTCTTAACACATCATTTATGCATGTGCTGACCTCCGGAGGCCTCAGAACAGATACATTTGATAACTCATCAGTAATGCTCCAACATTTTGAGGGCTTGACATTTCTTTCCACAAGCCAGGCTAAGTCCTGCCCCTGCAAGAAGTTTATGCCTGTATCCACCAATTTTGTTTTCAATATACTGTTGACTACTAATTTTTCTGACAAATCTTCTTCAAGAAGGGTTTGAGTGTGTCAGCTACCAAGGAGCAACAGATGCAGATAACACATTTGTAATTTCTGATCATCTACTAGCTCTAGAGATTTTTCTGGCAGGCT
This sequence comes from Pavo muticus, assembly GCA_016647715.1. Lineage (NCBI taxonomy): Eukaryota > Metazoa > Chordata > Aves > Galliformes > Phasianidae > Pavo > Pavo muticus. The sequence goes on along the minus strand of JACDJE010000045.1, from coordinate 2,029,140 downwards.
CCCCAACGCTGATGTTTTTTAATACGTATCTTTTACTAGTATTCGTGCCTTCTTACAAGAGGTCCTCTAACTGTTTTCTCAGTCCATCTTATTATATTTGTACATTTAACCTGCCAGATTCTATAATCGCTTTATATTTTCCTCATTTGTATAAAGCTTTAAGCTCTCAGAGAACTCTTTTTTGCTTTCAGCAGCAATCATCACACTGCTATTAAGCGATGATGCTTTTCTGCCCTTTCTGAAGTGCTTCGCAGCAAGTGGGAAACATTTATTCTCTGCCTCCAGTACAGGAACCATGCCATCTGTAACTTTTAGCTTCCTTTTAACAAGCTGGCATGAGCTACTTCTCTATTTCCACATACCTCTTGAAGCTAAGCATGGCTGCGGTAGATTTATTTGGCCTCCTACAAGGATTCTGGAACCACTTACATTATTTCTGCTGCCCCAGAGTAGTGCTTGGACTAACAGAGTGAACCAGGTTTTTACACTGTTCAGCACTAAGTCAGAGGAAGGATTCTTGCTCAGAGAAATACTACATGTGTCACTGTGACTGGGCTAAAGTGAGTAGAGTTTTCACATAGCAACAGAGCAGCTCTGAATGCTGACACCACAGGCAGCAGCTCCCTTAATGCACACAGGACAAGCATCACTTCTCAACTCCTACAGTCCAAGCAGGCTCAGCTCTGCACATGTGTCCCACCCATCACCAACCAGCAAGAATGATTATATCGAGGTTGGAAGTGTGTGCCAGATTCTTCATCAAGACATGAAGAATCACATAAAACAGTTTACCGTGGCTTCTGTAATTCTGCATGACCTTAGTTTTACTGAAGTTAACAAATTCACGCCACACTGAAACAGAAGTTAAATGCAAAAGTAGATTTGTTGAACCCTCCAGGCGTTGCTACCTTATTTCTGGGCGTGCCTCCATCTTCCTTCATAGCCTGCGGCCTTGCTGCATCACACAGCACAAGTGTTTGCAAGTCCATACAAATAAAAGCCTGATTCTGTACTGACTTTCAAGGTGCCATTTCTATTTCTGTCTCTGCCACAAACTTGCTATGTGACCTTGAGCAAGTCATCAGATCTCAATGATTCATATGAACATCTCTGAAAAAGGGTATTGCAAAACTTTAATAACTGGAGATGATTATTATACACATAAATCCTCATCATCATTTTCATCTCTATTTTCTTCACTTGCTATTTCACTTTCATTCTAGATATGAAGCAGAAAGCTCAGTGGAAATATACAAAATAGACACAATTTCTATGGAAAAATACACTGACCACAGTTGCTGTGCCTCCAAGTTCTCCTGCATAAGGGTGCCTTCCACGCTGCTGCAAATAGACCACATCCACTGCAGTGATGAGAGTGACGTGCATCTGTTGAGGCTGCAGATCATTATGCTCAGTGCAGCATTAGGTCATGCAAGGTAAGGAACAGACTGAAAAAATCTCTTTGTTATGAGCTCAAAACTCAAGTAGGCAAGAATGGGGAGAGCAAGAATAGGCATGGAGGAAATAACAGTGACCTGGTCAATTGTGCCTCCTGGCCCCAGTATGCTACAGAGTACACAGCTTTTGAGACAGGCTGGCACCTTACCTTCTACTACATTAATCTGCACCTTACAGTCTCTTAATTTGAGCTTTAATAACCTACATTCCTTAGAAATAATAACCTGCAGTACAATCACTTCAGCTTCTTACTTTTCAGGTGATCATGGGAAGCACTGAAGCTCTTCTCCAGAGAGGTTTCTGTCTTCCAGGCAGTCAAGAAAATATTATGCTTGTAGTCAGTGAAGCCAGTGCTAAGCTGTCAGCACCAAAGTTTGTTGTAAACAAGTGTAAATTCTGACATGTTTAGCCAAAGAGATTGCCTAACACTGAGGGAACTGGATTTTCTGGATAGCTCAGAGGCCACAACATTGTAAGGAAGAGCTGATGCTGAACCATCAGCTGTTGTTACAATGAGAACAGATCTCTTTGTAGCCTTACACTTAATGCCTTTCACATATCAGTAACAAAAAGCAGCACACTGTGAATGCTGGTATGTTATTGCTGAACATCAATGGCAGAGGGAGGGAAGGACAAGCAGGATGCTTTGCCCACCCAAACTCCTGTGCAGGAATTCCTGTGGTTATGTCCTATGTCCAACACACATCTGCTCCAAAAACTGTCTGTTAGCACTGTGCATTGGCTCTAAACAGACAGACTGATTCAGGTTCCGTTTTGAAGCTTCCCTGGCTGAATATGAAGGAGTTTTGGCCCACCCATTCACTGCTGCAATATCACCCTTCTCCATTTGCTGAGAACGAGTAAATCCAAACCAAAGCTTGCACTCCTGAGCCCTTGTGCTGTTTGGAAGGCAGTGCTTCCAGCAGTCACTTCAATGATCTGTCCAGACTCTACATACATGGCAAGAGATTAGAAGCAAGCATAAAATAACCTTTAGCAGAATATTTTGTACGGTCACTAGGATTCTTTAAACACATTACAGGAATGAGGAAAACATACCCCTTCTAGCATACTCAAACATTTATGCAGATTAAATATTTATGCACACACAGCCCTGGATCCTGCACTGTTTACCAGACATACTCAGAATGCGTGTGAGTTCAGCAACATGTTTTTGTCAAGGTCTATGGTTTTATTCTGAATTTACCCATTTAGAATCCAAATGCCTCCTCCAGTATTTGTAATAAAGCCGACCAAAACGTCATATCCTGAAATATTCTAAGAAACAGTTTCTAGCTGTGATTAATGTTAACATCACCTGAGGGCCACCAGATGGTGCTGTTAATAGTACGTAACATCATTCTGAACTAATCACAGAACGAAATGAGATAAAACTACGGTTCTTACAATGCCATTCCATTAACTTTGTGTTTATTAAACCACCCAAAGTGCTTCTTTTCATGGTGTGTTGTGCCTTTCTTGCTGTAAGGGAGAAAAAGTTGGTGTCGAGAGTAATACAGTCTATTAAAGCAGAAACCTTTTCAGTTAAAGTTTCCAGGAGTTAGATCCTGTATCAGCAAGCTTTTAGGCATCTAGCCAGGGAAAAGCAAGCACGATCCTGAGAGACATTCCTATGCTCCTGATACGCTGTCTGGGCAGAGGAGCTCCAGCCCAGCCCATGAGACTGCAGAGAAGCGCTTCCTGGTCCAGCGTACGGCTGCTCCATGTCTGCAGCCAGCTGCACAGGAACATGCTTCCAGCAGCTAATGGACTCCTTCAGGACAGCAGTCCCAGACACCTGTGTTCCAGCCAACCCTCACGTTCATTTTGGGTTGTGTTTTTGTAATTTCAGAAAAGAAAGTTGTGCGTTAACATACAGCAGATCCCAAAGTCTGGAATTCACTGGGCCACCACTCGGCTATTTCAGTCTGACTTCATTTCTACCTTTTTGCCCCTTGGCTAACAAAATAACAGCTGTGAGTATTTCACAAAAAGCAACTAGGTCATCCCCCTGCTGCACCCACTTTATCAGATGACCACAAGCTGTGTGTGTGGACAGAAACAGCCCAGTGTTAGCAGCCCTTATGCCAAGGAAACCTGAAGTGCATGAATACAACATAAACATAGGGCTGGGAAAGTGCCTTTGTTAGCATGGTAAGTTTAAAAACTCTGGAGAAGATGTAATTACCTCAACTTTCAAACAGATTACATGAGATACAAAGTTATGCAGTAGTTTAGCCACAGAGCTATGCGTTTATTGTCGTTATGAGAACCAGAGAGGCCAAGTTGGCTATTACCCCACGAATCTTTGACAGTTTACTCTACGCCCTAACTGGTGACAGTAAGCCTGAAAAAAGCTCATGAGTGTATGTTCCAAAGCGTGTATTTGGACTAAAATGTATGTTGCTCACCAACTGCAAGTGTTACTGATTGCATGAGGTGTTATGTACTTCAATGAATCGCAGCCCTGGTTATTAACAGTTTAATAATGGTTCTGTGAATTAGCATTAAATTACAGTGAATGTTACAGAAGAGGTTCTAATATTTACATTGGTGCCTAATGAGTTCCCCATAATTAACGTAATTACACTGAACCACAGAAATTAATATTCAACGAATTATTTTAAAGAGCTATCCAGTCTACACAGAGACTTTTGGGAGACGCCTTCCCAACAACAACAACGAGGATTCCACACAAGCACAGGTCCCAGCTCTGCCATGAGTTATGCAGGGACAAATTTCATTGCAGGATTGAGGTCTGGATCCCCACTGAAGTTTCAGAGTAAATTAATTTACCCAGTTTCCTACGCATTCACGCCATATCTTTATGTTTACTCTAGAAATACTCCAACACAAAGCAGAAAAGAAATTCCAAGCTCTACCTCAGGCACAACTTCCAACATTTAAGAAACACAACTGAGGTAAAACAGTAAAGCTGACACAGCACAGGTACTTAAAGCGCTCCCAGTGACTACTCCAAGGATCCCAGCAGGTGGTGAAATACTCTACTTATAGTTCCAGACAGTTCGCTTCATAAGGCAAAAGGATTATTATAATACTTTTTTTGCCTGCAGGAATCTGCAACACCTCGCTGTCTTCATTCCTGAAAGGCAGAGTTTAGGGAGAGTTTACACAGAGATGTGCAAACCCTCAGAAAGTCAGTTGTCTTTAAAATCCCCTGGTGGCCCTTCAGCTATCATTACTTTGAGTAGCCATAATCAAATATGAGCCTAAAGCCCTTTTTTTCACAATATTTTGTATTTGGAGATGGCTGACCTAATTTCTTATTTGTTTGTTTAGAAGCTGTTTCATCTTCAATCAGAAGGCAGATCACTTTCTTTTCTTGCCTGCTACCCATTTAAATAAATATGCATTACATTGCTGTTTCATTTCTCTATAGCAAAGCCTAGACAAGGACTTCAGAGATACTGTTCTTCAGGGTAACTGATAGCGTTGAGGGCAAAAGGTTAGGTATGCAAGTCTTACATATTAAAGGATAATTAATCTTGCATCCTCTGCCATCTCTGCTATGTCTCCAGACACTAGATTCAGTCCTGCTTCCACCAGAGAGTGACTTCATGTTTAACTAACACTTGAGGCTACCAGCAGAGAAGCATCTCTCTTCCTCCACATCCACACTCCCCACCCCAAATCTACTGTGAATTCCAGAGTAAACAACAAGCAAACAACACTTGCCAGCCAAGTCACCCATTATGCTTTCAGATAGCCTGCCTGACAGTGAAAGAGGTAGACATGAAGGCTTCAAGCTAACATTCAAGGAGAAGGTCACAGATGGAAAGGTACTCATTTATGCTTCTAATAAAGCACTTTCCCTGTTGTGCCAAAGCTAACTGCTATCCTTCTGAAAGGTACCTGCCTACTAAAGCGTGGCTTACAGTTGACTGTTCCTCCCTTTTCACATGGCTCCAGCACAGCTCATCAGCACTGCTCAAAAGCACAAACACAAAAACCCAGAGAAAGGAGCACAGCAATTAATGATTTTCATCAAAGAAAAGTGCCCTTTGCTACCCACCTCCTTTTATACCTACTATTAAGGATTCCCTGCTTGAGGCAGACAGACCATCAGGAGCTGGGGAAGTCAGAGAAAGAACTGGCAAAAATCCCAACAGGCAGTTGTCTCTTTCCACTACCACTTCCCCTATCAACTCCCCTAAAGCATCCAACCTCTCCTGGTTCTGACTCATCTTACTCCTGGGATGGCTGAGAATAGCACAGCAAGTACCCCAGGGCTGGAAGCAATTGGGAAAAGGAGGGAAAAAGCTGCTAGAACAAGGAGGGAGCATGGCTATTTTCAGTTTCCCATAGCAAACAAATAATTTTCACCTTTTATTTCCTGTCAATTATCAAAACCTAAATTAACTATGCTAAGCTGCTTAAGGACGTCTTTCTGGCAGTTTTACCATTGATATTCTTTCTGAAGCAACTTTTTGAGTTGCTTGCTGCAGCTACAAACGTTACATTATTCAGCTGCTATTGGTATCCAAGACACTGAGTTCTGCTGCACTGTTTGCCCTAATGATTTCCCATGACAGCAAATGCTCCACACTGTTTATCTGTCACCTGAATGCTTTTCAAGCTTGTTTCTTTTCTTCAGCACGAGCAAGTGTTCTCTTCCTCTTATGCTGTAAGACAAGGTGAACAGTCGCACTGCACTCTGTTAACGCGTCCACTGTTAGGGGTTCTTACTCAGGTTGTACAGAAGTAAACCACTAAGGTACAATGTGAATCCAGGAGATACTTGTAAAAACAGCCAATTTAAGGCCATCGTTGCTTTATAACAAATATGGAATTACCAGCATTACAAACAGTAGTTAGACTAATAAATAGACAATAGCTTATCCAGAAGGTTAAGATTAACCATTCTTAAAGTCATCCCACAGTTTACGTTTGGACATAAGCACAGTCTGGAGGTGAGACTGGGCAGAAAACCCATTCTCTTGGGCCACTGAGTAAGGTCAGAAGTGGGGGAAGACTGAAACCAGGGATCTCAGTTGTAAAACCCACAGATTTAGCAGTTTTAGCAAGAAACAGTGCAATAGGTATTAGATGCAGTAGGGAATACAGATGGACATGAGCATAGGTATACATCACACAATCTGACATCATAGAAGTACACAACCTCACACCCCAAAGCACTGCAACAAAAGAAAGAAAATTATCCCAACCGCCCCACACACACCATGAGCTGCTCTCACCAGCCTGGCTGGGTTGTCATTCTAAGTTCACATTCTACAGAGCACAGGTAGCTCAGGTACGACAGCCTTGATCAAAAACGACCACTGAGACATAAAACTCACTCTGCACTTATTACCACTGGCAAAGAGCAAAGTCACTGTGCTCATCCTACCCAGGAACCATGTTCAGCATAAACACACAGTCCTGCAGCTGTTGGAGATGGTAGGAACAGTTTCAACATCTTCCTGTTATCATTTTACCCACCATTGGAAAACAAAAGACAAATTCCCCCATTGTAAATTCTTGCTGTGTAAGCAAGGTTAAATGCATGAAGCAGACTGAGTTCCTAAAGGCATAAGTAGGATCTCCTCTTTCTATCCAGACAGTAACTTTCAAGGAAACTTGCAGGAAGCTAATTAGCTTTAAGACCTTTGCCTCTCTGCCACGTTTGATTGATATCATCCAACAGTTCAAAATTACTAGGGAGATGGACAGACACACACAGCAGAGAAACAGACATCTGTTTCCATAGCAAAGGACTTTAAAAATAGAAAGAACATGACACTGATGTTTCTTTTCAGATATTGCCACAGGGACTCTTCAAGGCACTGTATCCTGAAGCTCTAATCTCGAGTGAAATCTGTCTATTTGAAAAGCTGTAGTAGGAGCCTTCATAATTCCTATGCTGCAGAAATTAATTGGACCAAACTCCTCTGCATATTCAGGACAGTTGAGATGGGAAAAATCTCCCATTGGATGCACAAAGATTTAACATAGCTTAATTTCCAGCTACAATACCGTATGTGAATGGTCCACACATGTATTGTTACAGTCTAGCTTATCTGTCAAACTGATGTATGAGACTAGCTGTAATTTGCCTCTTACTTACTTGATATCCTGTTGTAAGGTAATGCCTTCCTATTCAGCTTTACCCCTGATTTGCAATACTTTATTAAAAATTGGACAATAAAATACAGCTTAGAGAAACTGTTCAGGAGGAGAAGCATAAGTGTTGGGTTGCCAAGAGATTTCTGTACAGGTATGTGCTAATTTAATACATCAATATATGTATGAGAACAGCAGGTTGAACTGGCAGCTATTCCTTTGGCAAATATGCAGCACCCACCCCAAGGCACCACACAATACACTGCATCAGTTATCTACCCCCAGGGGTAACGCTAACAGCTTCATGAGTCAGGAACGCTCTGCATATTCAGAACAAGCACTGACTCTCCAATCATACTATCAAGTAGACACCCAAACTCTGCAGAGGAGCTGCTCTGTCCATAAAGTAATTGTGTCAGATTGTAAGTAGCAGTAAGGAGACCCAAAAATGTGCAAACAACTTATTTCTGCCCAGCCTTGAAAGCCTGCACACGTTGGACTTGATGATCCTCGTGGGTCCCTTCCAACTCAGCATATTCTATAATTCTATGAAATAATTGGTCCAAACACACAGCAGTGAAGACCAGCTTGCCCTATGCCCCCCACTTCCCGAAAGTAATAGTGACGGCTGTGCTGTAGTCTGTGGAATGGTCTGGAAAACCCTGAAAAATTGGGCTATTTTTAGCTTCCTCTGATAAAGGCAGTCATTTTTGTCTGTAAATACAAGCCTGTGTTTTTGGCTCGTGTCTGTTATATAAAGGTATGAATTCTAGTGCTTCTTTATGTGGATGTAGGAGTTCAGAAAAAAAGATGGAACAATTCAGTTGAAGGTCCAAGCAGAACAACAAAGCAGCAGTGCCTCAGAAGACCCATTTCAGAGCAGCTACAGCAACAAACTGAAATGTTACAGGACTGACAAGCTTAGGGTGAGCAATAAGTAGAAATATTTCCAGAAAAGGTCAACGTCTGTTTAAGTTTTAATCTTCTAACTTGAGGCATTTTGATAATGGGAAGAAGACAAGCTGGCTAATGCTACGGCAGAAGCAACCCAAAGTTTCACTTTACCTGAAGTAAGCTTTTGTCTGCTTTAAATAAAACATCTGGCTAGCTGCCAGATGATGAAACTAAACATATTAAGTACCAGAACAGAAAGCAATAATAAATCATTTTAGTTTAATCAACGTAGATAGTAGGAGATAGGTGGCAGTCAATTTAGGGTAGATGCTAGTAGCAGCCCGGTAGAAGCCTCCTAATTGTATTAGATGGATGCTGTTCCATAGACACGGACAAGAATGTTTTGCCAAGAAGGCCTAAGTTATTAACATCTTCCACATAGGGTAATGCTTATTGATGGAATCCAACAGGACGGTCTCCACGAGCTGTCCTACTAGTGATAGGAACGAGTCTCTACTTCAAGTGTCTTGGCAAAGGTGCCTTCAGCTGGATCAGATCAGGTTCCTCATAGAATTCTGGAGAATTTTGGTACACCTTTGTGACCATGGCCTGTTTCTACTGATTACTTTAAATTACGTACAAAACATGTCTCAAATTTCTTAACCAACTGCTCTACATGACCACTCCTACTAACCAGTTTTGCATTTAAGATTGCCTGGACAGAGTTTGGTGAGCAACTTTGTCTACAGCAGATGCCATCAGGGAGAACCCCCCAGAAGCTCCTGGATTCCCTGCCCAGGGAGTTCACCAGCATATCCCAGCATGCAAGCTGTGCACAGCACAAGCCAGCCAGGAGTTCCTGGCACTCTCCCAAAGCCCTCCTTGCAAAGCTCCTGCTCACTGCCTTGGATCATAGAATCACTGAGGTTGGAAAAGATCTCTAAGATCATCAGGTCCAACTGCCAACCCACCACCACCATGCACACTAAATCACATTCCTCAGTGCCACATCCACTTGTTTCTTAATACCCTAGTGGCAGTGACTTTGCCACTTCCCTGGGCAGCCTGCTGCTATGTGGCTGGCTGAAGCTCCACCACCCGCCTTGCCTGCAGGCAGGCAGACGCATCCTCTGTGCAGAGATCAGCTTCAAAGTTCCTTGACCAACATGGAACGGTTCAGTAAGTGTGATGGCTGTCCACATGGACACAGTTCTGTTAATCAGTTACATCACAACTGCAACTATAGGGTAAATTTGAGTTTTATCTGGATACAACAATCGTAGCCTACATACAACACTCCACAGATTTTCACCACATTTTCTACTACTTTTTTTGTAACGGTCACTTGGCAATCATTCTGACACAAGTCACATATCATTCCTAAGGCACACATGCTGACCTTGCAAGCCATCCTCCTGATCCTACTGTATGTGAGTCTGGAAATGGGAGCACAAGGGAAAAAGCAAGTAAAAGGTTTTGATTTCTGCAGCCATTAGGCTTAGTGGCTGGAGCACTGTTGGGCACCCAACTACCTCTCCTCATCCTGACTTGAGCTGCCCAAACACCTTTGCAAATCCCTTTCTCACTTCCAAAACCATGTAAGAACCAGAAAGTTAAACTTTTCTGACAAAGATGGTTGTTCTGAATCTCCTGAGTAATTGAGCCTCTCCTTTTATGAAGGAAGAAGTCAGCTGAAAGAAACAATAGAAAAACTAATGCCATTTGCTAAGATGGATTGCTATTATATGAGCTGTCCATCCACACATATTTGTCCGGAGCATATTTTTAGTACTAGGAGCAATGTAGTTACAGATCACAGAACAGTCAAACTGCCAGAAAACATGGACTGACTTACCTTCATCAAAATAAATCACAGCAGGTTTTGGTACTCCCATAACTCAGAAGCCAAGGGTGACCTTGAGGCAGAAGTTGATTAAAGCTGTCACACAAAGCACAGTGTTATACTTTATAGCCAATGACGCCAAGCTACCAATTGAACCGTGCCTGCCTGTGTCTGCGTGGTAGCACAGAGCTGAGATGCTGCTCCTAAATAACAAATGATACAGGTAAATTCAGCAGCAGCCTGATCCCTAAATGACAACCCCTTCACATTAGGCTGTTAAGCAAATACTGCTTCAAGTGCCTCAAAAAAAAATAGAAATGAATACAAAACAATGGACAAGATTAAAAAAAAATAAAAAAGAAAAGGAAAAATAAGTCAAATAACGAAACCACACTTGGGTCCAATTTGCTTTCCCCTCCCACTAGTTTACATGACTATGTACTCCCAAGCTATTAGGTGCAAAAGACTATCAAAAACCAGATCCTCACCTGGGGCAGACATCAGTATAAGAACTCAGCCTCCAGCAGAGCACTTGTGCATGCATCAGCCAAGCACCTGTACCTTGCAGGGTCCAAAGCAAAGAGTTTCACTGCCCTTGGGAGCCCCTGCCCACCCACCTGGACCACTGCTGCTGAGAGGGACAGCAGCAACCCTGACTTCACCATGGGAAATGCTGATAAACCATCATATAAAAGAAAAGAATAGAATCACAGAATGGCTTGCGTTGGAAGGGACCTTAAAGATTACCTCTACTCTCAAACCTCCTCCCAAGGGCAGGGATACCCACCACCAGCTCAGACTGCCGAGGGCCCCATCCAGCCTGGCCCTGAGCACCCCAGAATGGGGCACCCACACTTCTCTGGGCAGCAGTGCCAGGGCCTCACTGCCATCTGAGTGAAGAATTTCCTCCTAACATCTAATCTAAATCTCTCCTCTTTTAGTTTAAAGCCATTCTCCCTTGTCCTATCATAACTAGACAGTGGAAAAAGTTGGAAGAATTTCTATTGCGTGTTGTGACAATACTACAGTTAACAGGGGTACATCAGCTCTGGGGACCCCATTCAGCCACTGAAAACTCACAGGATGGAAAAGCATAAGAAAACCCTGCATTTCAGGGCCATCAGCACTACAGCACAGAGCCTAGGAGCCCCAGAGCTCCATTCCAGACTGGAGCTATGGCAGCAGGAACAAGAGCAGCGTGCCATGCAGCCAGGCTGTGCCAATCTGCCCACTGCACAGCCACTGGCACAGGGTCCATCCCCTCGAGGCCATCCGTGCAGCAGGGCTCAGGAGCTGAAAGCCCAGGTCTTTGTTACCTAGGAGGGCTCAGAGCTTTTCAGGCAAAACATGCCTGTATTTTTCCAGAAGATATATTTATGTAAAGGACTTGGATAATTTTTATCTTTCAAAGCATCATATCCCTATTTAAGTCAGGTTACTCTTTCATCAGACTTTTCCCTGTGAACACCAAGTTCCACTAATGCTGATTCCTGGACTTTATACCATACAGAAAGTTTCTGAGGTTGGCCTTCCCAAAGGCAAGTACTTTTGCTGAAGTTTTGATCTAAAATAGCTCAGTCACTTTTATGAAAGTTGAGGTTTGACAGAAGAAGGAACTTTATCTTCATCATAGAGAAAGTACTTTTTTGAACAATCTGGGACAAGAATTTAAAAAATATATCAGAAGATCCTCACTGTATCTGGATATCCTCACTGAAGGGACATGCTGAAAACAGAACAAGAACTCGGTAAGATACAGAAATAGGACTTAAAAATGATATTCAGCTTTTTGTACAGTTTTGTTCCTAGTGGTTTAGTATCTATGAGAGCATCTTCTTTCTCATTTCAATGAGATCTCCTATGGCAAATCAGGAAGACTCAAAAAGACAAAGTTATCAGATTCATCCCACCCAACTAAGACACTCAGTTCCAACCATAATTGCCTGAGAAGGAAGATGGCAAGTGGCCATCCAAATTTTCAGTGGTTGTTCTCTTCCTCACCGCAAAGGCAAGCATGTTCTTTATGCTCTTTGCCTTGTAATGGGAGAGACCAAATTCAGAGCACAGGCCCTGCCTACCTTGCAGTGGTGTTCTGCAGTCTGCTTAGTAAATTTCTCAAAACACTTATCGGGAGGGGGGGAAGGAGAAGACAGAAAAAAGACATATGAAAAGAAATGCCGGATAGATGCTAGAGTATATGCACAGTCTGATGATCAGAGATTACCTACAGAAAATACAGCTGCTGCAGCCAGTTCTGACTTTCCACCATGATAAAGCCTGACATTTGCAGTGTTTGAGTAGGATGCCAGCGACTGCCACCAGCAAACAGCTTTCTCTCACTTTATCGGTCACAGTAATTTCCCTGAGTTTGGCTCAGTAGAATTGGAGAAAGAAGATAAGGGCTTCTTTAACTTCCCACTTGCTCACAGACAACAACCTGACCTGTTAGAAAAGAAACTGCAGGAGGTGTAGGATGTGTGTTTAACTCCAGGGATATTTTCTAAATTGCTCGCAGCAAACAGCTCAGCTGGCTCTGCTCGTAAACTCTGACATGCAGTCAGCACAGCACCAGTGTGGATACGTGAAAGGTATTCAGAACGACCTTGCTGCTGTTTCTGGAGTCAAACAAGGACTACGTATGAACCTACTCCAGTATATACTCATCAATTTGCCTATATTATATCTAGTGAAAACGGTCATATCTTCCTCCTATTACTGTCCCTGCTCAACATCCATAGCGCTAATGATGTCAGTTGGCTACTCCCTTATGCTATGCAGAGTTCATTATTGCAGTGTTCAGGCTGTTTATACATTAAAACACTACAAAGCAGTCAGATAAGAGCATCAGCAACTGCCTCCTAATTGGAGAAAAGTCCTTTCCTTAACAAGCTTTTCTCTGCTGTCAGCAAGCTTCTCCTCAGGAAATGATGTTGTAGTATTGTAGCAAAACTCAACACATGAGCTTACTCCAGTAATTGACTCATAATTATAACTGATTGTAAAACGTATCTTAGTCCATCCACCTTCTCTCAAGCAATCAGATTCACACGTGCAAGTGGGGCATGTTTACTCATAACATCTAGACCAGACAGGGGGACCAGATAAGCCAGTCCTTGCTGTGCCTCCTGCATCCTTCAAAGCCTGCTGAGGATATGTTGGCTTGGGATGTGCCTTTCACTCCCTTTAGAAGCTCATAGCGATTGGGATCTTTTCTTCTCTCCCACCTGTCTCCTCACCTTTACACATCTGTAGGACTTACACAATGCCCTTTATCTCCTTATTTGGGTATCAAGGAGTCTGTCTTCTGCTTTCACCCCTGTGTGAACTGCTACCTCTGTATGTCCCATATACCCATATACTCATATAGATAGATATTTATCCAGGTACATACACAAAAAAATAATTGAACTACTAGATTTTCTGTCTTTCCACCACTAGAAAGTTTTCATTCAGCGTTGTGCCTCTGTGCAAATATTTTCCAAGTTTAACTGATGGCAAAGTGTAAATACTTAAACTGTTCTGTATCAAAGCAGAATGGAGGCAGTCACCTTTTAGATGCACAGTGCACTGCATTACAGCCTTGCTGTTGAAACAGCCTGACAAAACGCATTGAAAATAAAGTTTGATATGAAGACTCAACCTACTTTTTCTTGACTAAAGCCATCAGTTCTCATTCTGTTCTTACTGGCCAACATAATAACGCTCTACCTTCTTCAGAGCATCCCTACCCATACTTGACCTTCCACGAATATAAGTAATTTTATTTTCCTTCACTGATTGAAAACAATGCATTGTTTTCTCTCGTATTTTGCAGACCTCTTCAGATTTTGGAAAGCAAACTCAAATGCACTGTATTTTACATACTACTAAAGAGGAAGGGACCAGCACCTGCATCCCTGAAGAAAAGGCATGTGGATTTGCCAGCTGTAGGACGAGACTGCCAAGATAATTTTCCTTTCAGTAAGCACCTACGGAAATTACCACATATCCTCTCCTTCTCCCTACCCTTATGGGAGCACAGTCACATCCAACACAAATTTTTACAAGAGCATTCTTTCATGAAATGCTACAGGACCCAAAAGATGAATCTGCCAGCTTATTTCTCCATCACTCAGACATGTTGCCAGTAGATATCTTTGACTTCCTCTGACTCAACTAGCCCAAGACAAGAAGACCATATCCACATCCTAACAAGCTCTCAGTCCCTACAACCCACACTACCTTATGATGGTATTGCTTTGAATCAGCTGTCATCAGCTACAGAAATCCATCTCCCCTTGTTTCCGATATGTTCAAAAGAGAAAATGATCTCAAACATTTTGGAAAAGATCAAATCCAGATTCTTGGGGCTGATTTACCCAGCTGCCGAGTACTCACTCCTGGAATGTGAACTGGGAAAGGGAAAAGAGTAACTCAATGACATCAAGAGTTATGAAAAAAATCAAACTGGAAGTCTAAAATTGAACTTTTTTTTGCTTTAACTCAGCACTCATTGTAAAAATAATGAAACTTCCATCTAAGGGGTATTAGAAAAAGGTTTGTCGTTACAAAGCAGTCATATGTTGAAACTTTGAGTATTACAGAGCCCATAAGAAACCAACAGTCTTACCTTCGAAGCAGCAGCTCAAGGTAGGTTTGGGAAAGAGAAGATTGTGAAAAAGAGTAAGAAAGTTGTGAGCAGTTGCCTCTTAATTATTAATTGTGCACACACCTGACGTAGTATTAGATTATAGAAGCTTCTGTTATCACATTTCCTTCCAAATCTCAATCTCTGCTTCATTTGCCTTTCTGTTTCATTTCATTCAAAGTAGGGCAATATCTCTGGGAAAATGTGTTCGTATTCTGTGATACATAATTACTGTCCCAGGACAGCTCTCCCCATTTTCTGCAGGCAGGGGGACATGCATAAGATATCACAAGGCAAGGTATCGCAAGGCAAGTGAAAGAGTTGCAGTGCACAAACTAGCACAAAATACCTGTGGCTACGTTCTAACCTGCTTTTATGGTAAGCTAAGCCTACCCAATGAAAAATTAACCCAATGAGAAAGTGAACTGCTGTCAAAAATATCTGCATTCAGCACAGGATTATACAAATCACTCAGAGCATTCTGTATATAAATGCTCTGTCCCAGGCACAAGGATTTATAGTACGTGACAATTAGAATACAAACATGCTTTGTTAAAGTCAAGAAGCAGTTGGAAAACACAAGGATCTCAACATAAGAGAAAGGTACTGACATAGGCTGCGTTCTTTTCATCTACGTGTGTCCAATATCTTATTTGCACGTGAAAGGATCTTATTTTATTCTTGAATCCTTGGTTTCTTTATTACTTTGGTAATTTCAGCAGCTAAAGATCTGCCTTTTTCACCCAGTCCTGTCCACTACAGATCCAAAACTGAAACACACACATTTGGAGGTGTTTCAGTGTGACCAAAGCAAACCCTACAGAGACTTCAGCCCTCAGTCCTTCGTCCCAGCAGTGGCAACCAAGGCTCACTTAGCACTGCTGTTTATGTCTCCAACATACACCAGCCTCAGGTGCTTCATGAGGAAATAGTCCTCTAACAGACAGCTATGTCAGGGTCTGCTCTTCATAATAAAGTTCATCCTATGCTTTGGAAATACAAAGATTTTAGCCTCCTCCAATACTTTTTAATGTTAACATGATGAATCAACCTCTTCTTCTGGTCAGCATTTAAAAGATGTTGTGAATCACCAAAATACCTCAAGGGAAAACTAACCATGGTCACAAAGGCTTCTAATCCTTTAAATTAATATTTGAGCCACTCCACCCAACACTTTGCATCAGGCTGACCACACTGATGGCTTCTTCAAATAGGGACTGCTGTACTTCAGATTAATTTAACTCCCTGCTGGGGTTTGTCCCTGTGCCCTTGATTTCCCCAGCAGTTAGGCTGAAGATCCTCAGTAGCTGGAATGAATGCTAGCCAGAATTACCCATGCCAGGGAGCAGATGGCTTGGAGCATGTTGAACTGACACTGTTTGTCAAGGCCATTGGATGCCAGCGGTCTCCAGGCTAGTAAAAAGTAAAAATAACGGAATTGCAAAGGATGACATTTAAAGATAAATTATTTCCTGTACAGGGTAATTTACATACACAGTAAGTTCCAAAAAAAAAGGGATGTTAAGCAAAGAACGCAGCTATGTCTGGGAGATAAGTAGGCTGTTTTCTAGTGATGAAGATGGTGGCTGCATGAAGAAAAGAAAATAAAGCAAAGGAAAAGGACACATTCAGAACTCAACAGTTTCTTTTCTTTTCTTGGGTGTTTTATCTTTCTGTGAGCCACAGATAGTAAGTAACATGACAATAAATGCAACAGGGTTTTACCAAGAAGAAACAGCCCTTCCTAATAAATAAGGACACACCTTCTGAAGGTGAGCATCAAAGGAAGCTTATGAAGAAAGCTGTTTGGGGTGTGGTGAAAAAGGGAGACAGCAAGAGCCAGAAAGATGCACGGGCTCAGCAGGACCCTGGTAGTGCCACAGCAGCTGTGCTGGCCCTGTCACCGGGTGCCCTGCAGGTGAGCGCTGAGGAGCAAACCCAGGGCAGGCCCTACACTGAAACCACAGAACCGCCTGGCCCTGCTGCTTTCAGACAGCTTGGTCTTGGGGCAGAGCAGCTGCACGTACAGCATCAGTAACACAGTGAACTTTCCAGCCCCCCAGATCCTGCTCCCAGCCAAGAAGAAACAGGCCACTTGCTCTTCTAGTACAGCAAGCCACATAGGCAGTGCTTGGAAGCAATGTACTGATGGCTTGTTCCCTAAGGAGAGCAGAGCTCAGCATGGCCCCAACAGCAAGGCCACAACCCTTGGGGTTTAAACTTGGCCTCCAGCACCAGAGGCTGGCGACAGTGTCCATTACCAGCCTTGGGCAAACCATGAAGCAGGAACCCAGTCCGAGAGCCCAGCCAGGAGCAGAAGGAACCAAAGCCTGCTCCAGTATAGGTCCAGCACCCACCCAGAAGTGAGGCAGAAAGACAGGACTGCAAAGCAGCTCACCTCCACCACAGCTGGGCAGGGGTAAGGCCTCAGGGCAGCCAGGACCTGCTAGTGGCACCAGGCTATGATATAGGCTGGTTTGTTTACCATTAGGGATGCACCCAAGCACTGATACTTGTGAGATCTGGACTCAGTAATATTCATTTACGGAGAAAACTCTGGCAAAATGTATAACGTGGATTATACAAGTCAATATTTCTTCAATAACGAGCTCTCTGCTTTAACAAGCTTAGGCATTTTTCCCACCCCTCTGTTTAAGGAAATGAAGATTTGTCTAAAGCAGGACTATTCTCCACCACAGCACAGTGATGGGGAAACATGGATATAAATGACAGCTGAGTCACCACAACCCTGCCTCCCTGATGGCACAGTGCTCTTCAGAAGTCACAGCATCCTCTCACTCTGTGAAGTCAAAAGGTACCTTATGGTTTTTCACAGTCTGGAAGTCCCTTGCTTATGTCTATCTGAGAGATTTCCTCCAACTCAACCTGTTGGCTGGCCATGATTCCAGCACAGGCTTCCTTGCTGTGACTGAAAAAATTTGGATTTCAGAGTGCTCTGCTAAACTCATGAGAATTGTCTGTCACAGATCAGCTAGAGCTAATCTAACAGAGACATTCCAGTAGCTAGAACACTCCATGCCAAAGGAACACCAACAGTTAATACAAGTTGTCACCTTCCATTATGTGAACAACGTTCAGGATCTGTCAGCCTACAAGAGAAAGCTTCCCTCTTTCCTTAAGGTGGAAAAAGTGCTTGTGTGCATCTCTAAGAGGGAGAACATACTTGTGCACAGTATACTTGTACTCACTCTAACACAGTGTATTTCAGTGGGATTGCCACCTGGGCAAAAAATTCACTTGTTTGTTGGTTGATCTTCCTAAAGTTACCCAGTTCATAAAAAGGCTTGTTAATGTATTAAGCACAGATAAAGCAGAGTCAGAGATATTTGGTACAGAGGAATTTAATTTTTCATCAGTTAAATATGCAATCAGTCTTGTTTTACAGACTGTTATTAGCTGGCATTATCAATAAATCTCATTCAGTTTCTCCCCCTTAATTGCACTGCGTTAACAAAATTAGGAGATTCTAACAGAACAAAAATAGCAGATTATTTTGAAAACAAAATTAGCAGCTTGAGGCACCATGGCATACTGCTGAGAGAAAGCAGGCGGTCACAGGTAGCAGTGAGCCTCAATAGGTAATGACTATCTGTACACTCTGCTATAGGGCTTGGTTGCACTTTGATGTAATACCGTGTCTAAAAACTGGCACAACTCATTTGTTTTCAGAGCAATTAAAATCAACAGTAGATTGGAAAACACCTTTCTCATGAAAAACCACAGCAAGACAATAATTTACAGACCTACAGTATGAACAGAAGGATTTTGTCCTTTGTCTGAAACCTCGTCACTTTTTATCTCATTCCATTTAGATCTCTTTTTTTTCCTTAACAAATAGAGGTGTAGAACCTGAAGTATCACTACTCAGTTACATCTAACAAACTGCATATTTCATAGACAAGTGCTGAAAAGGTGTTATCATCAATTATCAAAGGTGTTATTATCTGACTTTCAAGGTAACAGATTGTCCTGTGAGCCATGCTTGCGCAGTTGCCAATTTTCCCCAAGCCACAGGAGTACAGGGAGTGATTCATTAATTGGTATCATGGATAAGATGAAGTTAAGCCTCATCTGGAGGCACAAAGAGATAACCAT
Source organism: Pavo muticus (assembly GCA_016647715.1). NCBI lineage: Eukaryota > Metazoa > Chordata > Aves > Galliformes > Phasianidae > Pavo > Pavo muticus. Next base: position 2,010,121 of record JACDJE010000045.1, on the reverse strand, counting down.
GTTCCACAGAGAGAATTTCCAAAAATTAAAACATCATGTCTGTAAAGCTTCCTGATCACCAGTGAAGTTCTTTGCCTAGAAGATAATTACACTTTAAAAATTATCCGCGTGATTTGTCAAATATCCTGTGAACCATTTTCTATGCTTCTTAGACATTTTCCTAGAATCTAGGATTCTGTCTCCCACAGATCTGACCAGCTTTGTGCAGCAGAACAATTTTTTGTAGCGCACCACATCCGTACTTCCTACAATAGTGTTAAAAACAACCTCAATCCTCACAGGTTTGTAGTTTACCTGCTCTCAGCAGACCGTTCCTTCTAGGCTGCGCTTGTGCCCTTCCTCGTGCTCTTGGAAAGCTTCAGTGGTAACACCCCAAAAATGAACCCAGCATTCAGTTCCCACAAGCCAGGCAGCCTCAGGGCATGCTGTTTCACCAGATTCCCCCATAGATCTCTCTTTATGTGTGCTGTATATGAGTGTTAAACAACTCATTCAGTCTTCTAGGGAATATAGTACAAGTTCAAGGTTGGGCCATTGAGGCTTCTTGCCTTCCTCCCAGCATGGCTGCCTCTCTTCTCACACTTCTACTCTGCATTTTTGTCTTTCTCACTAATTGGAAAAATAAGGAGAGGCTGCCATTTTACCTTGCTGTTCTGTATTACTGCTGAGCAGAGGTGGAGGTGTAAATACAAGTGTGCTCTCCATCATACCTGGAAAAAATTGCCAAGCTCTTCCTAGGCCAATAGAAATAGCTATGGCAAAAATGCAATGCATTCCTCTCAGAGATATTCAAACAAAGCCACTTAAAGTACGCAGCTATTACCCTAAATTGGGAGTAAAATCTCTCAGTAACTAATCTTCAGTATGAGAGGTAGGCATTTTCAACTGGTGCATCTCTACACAAGCGCTCTGCTTCCCTCTCCACTTCCCTGCTGAGGATTCAATCACCTTACAGGTCAGGTAGGCCTCACCTCTCCCAAGCATTCTCCCATCCTGTTCACTTCAAAGCACATCCCCCCTCCTGGTGCCCTGGAGGCAGCCTGAGCTATGGCAGAAAACCTCCTGGAGTAAGAGGGAGGAAATTCCCATCTTTGAAAATTATATCCAGGGCTCATTGCATAGCTGGCACAGTCCAGACTCAGCAATATCTGTGCATTCGTTTGCTCTGCATTTATTCCAGTTCTATGGCTATAGATCAAATAGGTACTTACTACTGTTTTGCCATCTCAGAAATTGGAAATCCCCATAGAAACAACTTGAAAAGCCATCTAGTTCTGCTAAAAACACCATTACTTGAACTTCTGTTTAAATTTAATCTAAATTTTATCTGTTCTTATAGAATTTTCTTCCAGCCAGCTTCAAAGAGCTTACACTGTACCCTGACTGTACCCTAAGATCTTAAACACTGCTAACTGAAATTGCTTTTTCCCTCAGCACTGACAAATGTCACCCCAACTGTTGGATTTCAACAAGCACTGGAAACTTCAGGTCCTCAAAGGTACTCACATTTCAGGTACTCAAAGATTCATAGCTTCTCCAGTGCATGGTGTTCAAAGCCGCCAAGCTCCATCAAGAACTTTGCAGAACTGCCAAAAATACATTCATTTCAATGAAGAAAATTCAGTAAGACAGATTCCATTTTCTCCATTGTTCCAATGTCTTTAGCACTGTATCTTTTGTAAATCTGAGTCTGGAGACCCTAATTCAGCAGAATGTTTCATCATTAATTTAAATTCCACTTATGCTTCATTAAATTAGAGCTTCTGGGGTTAGTGATTTCTGCACCACTGAGGGGAAAGGTGCACAAAACTTATTTTTCAGACTTAGGCAAGCATTTGAACATATTTAAATGAGAATCTAGCCTTGCAGAGAAAGATTCCTATTAAAAGCATTATTACTAGCCTGAAAAAGATGGACAACCATTAAAACAGTCCTTTTCTGGTCTTTATCCCTTCATCCAGTTCATGCACATCAGTAAGAGATAGGAATCCAGATATTCCAGGAAAAGCCTGGTGGACAAGGCAGCCCAGGCTGGGCAGCGACACAAGTATGCCGGCACTGTGTTTGCCTGAAGTGTGATAAGCTTGTGTCAATACATCTGCCAAAGGCAGGACATTGCTAACAGCTTAATGAGGATGAAAGGCAGCTGTCAGCCCACAGCCACAGGGCTGCAACACTGCAGATGGCGAATGAAGACAATTTATTGATTGATCCTTGTCATCCCAGTGGTTTGTCCAAACCTGGTAGCTCATAAGAACTGCACTAACAGAAAGAGGTAACCTCCTCTTCTCCCCTGCTCTAATCCAGATCATTATATATGAAATGAACTGAACACCCCGAGGAAGCCTATGAATTATTTTTTTACTTGGAAGCAATTTTCAATTTCACCATTCGAAATGTGCATGAATCAATCCAACACATTTAAATGAGCCCAATAGGAGAGTCAGTTGCAATAAGATAATTTTCTCAGGAATGAAATCTGCCTCCATCCCTTCATTAGCCCTGTGCCTCTCCTCACCCATGTACACTTCCTTATCCATGTAAGAGGTTGCTTTAAATAGCAGAATATCATCTATCAGAAAACCCATAATACATTAAAATAAGGTGCATATCTCTGAGCTACAACTGTATCTCATTTCCAGACAGTCGTTATTTTCCCTTCCAAAGCAGGTAATACTGAAAATCAAAACAACAAATTCTTGGTGTTTTGAAAATGAACAACTTGTTACCGACCACTTGTGTAGACGCTTTAGATTAGAAGTGGCTTTGATTTGCTTTAAGACAAGTACACTCCCAATATGATTCCAAGACAGGGGTGAGAGTTGAAATCTCTGGAAATAAATCTCCTATTTGGGCTACTGGTATTTACTCCATCTGTTAACCAAGTACTGTAGAGTACTCGTTAAACAAATTCAAGATTACTTGTAACAGAATCAAATGTATCTCAGAACAGTTTCCTTCCCATTATCCCTCAAAGCCTCACATTGCCCCCAAGTAAGAGGAGCATACCTCATCAAGCTGCAAGGAGTGAAGCACCCCTTCCCTTGGCAGCAAGGCCAACCATCTGCAATTTCAGCATCAGCCAGCTCCACATCTCCTGTATAAAGACACAGAGCTGTGAGCAATCAAAGACTAGTGTAAGTAGATTTACCTCAGAAAACGAGGGAGAATCACAATTCAATGGAAGAATGTTCAAACATGGACTAATAATCAACAAATGGGGCAAAAATAACTGTAAACTACGGAGAATGATGCACTTGGAATTAATTTTTAGTCTGCTGAAAATAAGGCTAAGGCAATACATTTCATTTTATATCCTGCAGTAAATACTGCTATGATTTCAAACAAAAGTAAGCTGTCACACATCTTAAAGATATGTGCAAGCATTTGAGCGTGAGTTGATATTAAGATTTAATCATCCACTAGCTATGGAAGGCTATTAGTAACCTGCTGGACTGCCTTTAATCAGCACCAACAAAATTAAAAGGAAACATTTTTTTGAATTTAAAGAGAATTTAGATGTGCCATTAAACTGATTCCCCCATGCCTCAGATTTTGTGACCACTGTCGCATTTGATGTGCCATAAGTCCATCCCAATTTTCCTTCCTGTCAGTAGGAGACTTTGCTTCAAGGATCCTGGATCAAACTGGAATGGGAATAGGCTTAGATTTTGTTTTATTGTGAAAGCTCCGCACAGGGTCACCCCATTTTGCATGATGCTGTGCACTTTCCCATCACTAACTCCGTGCATTCCTTTTATCCTTCACTTTGCTCAATTCAAGAGCAACGCTGAAAAAGTTGGATGCTTTTCAAAAGGGATGTTTTCTCTTGTCAACTTAAGATTTACTGATCTTTAATAAAAGAAAAAATTGAAATTAGGTAAAAGGAAAAACAGCTTAAAACATTTTCAAGTAGTGTCTTTAAAGTGTTTGTTAAAAACATTGTGGAAAAAAGAGATTTCTCTATGTCCAATAGAGCTTACAAGAAGACATGAAAGAACACTATTCCTTAGCCCCTGAGAGAGGATTTGAACAAAAACTGTTCAGACATAGGTAGGTCACCCTCCTTTATTTGTTCTGATAGTTCACGTTCTGAACTACAGACAGAAAAACAACTTAATGCCCCCCAGAAAGCAATAATCTTCCATTCTTTTGTGCTCCACAAACAAACTTCAGCAATAAAAACTAAACAAAACAGTGAATGAGGGGTTACACTACTATGGGTTTTGGGGAGGTTGCTTCCTTTTTTAATCATGCAACAGTATGCCACATAATTATTCACAAAATCTTTGTCGTCTTGTTAAAAAACTTCAAACCCAGCAGATGCCATGTGAACCACGCAGCAGAAGAGCTTTGGAGATGTTGGCCGTGATACTGCTTTGCAGCTGGCCCACACACTGACCTGGGCAAGCTCCTTCATCCCCTCCCTCCGCATATCTCCCCCAGCAGAAAGGAGCATTTCCTTTGAAAAGTACTATTTGCAGGTGTGTATTGGAAAAAAATGTGTCACTCACTATTGCTTTGCATGACAAATTACGTCTGTCCCCAAATCTCTATGAAAAGCAAACCTACTTGCATACATGATACATTCAACTAAAGTCACACTCACAAAATCACGTTTTACCCATAAAATCAATCACCTGTTCTTCACAGGGAATTCTAGCAAAAGGAATTTCTAAAGTGATAGAGCATTACATGGACAGGTCATTTATGCAAAACCCCTACATATGCCTGTAAATATTTAATCCGAATGAAAGCCTTTCAAACATTGCCTATCCTTGTCAGATTGTGTGCACTGTATTTTTGTTACACAAGCCACATTTTGCTAATTTCCTTTCCTTTCTATCTAGAGAGGTGATGGGTGCCCCATCCCTGGAGACACCCAAGGTCAGGCAGGATGGGGCTCTGAGCACTGACGGAGCTGTGGGTGTCCCTATTCATTGCAGGGGAATTGGATTAGATGGTCTGCTAGGGTCCCTTACAACTCAAACAATTCTATGACTCCATGATTCTTAAAACCAAGAATTATTGATAAATGTTCACCTGGGTTACTATCCATGTACAGCAACCTCAAGGACAGGAAACAGTGTTTCTTCCACCACTTAATGCCTAGAGAAACATCCGATATTGCTGATATTTTATATGTTGTGTGTATGCACACATGGATTATTAGAGAAGTGTATGACATATGTAAAACTCCATTTCCATTACTCTTATCCTTATGTTACTCCGACCTGTATATAAGGAAGGATCACAGTAATACCAGAGTCGGAACTATAAAATCACTTCTTAATCTGCAGTAACATATAGCTTAACTGATACGTCTTTATATAGCCTTTAGGCAGCAGTACATCTACTGTATTTGTATTTTAGTTCATATGCCACTTTCAAGGCTTCAATATTTCAGCAAAATTACAAATTAATGAGATAGGTCGTCTCTGTTACAGAGATAGCAGCAATCTGTAAAGGGGTATTAGGAAAAGAAGTAATTTATTGGCTCAGGAAGGTTCCAAGTGAGCAGTCACATTAGCATGACAGCAGGAGGTCAAGAGGCTCATTAGCAAACAGTTACAAGATAGGCAACTCAGTATTTTATGGTAGCAGGATGTAGGTGCAATGTGCGCCTCAGGAAACGCCACTGCCAGGGCCTTCACTTGGGCAGTAACTTTGACTGCCTTCATGCCCATTCAAACCCACCAGGTACCCACAGCTGGGGGCTCATCGCCATGCGCCGCTGCAATAGGAAATGGCTTACATCCTCACCACAAACAAGCTGGTGCATCTCGCTAATACCTGAGCTCATGTTTTCAGTTTGAAAAACAAAAGCAGAGTAGAATAGGTTTGAAATCTGGGGTTGGGACAAGGGGAGAATGGAAAGGGAAAAAATAGTTTGGGAGACACGCTGGAGGAAAGACAGCAGCAAGGTATGGCTCCATAGTGCTTCTTGGCCATTTTACACCCACTGAGGATGGCTCTAGGTCATTTTAAAAGATCTACCAACAGGCTCAATCTTCTTAATGCCATTCATTCACACAGGGGCAAAATGACTCCAACACCCTTGCAGAAGCACCCAGCCATGCCAGCAGGCTGGCATGCATTGCTACTACTGCCTTCAGGCTTGGCTGGCATCCCTCACCTCTCCTACCCTCTCTCTCTGGTCAGACACACCACAGCCTTTAAACAAGCCTTAAACAAGAGATTAAAGCAGAGACATACAAGTGTTTTTGCCTGAATCAAATATGTAGAATGCAGTAATTGTCTCTGAATGTGCCTCATGACTGATATTGGCAAACACTTTAATTATTAATTGAATTTCTTCAAACTAACTGTATCAAAGACTAACACATCAACTCTTATCAAAACTGTAGCACTCCAAGACATCAATATTATTTCTAATTAAACACATGGGTACCTATATGAAAGGGAAAGAACACGATCTCAGTTATTTTCATAGATCTCAGATGTTGCTTAAATTTTGCAAGAAGCCATTACTCTTAAGCACTGAGTTACTTCTCATTAAGAGCTGATTTATTTATTTTAACAGATACATCAGATGTTGCTTTCCGTTAGAAGTGTTCTGGCCTAATTTTGATCTCACCTAAAAATGGCAGCACCAAGCTAGCATAAATATCAAAGCAAGAGCAGAATCATGATCAGACGTGGTACAAAACCAAGCAGATCTGCAAAGGCTTAGCTCAGCTGATTCCCATATAATTCAGGCTTTTTATCACTCTCTACTTTTTACTTGAATTTTCGATGCCCCTTCCCCCCAGTCTCATTTTTTTCACATAACACATCATTACATTGTAGAGCTAATTGCCACAGCATGTTTGGAGGCCAAGTGCACATATGGGTCAACAATGAGATTAGCAAACAGATTAACAGAAAGCAGACTCATCAGGGAATACTGACATTGAGACTTGAATGCCATCTCTAAGTCAAGGTCCTTAAAGTGAAGGTCTTTAAGAAGACCTGCAATTCCTGGTAGCCCAGCTTCTTATGCAGACAAACTCCGACTCCTTCCTCCTGCAGAAAGCCAGCACTAGACTAAATACTGTGACCCACACAGCTGTCCTACGCTCTTCATCTCTATGAAGACTCGTACTGCTGCTTCCTTTCATAAATGTGAAGGGAAGCAGACTCAGAAAACTGAAGGGACAGATGTTCAACAACTGCTGTTTAAAGATGCTGTGTAAACTACCCAGTTGGAAAACATTAACTAGAGGGAACTACATTAAAAGGGAGCTGCACAGAAGTAAAAATAAATAAATAAATAAATAAATAAAATAATAATAAAAAAAAAAGCAAGTTCAGCTCTTTATTGAAATCCCTGCAGAAAACAATTAAATCAATCTAAAGGAGGCATTCACACCTCAGTGGAACACAGCATCCATGTCCAGGGCTGCTACCTAATCTGAGCAAAACATTCAAGCACTTACACCATTGCCAATTTGCATGCAGACCTTCTATAACCAGAGGTGCCTCACCACAGTGAGAATCTCTTTAAAATCTTACTCCACTTCTTCCAAAATCCTTGATGTTTTGGGAGGAGTCAGTTGTTGTCCATCTGTCTGATGGGCAGAGGTAACAGAGTGGCACCAGTTGGGTCTGCTCTTAGCACCACAGCAGACAACACTCTGCTCCTGGGAATAGAAAGTTTCTGGACAACACAAAGCAAATTCAAAAAACCTGACTTATCCATAGTGACGGTGTGTGTCTAAAATAGCTGATTCATCTGCTCCTGAAAATCTCTCATTAGCAGCATTGCAGGACCAAAGGTGTTCAGTAGAAGCATAAAACTCTCTCTTTTACCAGGACAGATGCTGACCAAAAGCTTCAGTTCATCAACCAGAACAACAGCTGCCTTAAAATCTGAGTCAGAAACCAGTCTCTGACCAAAGACTGTTCAATGCACTGGTTAAGCTTGAAGCATACTTGACAAATTCCTCTCTTTTTCTAATAAGATTTTAAAAGAGAAACATTCATTCAAATTTATAAACATAACCTATAAAAGTATAACGTTAATAAACTAAACCAGTGAGGGTAAGGGCAACATACTCTCACTTTGCAGTCCGATCCATTACATTTGCCTTCCATCCTCACCCCAACCACATCTCTTTTAGGCCCAGTCATGGAGTTAAGAGTTTGAAGAGCATTTTACTGGTGGCTTTCAGAGTTATTCCAGCAAATCCACAGATCAATAATTGCTCTCAAAGTTGATGGTACTGTGCCTAATTATTCTGATGAATTTGTTTCTATTATCCTACACATTAGGATGAGTTATTTTAATATTAATAAAAAAGGAAATAGGTATGTTCCATATAGGTACGTTCCATTTGCCATTGTTTTATAAACACGTGACCACCTGTGAATTTCAATAGAAAACAGTTATGATATTTGGTGTTACATATTTCCTTATCTTGACTCTTCATTAACAAAGCACATTAAGTTTTAAATGAACATAACACTAGCAAGTAATACATTCTTCTTCTTAAAAAAACAAACTGGGCGACCTTCCTGTACCCACAGCTTTGAATCTAGCCAACTGGACAATTGTGTCAACCTGAGCCACTGCCCCCAGAGTGATGTTAGCAAGCTTTATAAAGGAACTTCCCACAACCTTTGAACTACAGCCACCATGCAAACTTGGAAAATACCATCCCAGAGATGTAAGGAGGTGAGCACTACCACGTGATGGACCTTGCATTTTTGCTTTTCTTTGCCTTGAGCATTGCATCACAAAAAGTAAGTTCCTACATTCAGCTTTCCCATGCAGTAAAACCATGAAGAGCTTTTTGCTGTCGTCTCTACAGGTACAGAGCTCAATCAAGCCAGAATTTACTGCAGCATCAAGAGTGAGTGATTGTACATTTGCTTCATAGCCTCATCTAAAAGAATAAGTGGCAAAACAGCCCAACCAAAATACTTGTAATATGTATGTGCACTGACTATATATGTGCATATACAGTCACACAACAGCACACCAACACACACACAACACCAGGTAAGCTGAGTGACAAAGAATCACTGACTTCTAAGCCACTGACTTCACTGAGCCAAAAGTAAGACAGCCATATAAGGCAGTCAGTTCAAGTTTAACTACAACCCTTCAATTATAAGCTAGCGAGGGGAGGACTCCAAAGCTCAGACACTTAATAACAATTTCTAGCCATAGTTGACATTGTCAGAAACCTCTTCCCCACCTCCAGCCCTCACATCACTTCTCCCATCCTCTCATACAAGGTAGTTAAACCACCACCTCTCCCTTACTTTTGCCACGAGGTTACCTGACTTTCATTCACCTTCCTTTGTACAGTCTTCTGCTTCCTCCACATCTTAATGTGATGAAGATCTTCACAGGACAGAGATGAAGAGCCCTTTCTCAAGGGGCTGTGCCTTTTGACTGTCCTGAGTTACACTGCAAGTCTGAAAATACTTGACCTCTTGCAAAGTTCAGAGTGTCTTGGTTTCAGCTGGGACAGAATTGATTTCCTTCACGGTGTCTGGTATGAGGCTATTTTTTGACACTAGGAGAAAAACAATGTTGATAACATTAATATTTCTCTCTTCCTTTTCCACCCTAGTAAATAGGTTTTGTCTTAACCTACGGGTTCTGTTTTTTTTTATTATTCTTTCCCCCATCCCACTGGGAGGGATCAGAAAGCAAAGAGCTGTGTAGTGTTCAACTGCTGCTGGGTTAGACCACACCAAAGAGGGAAACTTGCAGCCCAGAATGGGATATGAATATCCCCTTCCTGCACACGCGGTCCATGTGGAAGACCCCAATTGGGCCCTCTGCCCTTACCCTCAAATCAAGGCAGACACAGCGGCGCTGGTCAGGGCTTCCCACCAAAACAAAACTGAAGGTGAGCTGCAGGAGAGTTTAGGTTTGCATACACAAAGCTGGCTCACACATTTCTTTTAAAAGCCAGTGGAGTGTGCATGTGAAACCTGAGAGGCCCTCTGGCAGCCTGCATTGCACTGTGCCTTACACACTTGTCCTCCCTTAGAGACTGCCCAAATGACTCCAATGCACAAATCACTTTCTCACTCAACTGTTGTCATCTGGAAGGATAATTAAAAGACAGCACACGGGAGAAATGCCACATGGCTAAACTCCCTTTCTCCCTCCTTTTTGATTCATCACTGCATCTGAAAGGAGTAAGTTGAATCCCAGACTGAAGCTGCACAAGGCAAAAAGTTTTAGCAGACCAAAAAGAGCCCCCAACACGCATTAATATTTTGTACCAGAAGTTGTTCTTAGAGATGCCAGCAAGATCAGAATTTACTGTCCTGAAAGACAATCACGTGTGTGCTGTCCCTGCCCTAGATGCCAAGCAGACCTTGGCTGCTTTCACACTCAGCACGCTGGTAGACAGAGCTGCAGCTATCTCTGCTTATATACATTGTATAGGATTGGGGGTTATCACATTTTCATGGAAATTCAGCTCAGTGCTCAATTTACCCTCATTTAAATGCTAATTTCAGAGAAGTGGTTAAACAAAGCAATTACGTTTTTTTTTTTAAAAAAAGGGCTCTAATCTTCCACTGACTGAGTTGGGAAAAACTCAGGATGTGGTAGAATGGTTAACCATGTAAATGCAGTAAAAGTGATCTATTTCATACTTACTGCATTCTGTTGATAAAGGATTCAGTTACAAACGTGACAGTTCAGCCTCTTTTTCTAAATATACCAAAGAAACAACAAAATAGTAAAACCTCATGCAAGATTTAATAAGTCATAGAAGTCATAGAAGTCATAGAATCACAAGGTTGGAAAGGACCTACAAGATCATCTAGTCCAACCATCCTCTCATTACCATTGCTACCACAAGCACAAACCATATCTCATAGCTCCTCATCCAGATGCCTCTTGAACACTGCCAGGGATGGCGACGACACCACCCCTCTGGGCAGGCCATTCCAGTGCCTGACCACTCTCTGAGAGAAAAAGTTTTTCCTTATGTCTAACCTAAACCTCCTCTGGTACAACTTGTGGTCATTTCCTCGGGTCGTTTGTTGCCTGGGGGAAGAGGCCAAACCCCTCATCAACAACCTTCAGGAAGTTGCAGAGTGCAATGAGGTCTCCCCTGAGCCTCCTCTTCCCCAGACTAAACAATCACAGCTCCCTCAGCCGCTCCTCATAAGACTTGTGCTCCAGACCCCTCACCAGTTTTGTTGCCCTTCTCTGGACATGCTCCAGGGCCTCAATGTCTTTCTTGTAGTAAGGGGCCCAAAACTGAACACAATACTCGAGGTGCAGCCTCACCAGTGCTGAGTACATTATACTCAGCACCCTCTTTTGGTTTCTGCACTTGACACTTGCACTTGTTTTCTTTCTTAATGTTTACCCATTTTATTTAGAACTTCTGACTGTTATGTATAAACAGACACTTTAGAAAACATTTTGCTGTAATTGTAGTTAGTGAAGGGTCACAATTTAAAATATTTTAATGGTAATTCCACATTCACCAGAGCTTCACTTGAAGCCAACAGTGCCAAGTTTAGGATGCCTGTTTGAATCAAAACATTCACTCTGCCAGCTTTCCAAAGCCTCAGAGGGTAAAAACAGAACATGAACATCCAACCTTCAGCAATACATTTCTCAGAGCAACGGTAGCCAGAAAAGCTAGGTGAGGGAGGCTTAGGCCTGATATTTCTTGGGCAAGCTGCAGTGCTGATACTACTGGCAACATCTTCCCGTTGTTGAGAATTGGTAATGCGACCAACAGTCTGAGAGATATTGCTCAATGCTCAATCTTCTGATCTGTGGAATTTTATAAAAGTTGAGTACACAAAGAACTGAATGTCACTGTTGATTTATGAGTTTTGAATACCAATTTTTTATTTTCTACAGCTAAGTATAAACTTCTCACTTTTCTTCTTCCGTCTCTGTTACCTCTGTCAACTGCAGACAGAATCCAAGGGAGGGAAGCACCTGTAGCAAGGTCAGGAAAGACTTCTGGTCTCGGATTTAAGTTGCTCACCTTTTTGATTAACTTTTCATCTGATAGGTGTCCACAAAAAAAAGCAGGCAAATTATAACACATAATTTTCATGAAATAATTATTGCAGGAGCAAATTAATTGATGGTAATTTCCAAATCTCAGCTTAACCTTTCTTCTGTTTGCGACTCCTCAGTGCATCACTAGACATCTGCACTATGTGATGTTCACAAAGTTTGGTGTTACACAATTAAGAATTGCTGCAGCTTAAAGAAATGTAATTCTTGCAAAGCCAGAGGAACAACTCCTTTTTAAGTTAAAGCAGCTGTGTTTAACAACACGTCTACAATGAAAACTGTGGGATGTGAGGGCACCCATCCCTTTTCATAAGCCATCAAAAGAAAACAATCTCCACTGGAAATTCTGAGCCATATAACCAGGTACTGATGCATTCTGCATGGATTCCCTAACCTCTGTGCTTTGCTCAATAGAGCAATTGCTCATGTAGCACAGTCTAGGGTGAATGAGTTAGATCTCCATCACCCAGCCAATGCAAATAGCACAGCATTCAGCTATGCTGAGTATTTCTACTTCTCTAAATAGGTGGCAAGCAATGCTGGGCCTCCCTCTTGTTAAAATACACAAGCCACTAGGAGGGCAATGTACACATAGGTGTCTCGCTCCAATTTATAGGAGGGAGATGAAGTTCTTTTAATGTATGTATACCCAACATGAGATTAAGAAACAACGGTTCAAATGTTGGTCCAACCAGTTTATTACAAATCTTAGTCAGGGAGATGGGGAAGGGGAGGACAGACACTATTACGAATTAGGGTGATGGGGAAGGGAAGGCGGGCGATAGGAAAGATAGGAAATAGAAGCAAGGAATCTTTATAGGAAGCAAGAGGGAGATAGTCACCACCAAGGGTCCAGTGAGGTTCATAGTTCAGTCTTCAGTAGAGGTGGGTTGTCGGGCGTTGTTCCGTTGACGATGAAGGTGATCATGGTGATGACGGCAATGATTGCTAATGGTGGCTACGGTGACAACTGCGAACACCGAACACCGAACACCGTGATGATTTCCAATGGAAGTATTTATAAGTCCAAAGTGGTTGAGTCAACTCTTTTTGGAGTGACAGCTTCTGGCTTTTGGATCTCAGCAGGAACTCCTTTTGTTCCCATCTTCCAGGCCTTGCCAGCAGATAAGAGGGAGTATGGAGGCGCCAACTTGTATCTTGTCTTCACAGGATACAGTGGTATCACCCCATAATCTCCCATAGCAGACAGGAGTTATCTGGTCACAGGACAGATCTTCCACAAGTAAACAGTCCAGTAAACAGTCCTGAGCACTCCCTTCCGAAGGCAAACAGCTCCAAAGAAATGCTTTCAAATGTAAAATTGTCCAGATAGTGATGTTGATTGCCATACAGCAACACCCACCTCTCATCTCCTAGAGTCTTATCACTAGGAATACCTCAAGAAGCAAGCTTTGAGCCAGAAAGAACAAAGAAGGATTCATACAATAGGATAGTAATGCACTGGCATTCCTAGAATACAGGGGGAAAAACGCAACTCCAAGATCCTTAACAGCTTCTGTATGGCCCAGGGTTGTACCAGAATTAGAAAACAGATCGGATTGAGAGTCAATGAAATGCACTTGGTAGTTCTGATTACTGGACACCTCTGAAAAAGACTTGTCCAAAGTCCGGCTGAGTTTCTACANAAAAAAAAAAAAAAAAAAAAAAAAAAAAAAAAAAAAAAAAAAAAAAAAAAAAAAGGCTTTTCTTCCTGTAACAACATAATGACATAACTCAGTGATACAATGTGGGCAAGGAAGAGCATTTGAGAGAGATGACAGCAACTGAATGTGAACACAGTAACACACCCTCCTCCACCACTTTGACGTATATAATCTCAATTTATTTTGTATCCATCAGCTGTATTTTCATCTGTCTGGACTAGTTTTCCAAGCAAAACAGAGTAAAAAGGACATAGCATGTCTGCAAATTAGCAAGAGGTTGTATCTCTGAAGCCATGAAAGAATTTACTTCAGTGCAAGATAAATGTTTATTGCTTCCATTCTCCTTGCAGTCTTCTCTTGCAGTCTCCCAGAGGCGTTGGTGACTGTACTGCCTATTTGTTTGTGAACATGTGTAAAGAATGAACAAGAAAGACTATAGGAAGAGAGAATGGGGATTGAGGATGAGTTATGGTCAAAATACAGTTTTTATAAACTAAATATTTTACTTTTGAGACAGAAAAGGGTCAGGAAGTTTGCTCACTTTCATTATCCAGAAGGTGAAGAGTTTAGCTCTGCTTCAGAAGCAAAATAGCCTCTTGCTCAGTGCTCAGCACAGCATGGGGTGAAAATGCAAGTATTCCCAACACCAGCACTAGGAAGAAGGCTCATTGACATTTACTTACGTGGAAACATCCATTTTAACAATCAACAGTGCTCTTTAGAGAGTTCCATGGATTCTTCCTTCTACTGCGTGAAGGTTCCCCAGAGATTAACCACAACAAACAAATTCACACTGAGCAGAGACAGACCACAAAACTTCATTCTCTCAAGTCTAGTGCAATCACCATTCTACAGAAAGTACGCTGTGTTCCCACAGGTGCAACTGAGATTTGTTGCTTTTGTTAAGCTGGTTATCCACAGCTTTGTCTACAAAGTGACGCGCTTTCTGAAGAAACAATCAGGTGGAGGAGAGGTTTTGCCTGAACATGCTGGTAGAGATGGTGTGGAGTGTTGAAAGTGTAGGGGATTCCACGGGTGCAAAGGAAGATGCTGAACAGGCATTACCAGCATTCCACAGGGATGAGCGACCCAAGTAATTGGAATAGAGAAGGTTCTAAGGATCAGAATATGGCATCATCAAGCCAATCAAGTTTCTGGTCAACTTGCCTAGTCCCCATATTTGGAGCACTGCTCAGAGTTCTAATACATCACTCCTGCATGTTGGGTGAGAGAGTGTCTTGAACCGACCTTGGTGGGTTCAGAGTTGTTCAGAATTGAACTTCTGTCTCCATGCTATGAATTACATAGTCAACAGGAAAGGTCAAGAGTATCCTGGGCTGCATCAAAAGAGGGATGGCCAGCAGGGCAGGGAAATGATTGTCCCCATCTGCTCTGCCCTTGTGGGGCTCCATCTAGAGTACTGTGTCCAGGCCTGGGACCTCCAGCACAAGAAGGATGTGGAGCTGTTGGAGTGGGTCTAGAGAAGGCCACGAAGATGCTCAGAGGGATGAAGCACCTCTCTGTGGAAACAGGCTGAGAGAGGTGGGTTTATTCAGCCTGGAGAAGAGATGGATCCAGGGAGACCTCATTGTGGCCTTCTGGACCTAAAGGGAAGTTATAAAAAGGAGGGAAATCAATTTTTTACACAGTCTGATAGTGTAGAACAAGGGGAATGATTTTAAACTTAAAGAAAGGAGATCAAGGTTAGATGTTAGACAGAAATTCTTTACTCAGAGGGTGGTGAGGCACTAGGCTCAGAGCAGCTGCTCTCCATTCCTGAAGGCATTCAAGGCCAGGTTGGATGGGGCCCTTGGCAGCCTGATCTAGTGGTTGGAAACCATGCCTGTGGCAGAGGGGTAGGAACTAGATGATCTTTATAGTCCCTTCCAATCAAAGCCATTCTATGATCATCTGATTCTATGGTTTCAAGAGTAACCTCTGAACAAAAACAGTAGGGAGAGGAAAGCCAAGTTGATACATAAGCCCACCAAATCCTATAAAACAAGTCTGATTGAAATCCACGTGGCTTTCAATGAATCAGAACAAACATGCTTGGTCTGAAATACAAGAAACACGTGCTTCTTTCTAAATTTTGCACAAGGGAAATCATATCTAATTTTGATTTCACAGAATTTTATATCTAATATGAAAAACTTAATTGGTTTTAATTTTTCAATGCAGTCAGTTTTAATTTGGGTTCTCATTTACTACCATTCAGAGTCCAAAAAGAATTGTTTACATGAATGAGATAGAGGAAGTTTTGTGAAGAACTAAAGCTTGTGAGCAGCTTTACAAAAGCACACTCTGTCACTGCAGTTGTTTCTGTATTCTGCTGTCATAAGCCCTGCTGGACCAAGATGGGCATGAAGTGCACAATCCTGTCAGATATACAGCCCAAGTCCTACAGTTCCAGAAATACACTGACAAATCCAGGATGAGTAGGCACACTCAAATTAAACAGGCTTCAATGCTTTAGAATTTAAATGAGAATAAATTATTTCTGGGGTGAGTCCTGCTGGCAGGGATCTGGGTAGGGAGAGAGGTGGTAGATTAGAAAACTGAAATTCCCAGTGCTTCAATATTCAGTGCTATTGGAATCAATGATTTCCCACAAAAAGATTCCACACAACACATGCAACAAATTTAAACTACAAATCTGTACTGGTTTCATTTAAAATAAATATCTTGGGGTAGTAAAGCACTTGGCAGAATTTGGTTCATTAAGGTTTCCCTCAACTTTACACAGGAGGCACAGTAATTTTATTTCCAAATGAGTTGAAACAGCTTTTGATCTGGTAGAGGCACTTAATTACAATCAGAAGGGCAAGAAACTAAAATATATGTAAGTGTGCCAGGCAATTCATGTAGTTTCTGGGCAATTACCCTACCTTAGGGTCAGCTCGAGTTGCTTCCACAAAAGCTAACTTCCTCTGAAGGGCTATTTGTCATGGGCACTTGATTCTTAATCACCTCCTCAGGTCCACGGCTGCTGTGATCCTGTGATGGCTGGGAAGCTGTGCAGCCCCTCCTGCTGAAGTCCCTTCCTAGCTGGCTCTGTTCCAGTTGGTGCACTGAGCATTTCCTGAAAAGCAAAGATATTTAACAGTGATTCAGGTGGTGGTGAAGAGTTCTGTTAAGCGTAAATCAAACAAACGAACAACTCTTGCTCTCTTGTTTGATGCGACGTTACTGAACCCTGGGATGTCTCACAGAGACACTTCGGGTTGTGCTCTGTAGATGTGAACCAGAGGCACCAAAACTGCTGTACTGCACACTGCAGATCACATAGGCACAATATGACTCCTGCTCCCCTCCCACATGTGGCCAAGGCAATTACCCCCTCCCTATTCCAGTCAGATTAATTCCTCATTCCACCACACCTCCATAGTAACCTCAGCAACTGCACACTTGAAGGAGTAACTGAGCAGCCATTGGACAGGGTTTCTGAACATGATTTAGGACATAGCAGAGAAGAAATTCACAGCAGGGATTGGGTTGCTGGAAGTTGAACACTTAACACTGCAACTGTATGGAGTTTCTAAAAGCACACTCATATTTCAACAGAGCCAAAGCAATCGTATGCCACAAATAAGAGTGTATTTTTAGGGCAAAAGGAACCAGACTTTTTGTTAACACCTCCATAACTTTCAAAAGTTCCTATTTTGACATGTTTTGTAACAGCTAGAGAGCAATCTGAGCCACACGGTCCCTTGCACCTGGTCCAACAGTACAGCAAGGCCCAGTCTGTTCACAATCTGCAGGAAGCTTGGGAAGGGAGCAACAGCACTCATGAGGGCATTCAGGACAGCCTGGGCCTCGCTGCACAAACACAGCACAGGGCTGAACCACACTGAGCTGCAGCACCTCAATGTAACGCTCTGCTCTGCTTCACTTTTCCAGCTTTAGCAATGTGCCGTATCTTTTAATTGCAGTATTTGTGCTTCAAGCACACACAGCACCTAAATCTCAGCTCTACAGTATTTGCCTGACTGCCTCTCAGCAGAGTTCAGAAAAAAAACTATCAACCAGCTGCCTGCTTGTTCCAGAAACGAGAAAACATCTATCAAGTCCTGGCACGAACAGTTCTTATTTCTGTTTTATCTATTTATTCTCCTAAAAGCATCGCTGAAACAATTCACAAGACTCGTAATCCACAAGAAAAACAATCTAAACTCACATCTGCAGGAAAGTACTAATTTATAGAAAACAGTAATTTACCTGAAACACAGTTAGGAAAACACTTCTGCAAATTAATGTCATAAAACTGTGCTCCAAAAGAACTGACGAACACATTATTCAGTTGTCTGTGCTTTCCAGGCACAGGAGCACAGGTACCGAAGGAGAACACAGGCATAAGGCAGCAGGTGGCCTTCCCAGAGAGCAATTCCTCAGCACCAAATCCCAAATGCTGAAGGATCCATGAGCAGATGTGCTTCCTAAGCACCCCTTCACCAAAAACTTCCATCCTAAGACTGAGCAGAAGTGGACCTCCAGCTCAAGGAACTCTTAAATCCCAGTGCCCCACATGGATGCCTGCTTCCCTTTGTCCTTTATTCAGACACTGCACTTCTGGCATATAGTGGGGCTTGCCTGTGCCAGCTCAGCGCTGCTTAGTGCTCCGTGCAACACACAGACACATCTCCCCCAGACACTTGTTTCTTCATTTGTCTCCACTCAGACCTCTGTTAACCAAGTACTCCACTACCCTCCCATGCACACGCAGAACATTTTGCATGTTACGCTTTCTATGAGAACTTCCTTTGTACTCATGGGGCCCCATCTGGAGTACTGCTCCCAGGCCTGGGGCCTGCAGCACAAGGATGCAAAGCTGTTGGAGCAGGTCCAGAGGAGGCCAAGAAGGTGCTCAGAGGGCTGAAGTGCCTCTGCTATGGAGACAGGCTGAGGGAGCTGGGCTTGTTCAGCCTGCAGAAGAGGTGGATCCAAGGAGACCGCATTGCGGCCTAGTGAGAGAGTATGAACAGAAGGGAAATTGACTTTTTACATGGACTGATAGTGATAGGATAAGGGGAAATGGTTTTAAACTAAAAGAGGGGAGATTTAGGTTAGTTGTTAGATGGAAATTCTTTACTTAGAGAGCAGTGAGGCCCTGGCACTGCTGCCCAGAGAAGTGTGGGTGCCCCATCCCTGGAGGTGCCTAAGGCCAGGCTGGTTGGCACCCTGGGCAACCTGAGCCTGTGCCTGATTTAGCAGGTGACAACCCTGCCTGTGGCAGCGGGTAGGAACTAAATGATCTTTGAGATCCTTTCCAACCCAAGCCATTCTGTGATTCTATGATTCTTCCCTTTCATTTTGCAAAAATATACTGGAGATGAGACACTCGAGCCCCACAGCCTCTCACTCAAAGCCTGGAGAGCCCAGTGTCAGTAAGAACAGGCAACAAAAGACCTCACCGATCTTCAGAGGCATCATAATGTGTTTTCTCTCTCTGCACTGTACTCGTGGGCTGCTACAAACACCCACATCCTTCAACAGGAACACAAGTAAACATGCCGCTGAAGGAGACCACACTTCCAGAACCAACCTGAGATGGAGACCCACAGCAAATGGTCAGCTCAGCTGCTCTACAGATCACCCTGTTGTTCCAGGCCTTTGGCAAGAAATGCCAGGTGTGCTGAGGGCACAGGGCAGGCACGTGCTTCAACATCACCCCCCTCACTAGTCTCACTCCAGCCTCACAGCTGTCAATAGCACACAGGTCTTACTCCCTTTTCCAGCCTGGCATTGCCCAGAGGACAAGCAGTCATGAGGTGATGTTTTAGTAGAAGAGTTTTTGCAGATACATGTGGTCTGGAATGAGGAGCAGAATCTGTGGAACAAAAAAGGAATCAGGTTTGACAAAACTCAGGTACACCTTCAGTTCCATAGGCAACAGATCTAAAATTTCATGTTTTATTCAGCTTATTCATGAAATACTACATTGCATGCCTGCCTTCTCTTGCCTATTGCTTTTTCCCTTGTATCCGTGTCGGTTTAGCATTAGCAAGGATGCCAGCTGAGTATTGTTTCAAATACAGCAAACAGTTCATAGAAGCATTCATGGTCAACAGAACTTCTTTCCATTTGACAGCCTGACACAGCAAACACCCAACATAGACACAAAGTTATTTTGGGTCAAAGACTCCATGCAACAGTCACTGGTATTGGGGCAATGCAGAGCATCTCTTCAGCCTGACACTGCAAACAGGGCTGTAAGAAGGCACAAAAGCGCAGAGGTCCTGCAAAGAGCACACACCAGCAAGCACAGCAACTGTTAACTAGCTTAACGATTTCTTTCTCTTTTCTAATTAACAGATTGTAACTTGCTTTACATGCTGGAAGCTGCAGATATATTTAAGGTTTTGGCTGTGAAATACTTTTTAAAGCACCAAAATAATACAAACATAAAAACAATCTTTAAATAATCTTCTAATGCTGAATTAAAATCTCTGTATAGTAACAGGAAGTTAGATTACATAAATGAAAACAGAGCAATTAGGCAATTTAAACAATGAGCAGATAAAGACAGGAGCAGGCAGGATACCGAGTAGCATCCAGGCTTAAGTATGAGAACTCCTTCCCCCAGCTCTTTATAAAGACCACTCAGGCTGTATCACGTGTCAATTTCCATCTATTCATACACAAAAGAATGCACAAACAGAAGAAACAGTTGTGGATACAAAACCTGAGGTGGACTTTTCCCTTGCAGGCTGCCACCTGTATTTTTCTTACCAATTGATGCCAGCATCAATTTCAGACCTTTGTCTCTAGAAATCCTCCTAACTACCAATGCTTTGCTTCACTACATTTCCATTCTTCAAGAATTCAAATTTCCTCTTGAAACATTCCTCAACATGTTCTTTCCCAGTATCCAGACCAGCATGGTAGATACTCTTTCGTCGCTGTAAGGGAGGCAGTTCTTGGTTCCCTCTCTATTCTTCTGATTGCTGCCATTACCCATTCACTGTGCAGCAATAATGCTTTCAGTATTTCCCTGTCCCAAATGTACATTGCTGACACCTTTGCTCATTAGGTGCAACATGCACTCACTGAGCCATATGCCATCATTATGAACTTAGCTTTCCCCACTGTGGGCAGCAGGACTTTGCCCACCTCTGTCATTCATTAAGCAGCAGCACATTAAAAATGACAGTAAGCAGTAGGACATGCCCTATTGTTTTCAGCCATCTCTCATAATGCCCTCCTCTTCATTTTTTTTGTGATCATCTTCTTCAATTGTATTCAGTATAATTATAGTAACCCTCCTACTGTCAAACCCTTAAATTGCAGCCTACAATTTCTATGGAGAAAATGACAACTCCTATGGGAAAAAGAAGATATTTGACTTCCTAAGCTTCAGGCAGGCATTATTTGGAAGTCTGGTATAGTGCACAATGTGCAACCAGGACCAATGCACTGAGGTCACTGTTTGTGTCACCAAGCCCCTCTGAACACAGGAGTTCATTTTTTCTCGGCACTCTATTTCTCCTAAAAGCTTCCTTTCACACCTTTGATCCCAGGAGCTCGTGTTTCCTCCTACCCCTTCCCTCTTTCTGGCACATTCAGTCCCTGCTGTTGTCCATCACTAGCAATCCTTTTGGGAAGGAGTTCCTACACCCAAAATCTCAAATTAATCTCAAGAGGCGTAACTAAGCAAATGAATTGGAGCAGCCAGGCTCCTTGCCCCAGCTCCAGTCAGACCTGGATTGGTGCTCAATGACATTGTACTCAAAGCAGGCTTCTTCAGGATTTGGCTGCAGGACCCTACATACCCTCTTCAGTGTTCCAGTCCCAGATAAAACCTCAGTGCAGTCACTCCAGCTGCTTCCACCAGGGAAGAAATCCCCACCAGAGGCACTGCAGAGGTCACTGCATTCCCACCTCCCATCTCCTCCTGCTCTCCTCTGAAGGGTCCTTCCTAGCAAGCAACTTCTGTACCCATCCCAAGTGACCCCCCAGGCCCCACACAAACAACACCCAGAAATGTCTAATGCAGCCATCCCCATTTGGAAAGTTGAGCGTTGTAGACAAGTTTCCAGCAAGACATTTCTCCTCTACAAAACTGCAGGCCATGTCTTTGCTCGCTCTGCTCACGCAGGTGCCATAAGATAATCATCACCCACCACAAACTGCTCAAATTAGTCATAAGGCAGCTACATTATAATGGCTAATTGGCCCGATAAGCTATTCTCGGTTGAGACCATTATCTGAATAATCTTTGCTTGTTCTTGGCTGTTTGTGATTTTGCACTGCACCAGCACATCAATTCCCCAAAATACTTTTTTGTTCTTGCTGATTTTGTATTCCAAAAGCATCCAGAGCAGTTCACATTAATAGAATCTGCAGATTTTCTGATTTCCTCAACTTTTCAGGAGCTGGCTCACATTCAGTATAGTTTAGCTGCACTGACCTTGTTTAGCTCAAAACAGGCCCCAGCTCCTAGCTTGTACTTCACACTAAAATAACTTATTCTGCTAGCAAAGGAAAATTGTTCTTTTTTATCTCAGATCTGAGATGTATCCTGTGCTCAGCAACATGCCTGAGAATAAATAGCAATGGAAGGAATATAAGGCTTTAGTGCAACATCCAGTTTTCTTTTTATCTCCAGTCACAGAGCTATTTCAGGCACTTTGATATATGGAAACATCAGGGTGTGTCCAGAGCCATCACTCAGGCTTAGAGCTGTGAATGATGAGAATAAGAAGCTCAAACACCTGACTGCAGAGACTGAATGAGATATCCTTGGGTCAGATGGGGACTGTGGCCAGCAGTGACACCGTGCCCTGTTGCTGCCCTGCTGTGCATCATGCCAGGCACTGTTGTGTGGCCCCAAGAGATAGCAGCCAACTTCTTCCTCCCACCACTAAATTCACCCCTGCCCCAGCACACAAATGCTTCTCTAGAGCAAAGCAACAGGATATGGCATCACTGTCTGTGGCACAGCTGAGTGCAATACAGAAGCCTCTTTCATCATGGCACGTACTTACGAGAAGCTTCAAAGAATGCTCTTTATTTCTCACACAACTTTTGTGAAAGAGTGTCAGGTGAGGTTTCCTAAAGAATTAATGGCACTCCACAGCTTGCAGGAGTGCGTTTCTGCGCTGAAGTGACAATGGAGAAGAAGTTCTTCACGCAGCACAAGGATACAGAGATACAGTGAGCTCTGAGCCCAGCTCTGCTGTAAGCAGCATGACCACAGCAATGCTTGTAGCTACAGCTGCTGTGACTCATGAACTGAGTGCCTGGTAGGAGCACGGATCCACGTGAGCACACAAACACAGACGCCTGGGGCTTGATCTTCCAAAATGTTCTGTAGCCAGAACTACTCTTAAAGCCAAGTAAAGGAACTCAGTGTTTCAGAAGGAAAGCTGGATGGCTCAGCCTGACACGTAAGTGAGCAAGCATTCACAACGAGCTCACTCATCCCTCAGCACCTACCAGCTTCCTTCTCCACTAGAAGCCCTTTTCCTCATCCAGCTCAGGGTCTGGACACTGCAATTCCTCGACCTGCAGGGGAAATGCCTGACCACCTGGGAGGAACGGCCACAACTACCACAGTTCTGCATCTCTCCCATTTTCAGGTAGAACAAATTCTGTCTTCCTGCCAGGTTGCCACTTACACAGGGAATCTCCTTTATAACCTCCATCACCTCCTTTTCTCTGATGCCTATATAAGATTTCAGGGTGAGGCCCTCACTGCTCTGTGTATTAAATTCCTAACAGCAAAGTCCTGGCACCTGTGGGGTTCTGATCGTAATGCAGGGCAAACAAACACTTCTCTTCTGGGCTGATACAGACCCCACCAATGCATTCAATAGTCTAGAAGGAAAAGAAGCTATATAAAGCCAGGAGACTGTTATTTCTTACAAAAAGAACTTTTCTATGGAGATATTTCCAAAGATGTCAGGCAGCACTTCCAGGGGAGAAGGCATTGATCAGTGGAAATGACCGAAAAATAGGAAAAGAAAAAATATGCTCTGAAAAGACAGAAAAGAAAAAGGCACACACACAGAGCATGGATCAGCAACATGGCCATAGGAAAAGCCAAAGACGACAGCTTTTAAGTGAGCTTTCTTGTGTCCTGCTGCCTTCAGGGACGCGGGCCTTTGTAAATTCTGTATAAATACATAGGACTGCATCAAAGTCACCCTTAACTTACCAATTTCTCATTTTAAGTGGAACAAATGACAGAAGACATCCCTCCCCAGACTTTTTTATTAGCTTCTGGGGTCAAGGAGGCCATAAGAACGATTACAGCCTCTGCAAGGAGATGATACCTTGAGCTAAAAACATCATTTGAATAAGATCAAAGTGGCAATGCTATTCTGGTAGCAGCTAGATGTATAACAGGACCTGATTTTTTCCCCCGTATTAGATACAGGGGGTTTCCTCCTCTTTCACTGTTAACAGATTGATGTGTGTTCCAGCCCAGCATTTATAATGCAGATATTGCTCACTGATTTGTTCAGGATTTAAATTGTAAAAGACAGCCACTTTCTTTAATCTCATTTATAATACCTAACAGAGCAAGTACCATGATACTAACAGCAGGATGATTGCAAGATTTTGTTACAGTAATGTTTGCCTTTTATCAGCAAGCACTGCCTGGAGGCACACTGCTCCAGTTTTTCTGGGGAGAGGATAAAAAGGCACAAAGGGAAACGGGGGTCAGAGAGAAGTGATTTGCACTACACCACTAAGTAGACTGGTGGCAGGCCTAGGACAGAACAGGCTGAATGAAGGGACGGATACAAATAACAAGCAATTACCAAATAACTTACTGCTCTCAAATCTCCACTATTTAGCCCTGCTCATTGTCTCTGGGCACAGGATCAGGGCAGCTCATTTCCCATGCCCCTGTATGGTGAGAAGATCCCCTAGCTGCTCCAGAGGTCACCCCAGACCGCAGGGACAACGCCTTTGTCCTCAGCCCTGCCCTATTTCTGTTGCCTCCATCACTGTTGAACAGTTACTCCATGGGAAGCACCTGAAATAACAAGATCTCAGCTTCGGTTAACCAAGTAACACAACTGATACGCTTCATTAGAAATACTAAGTCCCACTGAGCCAGGAGTCATCATATTCTGAAGTAGCACATCAATGCTGAAGATAACTTCAGCTAAAAAAGAGCCATATAAGAGAAATGCTCATCTCAGGCTGAGCTATACTCTTACATTCACGCTGCCTTCAGATGGAGAATCAATCCTGGTTGCAACAGAACCCTCTGCACTTAATGTGGTTGGCATGTCTGCAGAAGACGACGCAAAACTGGGATCAGAACCTGTCTCCTACTTTTCCTTAAAAGAAAAAAATACTTAATAAAATCAATAAAATTAGTTCCTGGAAACTTCATGTCTTCTTCCTCGCTTTGTATATCTTCTGGAGCCTGTATTACAGCATGAGAGCCAAAAGCCTTTCTTTAGAATTTATACAGCTTAGATATTTATGAAATCAAGAGAATGTGAGTGGAACTGCAAGAAGTTTTCTTTTTACCAAAACCTTCCTCGCTCACATGCACCCCTCTCCCCAAAAAGTATTCTTTTTTTCCCAAACTCTGAAGGGAGAAGCTGTGCTGTGCTCAGCTGGTGCCAGGCACTTCTCATGGATGGGGAGGGCAGTGAGAGAGCAGGGACAACTAATTTCACAGAACCAGAACGCTAATGAATATTGCTGCATAAAAGACAGAACAGTGTGCATGTACCTGAGAATCAAAAAAACACAGAGAACTGCAGACATGGGATTAAATGAAAGCAGTCATAGGAAAAACCATACAGTGTTAACACCGGTTTGACTCAAAGCTTACCAGCTATGCCAATAAAACCAAATTTCTTGTTGTGTTCTCTGCTCAGAGTGAGACTTCGGGTACTCCTGGTGCTTTCTGACTTCCCTCACCCCATTGCCCTGGTAATGAAATCCTCGGTGATAAAAGTATTAAGGCCCTTCACTCACTCTCACCCAAGGGAAGCATTTTGTTCAGTAAAAGCCATGCACAGTGAAAAAAGAAAAGGCTGATTCATCTGCAATGCAGCTAACCCTTAATTGCTTACTTGCACTGTCAAGCACTTCATGCTTGCAGTGCCAACTTGCGATTTGCTATTTTGGCTAATTACACCACTTTCAAAGACAAAACTGCTCTTACAAAGCACTGAACGATGGGTAGGAGGCATTGTATCAGTCTCCCACGTACTTTATGTTAAACATCACTAGCCTCCACATTCAGAGATGGCTGAGGAAATTACATCTCCCCATGGCAAGGCTGGATCTGGCCCCAGACCACAACCAGCTTTCAGTGGAGACGAATCTTGCCATCTTTGCTTTCTACCTGATGTTGTGCACTTCCAAATGAAAATTAGCCAGGAACAAGATCAACTGGCAGGACTGAAAAGTGCATGTATTCAACCTGTCCAATGTTATTAAACATATGAATAAAGCTATTCAAAGTCAGGATCAAATGTCCCACTAGCAGAAAGGCTGTTCACAGGTGACCAGAGAGAATCTGCATCATGACTCAAGAATTGTATGGCTTCAAAGTGTCTCATTGGAGATGTTTAGATAATGGAGTTCCCTGAGATTTTCTGTTCTGCTCAATCAATGTGCATCAGCATGATAGCCAAAGAAAAACTCAACACGCAAAAGATTAAGATACAATTTTCCTTGATATCTACAAGAGAAAAGGGAAAATGCCTGAAGGTGAGAATGGCTTGCCCTCAGTTTTACAGCTTGTGAGCAGTCAGCATGGGTGTTGATACTCAAAACTGGGTTTCATATAAAGCACAGGGTATAATTAAGCCACCAAAAAGCTGAAAAGCACCCAGGGTTTAATTACCACCGTATCAGATTTTTAAATGCTGATGAGAGCAAGTGTCAAACAAAGCACTGCCTGCAGTAACAGCACACTTCAGGGACTGTCTGTTGACAAAGTTGATGAGTGCCCAGCAAACTGGATACAAGAATTACTGAGGTTTAATATATTAAAAACAAACAGAAAAACATAGTACCACTAACAAACATGGATCCCAAACAACTTAATACAAAGAAGAAAGTCTGTGGAGTGCTGTGAAAACACAATACAAGAGCACACAGTGTAAGAATCTGAGAACAAGTATCACCTGGACTAAGCATAACCCAAATCCCTTCATTTCAAGGACAAGATCGGCCAGACAGCTTTTAACAAACACTCTCCCAGTCTCATTAGCAGTTGCATTCAGCTACACCTAGGACATCTAACCGGATTCTAGCCAGCCCAGCTTGTTCTGGACAACTCAGGAACTGTTTGCTTGCCAAGGGTCAGCAAAGACAACAAAGTTCACAGCTGCTCCCAGGAGCAGGGTGTTCAGTGCAGGGCCTTTTCCCTCCTGTGAAGATGGTTTAGTTTTGCCCTGAGAAGTGCTGATATAAGTACTCATGGATGAAATGCTCTTCTTTAGCACCTGTGTACAGCTGTCTGTTAGAATGTACTATTCCCTCACAGAGCAGGGTAAGAATCGTTTTGTTGCTAGCAATCACCAGCCCTGCTGAGCAGTACTACTTACCTCCTGGGCTACAAGCATTCCAACAGAGTTGTCTTCTGTAGCCACAACAGCAAATTCACTTCCTAACAGGGCAGTGTTCTCCTTCCCCATAAGGCTGAGGTCCAGCAATTGGTTCTGTCACAGTGTTTGGGGAATCCTTTCTCTCCTGCAAGGAAACTACCTGTTTGTTTTCATTTCCCCTGAGCCTTGGGAAGAGATGACAACTTAAACTTCAAACTTCTGATTAATGTTATTTCCTTCAATGGGGGAAAAAAAATAAGAAAAAAACAACAAATCAACAATTAAGGACAGGCTTTATCAATTATTTACAAACTATTCACACATTAAAAATTCAAGGAGATGCAATACATTTCTTGCCCCCATGGAATAACCCATTATGAAAGCAGCAGAGCTGTATATCAAATCTCTACCTGCTCCATGAAGTGATTTAATTGGGGAGTATTTTTTTGAGTCATTTAAAATTATGGCCAAGTTTTACTAATATGTGATCTCAGCTGCCATAGGTTAATAGTAACAGGAGGTTATCAAAGGCTGAGTTGTATATTCTCAGCATCTGTTCACACGAGGTTTTATGCTTGCATCTCTTATACCCAGAGAGAGATGTGTGCGTGCCCCGTTTACATAACGCAGCATCTGTGTAGGACTGGGACCAAATCTAGGTCAGAGAGGAGTAGCTCACTCAAATGATTGTCAGTTCCATTACATCACATACCTCTCCCCAGGGAATGGCAGAAGCATCCAATATTAAACCTGCAAGTATTGACCGGGGCCGTGATTGCTTACCTGTCAATGGCAGACATATGATGGAACAGCTGTAAGCACCAGAAGTTCCCAGACCAGAACCATGTTTAGGGGGGCTCAGGATCTTTCTGAGATTGAATTGTGAGTAAGAGAGGTCATAAGGCAGACAGAGAAAGGGACACCAACAAATCATCAGACAAGAGGATATTAGTGCAGGAGCTCCGGAAGAACCAAAGGATGAAATGGCTCAGCCCCAGCTGTGATATTCTGCCTCTTGATCGAGATCACCCTGGTGCTGGAAGCAGTGATGTGATATCCAGAGATCCCAGGGAACTGTAGACCAATAAGCCCAAAGACTCCCCAAGGCAAATAAATAGAAACTACAGTAAAGAAATCGACTTGTGATAAATGAACAAATGGAACATTTGGGGAAAAAAATAAAGATAGCTTCATAAAGAGAAATCAAGCTCCAAACGTACTGAAATTCCCTGAATGAGTCTGTAAGACAGGGGGAATCAGGTCCCTCCGGGATGCTGTTAAGGAAACTAAGCAGTCATCACAGAGAGTACACACAAGTAAATGTTGATCAAAATACAGAAGAAAAAAAAAAGAGAGTAGGAAATGGTCTTTTTTTGTTGTTGTTGATTTAGGATGGAGATCACTTAGAAGTGCAAAGGATTCATGCTGATAACCAGGTCCTTCACAGTTTTCATAGATGTTCTGGACATTAAGTGTTCTAGCTGGTAGGGCTTGCTGTGAACAACTGCAGGCAGAGATTGAGAAGCACACTGACTGGCTACAAAATTCAGTACAATGAATGCAAAATTGACCACATGCAGGTTGCAGCCTCCACGCTGGTTGGAATCCACAGAAGATTACTTCAGCCCTGGTATAAATTGCCTGTGAGAAGTCAGGCTGGTAGAAAACCCCAGAGCTAGAGCTGCCACCTTCCTCCAAATGCAATCTTTTACAAGGAAGTGTTCTGCTGGAAAAACTCCTTGGATTCCCTGCTGGATCAACAGCAGTCTTCAGCACCGTATGGTAATGGATGTGGTTCCTTCCTGCCCCTTAATTAGCAGTTAGGGAACCGAGAACTGAATTGGAGAACTGAGCTGGCTAGCTGAGGGCCTTGCTCATGCAAGTCATGGCAGACCTAAAGAAATCCATTTTCACAGCATATATTCTTCTTCTACCACCCCCATGAGCAAAGAGTTGCATTATTGGAGTTAGGGTAGTATGATTAGGTTGTGGTTGGACTTGATGATCTTTAAGGTCTTTACTAACCTGAGCAATTCTATGATTCTATCAAGGATTGACTGATTCTAACTCAGCTCTCCAGAAGAGAGCTCTCCTCAGCCTACCAGTGACACCAGTGTCCATGCAACTTCTCCAGGCCACCAAGGGGCAATTCCCTGCTCTCTACACAGCTGCTGCTCTCACAGTCACATTCTGCATCCCCGACCAGAATATGACCTTGAAATATTTGTCCCCACTTGTAGTCTCAATTGCAAACACGTGGTGAGTGCCTACTTTTGGTTTTAATTAGTTTCTCTCACTTTTTGGAGGTCATTTGTGTGTTCTCAACTGGAAATGCTCTGCATCTCATTACCTCTGAGGGTGGTCTGCATGAAGTTCTGTGCTACGTTACATCTAAGTCCTGCAAAGGACTAGGACAGATCACTCAGGAGCGTTCTCAGAAGCAGAAATTTGCCAAGCAGAGTGCACCAGATATGTGTTTGACGTTGCCTTCTCCTGGAAAGCTGATGTTTTTTCCCTAACAGCTCTGTAATTGTTGTAATTAAAGCAACAGAAGTGCAAGATTTCAGGAATGAAGCTATGTTTAAGTGCTTATATTAAATTGTATCAGCTCTACCACACTAGGGATTGACTGTGCACTCATGCAATTACAGGCTCCATTGCAAGGCTCATATAATGAGGCACAGCAGAGAATATCTTTAACCTTGTCCTTTCCCAGTTTCTGTTACTTCTGCTTTGCTGGGTCAGATTCCTATCACACCTTTGAAAAGAAAAAGCTCAAAAGCAGCTTCTTGTTGTTCTTTATTTGGATGCAAGATAGGTGTACGAGGGAGTGCCCTACCTCTGGAATGTAGTATGAACTGACTGAGCGTAAGTTTCTACCCATTAAGTTCTAACACCACTAGACTTCTGAAAGGGAAACCAGTGCACCAGGGTTTCCAGTGCTGTGATATGTAATTTAGGAGGAGCAGCTTGCTAAGGTAAATTATCCCAAATGGACTGCTTTAGGATGTCAGGCACCAGCATTTGTGCTGGGTGTCTAGATGGGGTGTTAAGATACCCCTCAAGTCTTCTTCCTCCCCCTGGATGGAGCATAAGCCCTTTCAAGATTCAGGGCTGAAGTTTCAGACTGAACTGTCTATAAGGCTTGCTACAAGCACGTGATATTGCCCAGAATGCCCTTTGCATATCCAGCCCATCTGCAGTGCAGTTTGCTGCTGAGAGAGGGACAGAACATATGGCACTGACCTCAGATGTGGGCTCCAATATAGCGAGGTCATTTCTTATCAGTTTTTTGTTTTTCTCTACTTTTGCCCTTTTCATTCTTGGAATACCACCATTTCTGCTCAGTTCTTCTTATGTTCGCTTTAAATCTTTGTTACTGGGTCACGGCAGATCAAACAAGATTTCTGGGCCTCTGAGCTGCCAGATCTCTGTCTCCCTGTTTCCTACCACATGAAAACACTTGAGAATCATGCCAGAGAGAAATAAAGCTCTGGGGCATTTCAACATAAACATATTTTGGCAATCCCTGGAGAAGACGAAGAGGTAGTAAAAAAGATTATATTACCCTGATAGACACAGTACGAATACTGGGCACTTGGGTAGAGTCATTGAGTTATTAGCTGAGCTGATAGCTTCAAAATAAGTGTATGCTACATTAAAATAATAAATAAATAAATAAATAAATAAATAAATAAATAAATAAATAAATAAATAAAAGAAGGAAAAAAAAGCCGCACAAACTACTATAGCTCATGTAAGTGCATAATAGGTCTGGAGAGGCTGGGAAAAAGGAAAACCTAAAAGAGTATTTGGAAATAGCACCCCAGACTTAAGTGAAACATTTACCTTGGGTTTTGAAGCCTTATATTTTTTACTCCTTCCTGTGGAAAATTACTCAGAGTAACTGAGTTCAGCTCCCAGCTCAGCTCACTCCTTTTAGAATCCACAGTCCCATAAGTCCTGTGGCAAATTAGAGGCAATGGAATAGGAAAGAGAAGGAAATGGACCTTCTGTACCCAGAGAGCATATTAAAACTAATTATATTTAAACCACAGTGGCAACCAGGGCTGCTGTAATTAAAATAAGGTTGATTTTGCACATTAAAAAACCTGCTCTTTATTTTCATTGCAGGAAGCCATCTACTCTGAACATTAATAATGACTTTCAGCGACCAGCCTGGCTGGGAACCAGTGCACACCCAACCTCTGCATGCACGGAACTCTTGGCACACAGTGAAACAGAAGAAAGATGGGAGATAACACAAGGATCAGGGTCTCTAAACCAAGTATGTACCAGCTGCCAGGAGTTTATTAGATGTTGCAGCATCACATAGGTCATTACCTGCCAGAATGCACTGCCTGGACAGTGCTGCTGTGATCAGAAAATACCTAAGAAAAAATAAGTCTGTTAAGAGTCGGAGTAATCAGAGAAGACAACAAATTCTCATTTTAAATACAGGTGAGGCATCCAGATCTGGTGTTGCTCAAACACATGCATCCACCTAGGCTGAGAGTAAAGAGGTCTGATTGCGTAACTTCAGCTGTCTGGGTACCCAGAACAAACATCAAATGTAAAATGAGTAATAATAATAAACAGTTTTCAAAGTTAAGTTCAGGCTGATTTTGAAGCATTAAAAATGAGCACCCTGTAAGATGTTATGGCCTCATTTAAGACCAAGTTGGGGATATTTTACAGCATCGCTAAACAGCTTCATCTCAGTTTGAAGGAGGGAGAGGTACTCTCCCAAGTGGTACAACACTTCAACTGCTGAGCCACTCTTATGCATTCTTTCAACTTTCAATACGAGGTCCAACAGCCCTACTAACGGTGTCAGGCTTTACAAACATGTCACAGAATCAACTGTGAGTGCCAGAGAAGACTCTCAAGGATGACTTCATACACAGATTCCCTTGGAAACACCAGCTCCAAAGTCCCTCTCACTTGCACTCCAGCCAGCAACCAGCAAGGGCCCTGTGCTGCCCCACTGGGTCCTGCCCAGGCTGGAACTGGGCACTCTGCATGGGATCAAAGTGCCTTTGTATACCTGCCCCAGCCTGATGAATGCCACTGCTCCTCATTTCCATACGATCAGTATCTTGCTCTATAAACGACTTTTCAACACAGGAAAAATAGCTTCTCCCGACAGCATGCAGCACTGCAGATAACCAACATGAAAAATGTCAAGCAAGGCAGGCGCTGAATAACAAAATAATCAGTTTTTCCACTCAGATGCTTTCTAATATTGCTTATGCTTTTTTTTTTTGTGAGATGTGGTGTTCACGATAAATAATTTAAAGACTTGATGTTCGCTGGGTCCTTTGGCACTGGCAGCTCTTGAATTGCCAAATGAAAATATTTGGGGTTTTGGTGCTCTGTATAAAGACTGTATATTTGTCAACAATTTTATGGCTCAGAGCGGTGCTCCATGAATATCGTCAGCATTGGCTCCTCTCTCAAAGGCCCACTATATAAAAATAAAATAAAATAAAATAAAAAAACAAGCCTGATGATTCCCTTTTTCTCTTTATTACAGCTGCACTACTTGTGCCGCTGCCATTAAGGGCCTGTCAGCATTTTTATTAGAAACCGCTACTCCAGGGGTTTATAACTCAGCAGTAAAAATTCACTCCAGAATGAACCTTGTCATGCAAGGGAACACTTGCACACTCCAAATGTCAGAAAATTATATTTATGCATTTTCAAAGCTATTTTAGAGCATCTTTGACTGTTCAGATA
Source organism: Pavo muticus (assembly GCA_016647715.1). Lineage (NCBI taxonomy): Eukaryota > Metazoa > Chordata > Aves > Galliformes > Phasianidae > Pavo > Pavo muticus. Next base: position 1,977,167 of record JACDJE010000045.1, on the reverse strand, counting down.
AATGCAACTATATTGCTGACTGATACCTTGAGTTCCAGCACTGCAAAAGGAATTTGGTGAACGTGGCATTCAGACATCGTTTCCTAAAGCTTGTGGCCACCATCCATGTGACTACAAGACCAGGATCTGCATTATGCCCATTCTCAAGGCATGCCTTAAGAATGTTATCAACAGTGCTTAAACCCTTTCCCACCTCCAGTTTCTTCTCAATCTTTGAACAAATCCTTCCTATGTTTTGGGTTATACTGAAGATGACCATTCAACACAGCTTCGTACTGCGGAGGATTTCATAGGGAATTCAGCATTGAGGTCCATTTCAGTGTATGTCTCGTTAGATGCCAAACTTTTTAGCTCCTTCATAATCCCTAGCCTAAGCTGCTCAAATAAGTATCATCACTGTGAAAGAAACCAGGAATAGATCCTTCATGACCTTAAATCACGAACCTTAACAAGCTGCAACAAATAAACAGCTGTAATTATATGAGTGCCAGGTCAAAATGAACTAAACGTGCAAATTTTGACAGCAATAAAATCCCACCTTCAGAAACAGCTTGTATGTGTCCAGCTTCACCACGCCTGCGGCACAGATGGAGAGGAGTTTGAGGGACATGGTTGAGTGGGCATGGTGGGGATGGGTTGATGGTTGGACTTGATGACTTTGGAGGTCTTTTCCAACCTCAATGGCACTATGATCTTATAATTCAAGTGAGCATGATGGAGACAGTTTGGTGGTTGGACTTGATGACCTTGGAGGACTTTTCCAATTCTAATGATGCTATGATCCTATGATCCTAAGTGACTATGTCACCTAGGGAACCCCATGGAATGAAAATGTCTATAGCTGGGTGGCCAGCCTCTGATCAATCACACAAATGCATCTACCAGGCTGAGTAAATACCGTTCTGTCAGTGACACACTCCACAGCTCTGTCCTCCTCCATGTCTACTCAGAGCTGAATGAGCTCAGGGTAACAGTGAACGAGGGTAAGAGAGCAGGAAATACAGCCAGAAAAGAATACAAAAACCAGCCATGGATTTGTGAGTGTGGAGATAAAGGAGCAAAGGAGATTAAGGATGGATGGGGAGACTCTTACTGTACTCTTACTTTTGGCATGTGGCTCAATTACAGAGTGCTGGTCACTCTGTGTTGTATAGGACAAGCTGTGGGCAGAAAGCTGAAATATTACCACTGGGCAGAATGGTTAAATGAGAAAGAGAATGACAGGGCAACACTTGAAATACTCACGCAAGTCCTGAACAACAATGAAGACAGGGAGGCACGTAACAGTCTTGACAAAAAGCATAAGAGTTCCATAGCTCTACTGAGAAATGTCAATGTTCAAACTGCAAACTACGTCGCCCAACCTTCACCCTGAAGACAGCAGGCTGCAGTTGGGAAAGTTTTCAGATAGCTCCCATTTTGTATAATAATATCCACTGGTTGAGCTTACGTCACACGCTGAGCTCTATATTATCCCCTCCACACTTCATGCAAGTGAATCATTCCAGTTGGACCACTGTAGTAGGCGTTTCCAAGGAGACGGGATGTGACGCGGTAGATCCTCCCCTGCTCAGTAATTGGACAATGCATGCTTAAGGGGTATAGACAAAATAGGACATGAATGTACTTAAACTGATGCCACGTGGAAATAAATGCCATTTTGCTGTTCACCACATTGGTGTATGTTAGCAGCTTTTTTGGCCCTGATCAGGTAACAGATCAGTCCCACAAGGGTTGATACAGCAAGGACAGAACATGCGTGTCAACAGACCACTGAACGTCTGGCAATCACAGAACAACTACTTTTAATACAAAATGCCATGGTCATTTTTTTGTGAGAATGGGAGGGAGGCAGGGGAATATTTTCTTCTTAAAAGATGCCTGATGTCAAAACGTGTCAAAAGAATGTCACCCAACACACTTATACCACCTGTTACAATTAATTCTCTGTACTGCCCACTGGACTAAAATCTGATAATTTTTGATGGAAGGGAACTTGCAAATGATCATCTTTTTAGAGCAATTCCTGATTTGTGTTTAACCAAGACTACTTCTTATGCGGCTGTAATCTACAGTAACTGTTGTCTGACAAGAGCCCTTTAACTGAAATTGCTCCTATTACAACTGTAATAAAATCAGCATAGAAGATGAAGAGGCTGGCTTTATGGGTTCATCCTTCAACCGCTCCTTTAGCTGAGATTTCTATCATTTATCGTACTTTGTAATACATTAATGTATTCAAAAAGATCAGAGGTTTTCACGCCAGCTACTACAGAATCAGGCACAACTCTCTGAGTTCAGAAAAGGAGGCTGAAGAAGCAGCTTTGAACGAAGTGGTTCAGGGACATAACACCCAAAACATACAACATAGGCAGGCAGGAAGCAGTATTTACCGGGGGGAACATTGCTAAGGGAAACATTCATTTTTAAAATCAGACCTAGCAAATAATTCAGGATGAGCAAGCATTTCAGCAACTTTCGTTTATGTTCTTAGTTCTTTAGCACAGGCTAAAACATGAGCTTGAGGGCCAATACCATGCAGCACTACCATCTGAGAACAGAGAGGGATCCTGTCATCCAAACTGGCTACACACGGAGGAAGACTCCAGACCATCACCAAGATGTCAGGAGTTGTATTTCTGGATGAATCGTGCATTTGTACTTTACTAAATGTCATTTAAATTATTGACATTTGCTTTATTGGTAAATGGATTAAGTCTCGTAGTGTTGATTATAATTACCGCGATATCTGTATTATTGCCTACCAGTCTGACTTTTCAGTAATTTCCACCTGGTAAATTTGCTCCTTAGTAGGCTTATGAGCATCTTTTGAGATCTCCCATTTCCTCTTGGAGACAGTTTTGTGGCCTCCTCATTCCAACATTTATGACAAAAGAGAAGCACAGATGCACTTTCCTCACTTCTAAAGGCACTTTAATATAGCACCTAGTACACAGTGGAATTCACAACACAGCATGCAAAATCCCTTCTGAGAGGGTGGACAGTCATAATCTGAACCATGGCACTATTCTTAAGCTCAACCAAACCTTTAAAGCATTTGAAAGTTTTTATCATACAGATACTAAGCATATACTTACAGCATAGCTTTAAGTGTATGCCCAGAACTCACCGGCACAGCTTTAGTTGCTGGGTTTGACATGACTGACACATGAGCACATACTTAAATACGTTACTGAACGGGGAATTTTACACGTCTTACTTATATTGAAAAGGTTTTGGAAACGAGCCCGGTGGACAATGGTTATGAGATTTTGAATCTTTTACATACTGCTGTGGCATTTACAAAAATGGGATTCAGACTGCTACAGCCCTAAGCTCTGACTTCCACTGAAAATTCGATTTGTAATGGACACACTTGGCCAACTCACCATTTTGACCAAGACTTCCATAATGAAGAGCATGGCAAATGGAAACATTCTAGAGATATTCCATCTTCCTACAGTTCTCCAAAGCTGTCTGTGGGTGGTATACTAACAAGTCTTAAAAAGAAGCTCATTCCTGTAATGTCTTTGAAACAACTGATTTGCAGCAAGTGCTACAGGTTAAGAACAAGTCTCAGAATCATTGAAACCCAGTGTTCTTACAGAAACAACTACATTTTCTGGAAATTATCCATACTAAGTTGTTTAAACCTTTTCAATAGCCAAACCATCAGATATCTATCTCCATAAATATTTGAGGATCTGACTTTTGATCCATAAAGTAGCTCTTTGTCCATATAAGATTGAGATGTAATAGCTGCCACTGTCCTGTAAGTAGAACAAATGCTTCTCAGCCATCCACTTAATTAGAATCTTTCCTGCAGTGAATGAACCCACCATAAAAATTCAACTCCTCTTTGCAAACAGCAGTGCTGCTGATTTGCTGTTTTGGATACCTTAAAGCATTGCAATGAAAAGGAGGAAAATTAAAACCCACTGAAGTTCTCATGGTCATGGATCTCACAAGCACTGCTGTTTCTTGGTAACTCTTCCACAGGGACCTACCTGCCAGCAGCCACAGCTGCTGCAGCACACTGACCTGCTGACACTGTTACTGGCCATACTTGACCAAGTCACTTCATTCAAATGCTCTGTCTGTGCTTTAGGCATTAATTCATTGGTGTCTGTAGCTCTGTCTCAACAAAGGAATGGTTATCTGCTTTTTTTTGTTCTTGCATTAAGTTAGTGATAGGAAAAAATTAGCTAAGGAACTCCACAGGGTGAGTAGTTAAATGTCAGTGGCGTTGCCAATGTTCTTCTGGATTTATATCCCTGCAGCCCTTCCCTGATCTGGATGAGTGTTTTGGAAGAATGCAGAGTATATGTTAGGCTGCCAACAGTGAGTGATTCCAACGGGCCCACAAAACATTCTTGAGCTGGAGCAGAGAGAAATCCCCCGGCACTCACCAGCCCTAATTCAGACAAAACTCCCTTTCACGTCACTGGGAAGAAGGCCAGAGGAAAGGCTGAACACTGAAATCCACTCGTAGGGTGGTTAATGTCCCAGAGGAGCTTGTCCGCTGCTATTCATTATTTCCCTGGGCTCTGGATGAGATCCTGAATGCAGTGAAACTGCTGCAGTTCCGCTCATCGTGGAATAGCTCTTTTTTCAGCAAGCCAAAAAGGAAAAGCAAGAACCAGCAACAAGCCTAAAAGTGCCCAGCCAATGTTGACTTGGCTACAACAGCCCAAGCTCCTTCCATAGTCCTGAGCACAATGAAACAGGCCTGTGCATGCTGGCTCTTACCGCCTATAAGCAACCGGGAAACTCCCCTGTCTCTCCTCTGGTTACCTATTGTCCAATTGTAAGAAAACTTAATTCATATCTACCTAAAATAATAATAATAATAATTATTTTTAATATTAGCAAGTAAGTCATTAAACAGTTCTATTTTTCAGTACATTTAATACACAGAAGGGGCTTAAAGATTCTCACTTATAAAAGTTCCTGATGCTTCCCATGCTACTGTATCAATTAAAAACCTTTTCCAAGTAGAGAAGATAATTATAATTATTTATACTAAAATGGCTAAGTTGGTGATATTTTTGGAAGGGTGCAAACTATCACTGACCTATCTCTGATCACTCAAAATATGTGAAAAGTGGGGACAACCAGAAAGGTTGATAACTCTATTAGAAAGGCATATAACTGTCTTCATTTGCTCCATCTATAACGGACAGCCATAGAGTGCCTGTAGGCGTGATGTTGCAGACAGTAGTAGCCCAAGGAGAAAAGTTCTTCAGTGAAACTGAAATTATCAAGTCTGAAAAAGCCCACCTAGGCTGAAACATCACCTTTTCTTTCCTGTGATTTTATAGTTTCCCTTATTTGGTAAATCATTCAATAATTACCTACGCTGAATGTAATTTGTCTGTATGCAGTTTGGTCCAAAGTGGATGAAGACGGTTCGATGAAATTGGGATTACTCCCTCTGATCAGATTTTCTTTTAGGTCAGTGATTTATTCTGCATTGGTTGAGTACCTTGTAAAACAAAAACTGGACCAAAAAATAGTCTGGATATCTAAATGCCATCTTTTTGGTATGAGAAGATCAGATAATGACACTCTCCCTGGTCTCTTTCACTTCAATCCTTCCTCCTCCACCAGATACGGTAAGAAAGATAAGAGAACAAGCAATATCCTGTAGAAAACTGCATGCAGGAAGTCCATCATTCTCATATAAAGTTAGTTCTCATACATAATTATCGCTTGCTTTTACCTCTCTTCCCTCAGAGATTGGAACTTCCACACTTAGAGCACCATACTAACTCCTTCCTACAGAACAACAGATTTTAAAAAAATGAGCACCAAGTATATAGGATGCTTATTCAGAATATATGCCATAAGCATTTTGATCAAGCCCTGTATTCAGCAGTAGGCTCATCTTCCTGAGGTTAGGTCAACAGTCAATTGGTTTATTCTCCTTCATATACACCTACTTGACAGTGGTGCCATTTATTAACTGTGTGCATGCCAGTCAAGCCCTCCTCTGCTTGGATGCAGGTGAATACAAAGACTTCAGCTTGGGATTTGGGGGGAGGTACACCCTCTTTGTGGTATACATTTCTCAACTATTTTTTCCTAACTGTTCCCTCTTTTTAGAATACGCTAGACGACATCATGAAATTGCATTGCTCCCATAGTTTGTGGTAACAAGCAGATGGAACATTAGTGGACTAAAAGCTCAAAATTTAAAACTATGAAAAAGAGAGACATCTGTTCTTATTTTTTGCTCCTGCGAACCATGAGGAGAATGGGAGGAATTCAGAGGATGTGAACCAGAATCATATGGTATCCATCAAAATGCATATGGTTTCTCTCTTATCTTTGTCTCTACAGTACATAAATAAATGAAATTGATCCCAGTATAGCTGCATATAAATAACTTTTGGATGACATTATTAGGTCAGTTACTCTGACTTGTCATAGACTAAAAGAAAAATGCATTTTTCTTACATCCCTTGGCTCTCCAGTAATAATACTGGCTTGTATCCAATCTTCTTCAGCTACAAGTCTATCAGTAGGAGAGATGTTGAGTGATATGTACAGCATGCATCACTTCTTTCACAATGGGAGCCTACCTTGCTATTTCAACACTATCAGTTTTGCTCCTAAGCCTACTATTTAGTCATGGACAAGTATCCCATTTTTCCCCCCTTTACAAGTGTTTGTGTGCCTGTCTAATCTCAAACTAAAGGAAGGGCTGAATATAATGCGAGTTTAAACAAATCTAGCAGTTACACTGGTCCTATCCAACTGAATTACTATTATCATTCTTAATGACCACTACAATAAGACACAATGAGCAAGCTGCCATTACAGTTACTGTCCCTCACAGGGAGGTGGCCTGAGCTCCCCTATAGAGTTACTCTGCATTGAATTTCATTTGCAAATCTGATGGACTCGTTTACCTCTCCCATCCTTTAGCCCACTCCATTCTGTGAAAAGCTAAAATCCAAGGAATAACAAGATATTATATAATCTTGATACTTCCTTCCCCTTCCCACCCTCAACAAATTTGCAACAAGTTGAATATAAACTCAAATCCTTTCTTCAAATGTAACTCAATACAGTAAGTTTTGTGAGACCAGGATGGTACAAAGGATTTCCATACACTGCTGAGACATCCTTTACCAACCTGAAATTCACTGCCTGGCTTGCCCTGCAATCCCTGCCTTTGTCCTGCCACTACAATTGTTTCCTTTACCAATGCAAATACAAATTATTTTTGAGTTACCTACTGAGAAAAACCAGATTACTTCATTTATGACATTGCAGCCTGATTTGTACTGAAAAACCGAATACAGTAAGCACTAAGTTTCTGATGATAGCTCTATTAAATATTCTCAGTAAAACAAAAATATCTGAGGAGGGGTCCAAGAGTGTCAAGGAAGAACTGCTAAGCTAAGTGAATCTACAGTATGTACTTGGGAATGTCAGGAGAAATAGTCTATTACCTAACTTTGTTAAGCTACTAGGTTCTGCTTCTCCATTTCAAAGGCATCCCAAGGTGCTTTTGCAGTAACTGCACTCATCATCACAATGGCACAAGTTAATCAAGACATTCTACTGTGAGGAACTTCTAAGATTTTTGAAAAGTATATTCAGCTGTTGATCTTTCTTGTGTATGTTCCTCGCAAGCTCCATCACCACTTATCAGAACATTTTTCTAGTACATATGACATCAATTTTCAGCGTGGGCCTCCAAGGAATCTTTAACCATGGAACAACCTGGAGGATTGAAGAAAAAAAAAAAGGTAGTTTTTTTTCCATTTTCTCCTCCCTCGTCTAACTCCAAAATTGACTGATTATGAATAAAATTAATTTGCTTCAGAATATTCTTTTGGGAACACCATTTGCAAACTGGCAGTTCCAGCTTGGATCAGAGTTGTGTTTTTGTTTCTCAGTCTGCTAAATCTTAAAGCAGAGTCCAACAGATGAGATGGTATAATCAATCTTCCCTGGAACTGCTGTGGGGACAAGGTTTGCAGAGTTTTCTTTACAGAAACCTGCACTCCTGGCAGTGCAAGACCTTTGAAATTAAAACTACACCTGAGAGGCTTCAATAAATTCCTTTCCACTAAGCAGCTTAGAGACTGCTATAAAATTCCCCAGACAAAAGAGGATTCAATAGGCAAAGTTTTTATTCGCAGAATATCTCACTTGAACAAACAGCATCATCCTCTGACTAATAGTCTCATAGTCTTAGTTATTACAGAGGGAGCCTTTTAAAATTTAAGAGTCAGAATTCAAATAGTGAAATTGTCATACCCTCTTATCCTTCAAATATTTAGCATTTCAAGACTCTACCACTCTCATAAATTAATTGCTTAAAATCATTCATTAACAGAAAAATATATACCTTTGAAATTTACTCTCATTGCTAAAATTAAGTATAGGTTTCAGGGTGAGAGGAGCTTGCATGAGTTTTATGTGTTTAATTACTCCAAATGGAAAACCAGAAAACTCCAAGGGACTGCTAACTTTTTTTGTAAGCAAACATTTTGATGCCCAAATATGAGACTTTTTTGGTGCCCTAAGGTCCCCCTGTGACAAAGGATGCATGTTGTCAATGTTCTGACGGTGTCTTCCTATAACACAACTACAGTAGAGGACCTAATACCTCATCCTTCACAACCCTCCATATAAATAAGAAGAAATTATCACGTAAGACAATGCAGAAATTGAAAAGACTTAAAATATTGTGCATATTCATACCAAACATGTTTCCCTTTATCTCTGCTAATCACTGGTAAAAACAAAGGCCAGTACATAGTCCTGGGCAGGATTACACCAATTATTGCCTTATCAGCATTTAGAAAGAAAGGATGAGGCCAAAATCAGAAAACATAAGTAACAAAAGAGGAGTGCATCATAAAGAACAAGCAGACCTGCAGTGAGAGGCCTACTTGCCACTTGGTGCTGAGCTTCTTTTTGAGGCCGAGTCCCACTGATTTCACTCAAAGGGAGCCCCACTGACTGAGGAAGCAGTTAATGGATCCCATTGAGCTATCCCAATCAGCTTTGATGAATCCCATTAAACTGAATGAATTTCTCCTAGGAAGGACTGTGATAAACATATTTCATAGAGCCATAGAATTTCCCAGGTTGGAAGGGACCCACAAGAGCCAACCTATGGCTCCACACAGCACCCCTCAAACCCTATGTCAAAGTGCCTCCAGATTTTCTTACCTGCACAAATTAAAAAGCTCACAGATTGTTAGATAAACAGTCTTTTAGCTTTGCTTTCTGTAGAAAAGAGATTTAAAGTGGTTTATGCAAAACTTGAGGTTCCATAAAAAAGTCACTGTGTTAAGGCACTAACAGACCCTGCTCCTGTTTGAATTCATGTAATTTAATCTGAGGTCATAGCCACATGGCAGACTGTTTTCTGAAGAATCTCCTACATGAGTTATTGACACTCACTTTACGGCCTAAGAAAGGAGGTCCTTCAAGGACGCAGCATTAAAATCTCTCCTAATCACCTCACAGCAAGTGTGCCCAGAGTAATGACACTACTTCCCTATCTTCAACCCCTTCCTTAACAAAAATGCCACAAGAAAAAAATCAAAACTTGCTTAAGGACAGCTTCTAAAAAAAAAAATAAATAAAGAACATACTTCAGGGTAGCTTCTAAAAACATACAAGAAAGCTTTAGGCCCTCATAAGTGCAGTAGAAGACAGCAATCAAATCCAATAAGCATAATTAAAACACGACAGCCAATGTTTATTTTGTCAGCACAGAACATGCAGACAATTCTCTACAAACTGGCATGCAGAAACATGAATTAATGAATTAACGTCACAAATTAAAAGCAAAAATCAAAACAAGAATATTTTGAGAATTTGAGCAACTGCTCTGAAGGAAGGAATGCTCCCCCTCCAGTCTTCTTAAGTGCTCCCAAGAAAGAAATGTGTTTTTCTTTAATTAAAAGAGAAAAACAAAGGCACCTAGCAGCAGCCAGGAAGACCTCTACCAGCAAAACCAATAGGAGAAATGAGCAATGCAGACCACTGATCTCCACTGAAGGTACAACGACCACAGTGGACACTCAGTGCCGGTTTCCTTCTTGTACTCATGAGCACAAGAAAGTGGCTCACGTGGAAGCTGGATATTAACCAGAAGCCAGCTATCCCCCAGCCAAATAGAAGTTACTATGAAGTGATGCATGAAGCGCATAACTGTGCCTGCAGATGCTCATATTTGATATCAAGGACCTTAAGTAGAAAGCTACAAAGAAGCTGGCTTTACAAAGCCACTCTAAGAGGCGTAGTAATGGATACCTTTGTTCAAACAAATCCTCTTGAGATCTTGGAAATATACTTACTTGAAACATTTATTTGCAGGATAAAAACAGAAACAGTCACAGAGATTCAATTCAATAGCTTCCAACCTACTCTTAACAGCGAGATTATTTTAGGGTTCTCAGTAATGCTCTAGTGTTACTGAAACTCAGAGAGAAGAGATGCAGAATTTTCAGCTCTACAGTTGTGTGATTACCAATGTTCTGGAGAAAAACAAGATAGCAGGTTTTTGTAGGCAAGCCACTGGTTTAAATCTTTTGATAAAAGCCACATTTTGCTAGTACAATGCGTCTTAGTTCAGATGTTTGTGTCAAGAAAAAAATGTCTCATTTTCAGACAATATGTAAGCTATTTGAAAAATAGATCTTAACTTGTGAAGTAGAATGGGGGAAATGAATGAAAACAAGAAAAGTATGGAATTCCATTATGACACTTCCACAGTCATTCAAACTACAGCTGCACTGATTAATATTTATGATCTGGTTATCTTTCCCCTCTAAAACAGTATATTTCATAACTCCAGAAGATAATATGCAGATACCATATGTTCCTGCAAACATCTGCAGCCCATAGCCGTCTATGTCAGAAGCACAGAATGTCAGTATGAGATTGCCCAGGAGTTCCCATCTGATCTGCTGCCTCGGGGACTGGAAGAGCAATAACAATAAAGGGAACCATGAGCATTGTTTAATGTTTTCCAATGGATCGTGCACATTAGAAACAGTAATTAATGATTTGGTTTATAATGCTTCGGGGAATTACTGTCCAACAAAATAATGTAAGTAATTTAAATTTGCAATAAAGTTTAAGTGTGCAGGCATTTCATGGCAGTGTACAGCACTGATTTGCCAGAGGAAAGAAACACTGTTATTACAGCCACAGCCAGATAATCCACAGAAAAAGCCATATCAATCCCTTAAGTGATTTGATTATACTTTCTTACTGGGCAACAGTCCTCAAAGGCATATTCAAAACCAAACTCACCTCACTAAAAGACCACAGGAGTAAAAATGCAGCACGGAATTACAGAGAATTGGTTTTTTTCTCTTTTAAGATGTAACTGCTGTCCTCTCCTCCAAAACGTGTCTCCCAGTACTTACAATTATTTACCATCATCACTATTCTATTTTAAAAGCGCCTATATTTAAAAGTGACTTAACCCACGGCACTATAAGACATTAAAAATCAAATCCTTGAAATAACTTATATAAAAAATAGCCATGTTTGCCCAAAATTCCCATGGCCATTTCCTTTAAAGGCAAGAATCCTTCAGAGCCTCAAGTACAAATTTAAAATTAATACCTCTCTGTCCACAGCCCTAAAACTCTTAATCTTTCCCTCCTGGCAATGCTCAGACAGATAATGTTGTATGGCATGCCCTGCAAGTCAATACGTCCAGGCTTCCTTGAAGCCACAGAATAAATGAATTCTGGAGGAACAAACCTTGGACAGACTCTCTCTACCAAGTCAGAACTAATTCAAGTTTCTTCAGGTCAATGCATCTGCCAAATAATAAGCTGAAGGATGGGCATATGCAGGTAGCAGCCCTTACTCAGGCTTGCTCTTTGACTTAACAGGTCAAATACATCCTGCTGGATTGCACTGACACCGATCGGAAACCCATGGAGACACCAGATCATGACAGAGTTTTGTTCTCTGGTAGTGGCTTCCCAAGCAGCAGCATCCTGAACATTCAGGCTTTGGAGACACAGCCCACACCATGCTCTGCTCCCAGGTACAGGGTAATGCCTGTGTTCAGAAGAAAAGATGCTGCTCTTTCTAAGCAGGAGAAAGACTCTGCTCTTTAAGACACTACTTTTATGGGGACTGCTCATCTATTTCACACCACCAAAATTCATCTGTATGTAAGTAGAGCATAACTACTAGTATGTACAACAGGCATCTATGGACAGGAGATCAAGAATCATTTAACCTTTAATGGCACAACAATGTTTGCTCAATAAAGAATTGTCTTGAACTTGTGTGAGGCAGCACCAAGACAGGGGCACCCTTATCATAGCTGTGTGCCAAAGGGTCCTGGGTGGTCAAGTTTTGTTTTAAAGAGTGTACACTGAGAGATGGGGAGATATAATTCTCCTTGATTCTGGAGAAGGAAGCACTCATTGCTCCACCAAATACCAAACACTCCTTGGAGATCTCCACTCTAGTGCAGAGACGTGTATTTATTGGAGTTATCCTGCACAATCAGCATCTTCTTCCTGAATCTGCATTAGCAAGGCAGAGTGCAATCGCTTGCCATGAATGCAACAAATTGACGGTCTTAAGTTTTCTGCCTCACAGTGCCTCACTCTGCTTAGAAAATTGATATTGTGAGAGGCATTCCTGGAGACTTCTCACAAACCACTGCAGAGGATCTTTTTCCTTTCTTGTGCTGATGAACAATCATGAACATCCATCAAAAAATTAAATAGTATGGGAGCTAATCAGGCATTACGATCATTCAGGTATTAGCAATTCTTGTTTGTTTCACAAAAACCTATGCTTTATGAAGTACATACATTTTTGTGCTTTATGCCTGCAACTCATATGCACATGAATTATTGATGTGCTATAAAATGAGTGTATTTTTGAGGGGACAGAAATGAACTACCTGAGGCATTTTCATATAAATGACTGCAATTTAACTTTCAAAAACATTTCATTTTTCAACACACTGCTCACTTCAAATTGAAGTCTACATCAGATTTGGCCAAGCATGTCACAAGAAACCTCACACTTATAAAAGATTAACCCTTGAGGATCCAGCACAGAATGAATATAAAAGAAGCAGCCATGCACACCAGGCAAATAACACTCGCCCTCCTGAACTTTTAACAAGTTTTTGCATAAATATTTTCAGAAAGGTGAAGCTGATTTCTGTAATGCTTGAATCTGTTTAGCACATGTGTACATCACTGCTCTTCCATAGCACTGCTCTGAACTCAGCACTAGCAAAAATCTCCACACAGTGTCCATACACACTGCCCAGGTCTGCTGGCTATGTGAAAGCAAGGATGGCTTAACTGGACTGGCATGTGCAATTCCCTCTAATTGTTCTGCTGCATCTGGCTCCCAGCACCAAGCAGCTTATCTTGAATTGGAGGAGAGGAGTAGAATATCCTCACACTTCTCAGAGACTGCCTTAAGTGATGAGTTCTTCCACTCCTTGTTATCTCCATCCAGGTTTAGCAACACCCTGTTTCTTAGACGAAAAGGAAGATAATCTAATCTTTCCTCAAGATTATTTTTTTTTCCCCAAAAAGTCATCAACACTGTTAAAGACTATTTTATATGTACTATGAAGTAGTTGGATACCGTGTAAATTAATTCCCTCAGCTGAAGGCTGGAGTGGGTATCTGGTGACAAAATATCGCAAACTGCTCTGAAGATAGAAAACACAATAGAAAAGAAACCTCTCTAAATACCTATGGATTTGTCCACCCAGAAGTACTGAAAATGGATGAAACTAACCAATTCAAAGTCTGGACCTTGCAAGTGAATGCTCTAATTCAGGATTTAAGTGAATAGAAACTAAAGTAGAATTCAGTCTACAACAGTATAAGCCAGACTATCCAGTCTTGAAGATTCTTGCTCCTTATTCTAAATAAATCCAGAGTACTAAGTGTAAACCAGCATCCATGGAAGAGGTCAATCCAATTCAACTAATACACTTACAGTTGATTCTAACAAGAGGCTCCTCTCATCAACAGCAAGTTGTTAGGAGGAAACATCACAGAATGTGGAGCTGGACATATCTGACGAGTATTTGGAACTGGGAATCTCACTTTCTTAGGCGCCTATAACAAGTCACAGACTATTTGGGATATAATTCACTTCAACATGTTTTGCAAAATGTGCAATATAAGATAAATTTGAAGCAACAGAATCAATCATCCATCAAGCTTTAACACGCTTCTCCTTCTGCGAGTCAGACATCCAAATCCTCCCAATAAACCATTCAAATAATAGTTACTCGTTTGACAACTAGCTGATACTTTCCTATCTATCTACAGATGTAAGGAGCCCAAATTATGTGAACTTAAAACCAAGACAATAAAAGCATGGCCTTACACAGTTGCTGCTTCTTTTTCACTCTTAGCCCCTGTAGAATTTCTCTGATCCACAGAAGGGTTACCACCACACAAGGCAGTCAGCCCTTCAAAGCTGTCCCAAGACATGTAGGTTTCCAACTTAATGGGGAATTCAGCATCTAAGACACAGTCTTGAAATCATTCCACGGCCCAACAGTAAAAGAGGAGGGGGCTATGCCTTCCGGGACATTTCATTCTCAGCTGCCACACTGCCAGACTCCATTTAGGATATACCAATGTTTTCTACTTAGAAGAGACAACAAATTTAAGGGCTTCACTGAAAACCCCATAAAATTCAGGATAAAGTTCTACCATACTGAGAATCCCGAAGCTCTCTCCTCCTCCTGCATGCTACACCTGACAGCAATTTGAGCTTGGTCTGGCTGCACACTTCAATCAATTTTTACTTTGCACTCTTAATTCCATCCAAGTCTAGAAGTTGCCAGCACAGGGCAATGCCACCTGCTATAAATATGTACGAAAGAATGCATTACTTGACATGCTAATGCATTAGCCCAAAATAAAGAAGATTCTCTGGACTCTCCTAAGCTGCTTTTGTTTTTCAAGGTGCATTAAGGTTTTAAAGAAAACAGCTTCTCAAACAATTTTAGATAGAGGGTGCAGCAGTATTGCAAACACCTTCACCATGTCCTACAGGTTCTTCTGCTTGATTCCCACAGCAGGCTTCCTCACTCAGCACTCTGCTGTTTCTGAACTGGTGTCAGATGGAAGCATCCTTTCTATCCTTTCAAAGTTTTAATACACCCCTCTGGTAGAGGAAGTAGGAGAAACTACAAAGAAAAGTATTTTCTTCAAGCAAGTTCCTGCCACAGAATGAGTATTCAACAGTTTCCACACCTCATCTGGTGGGGAAAAAAAAAAAAAAAAAAAAAAGGAAAACTCACTTGCAAAGTCTGGTTGCCAGAAAATTCACTGAAAGTAATTTAGTGGTTAAAAAAAATAGCCATATATAATGTACACTTCAAAAAATGATTCAGTAATAATGATGACATAAAAATTTTATAGGCGGCTTTAGCTGTCAGAAGAGTTCCTACGTTATAAAATCAATGTTCAGTGGATTTTCAGCAGATAAATTAATACTGCTTCTATTTATGAAGGAAAAGCTTTGCTCAGTTTTTTTTATTTTAAATAGTCCAGTTTATAGCTCTCACTGTATTTCTTTTCTGCCCTTTAGCCTCCAAGACAGAAGGCTTATGTACGTATAAATCAGATTTTTCCACAACCAAAAACTAGTAATGTTTTAAAAAGGAAAGCATCCATACCTATGTAATTTTCTAAAGCCTTAAAGCTTCTGTTTTCTGAGAAGAATGTATACTTGTCAAGCTTTGAATTTAGAAGATTAAACAAAGTCAAAAAAAAGCTGTGATTATGTGATAAGAAATATGCAAAACTATCAATCTTCACTCTTCTGATTTTTACACAATTAAATCAAAGGATCACAAAACGTGAACTGCTTCTGACAGTTCATTGGAAAATACAGAACTCTGCACCAGCATGAAGCAACGAGGTTGCTCCAAAAGTAATGCCTCCTATGTCTCACATTTGTTTCCATGGAAACTACAACAGAGACAGAGAGCACAATAACACTGTTCATTAGAGTAAATTTTCAGCTACAAAATGCTATTTTTCCATGTAGTCACCACCTTTAGCTATGCATTTTTGCCAGCAATGAACAAGAGCCATGCTTGTAAAAATCCACACCATCAGAGTTGACCCACTGTTTCACAGCTGCTGTGATGGCATTGTTGCTAGGAAAATATTGCCCATGCAGTCCATCTTTCATTAGCCTGAATAGACGAGTCAGAAGACACCAAATCTGGACTATACAGTGAGTGTAGTAGGACAGCACGGCCAGGATTGGCAATGTGCTCCACAGTCTACAAACTTCAACTGATAACTGGCATCATCATAGAGCAAGAGGAAGATTGTCCTCTTCCTTAGCCTCAGTGAAAGTTTGAGCCTTCAGCTTAGTCAGCAATGCAATGTAGCAGTCAGAGTTGATGGTTTGTCTGGGTTCCAGGATATCCAGAAGAATCACCCCTTTCCTATCCCAAAAGACAATTCAGTCCCACAGCTTTGCTCCATCTGCACTTCCACATCAGCCACCATTTGCCAGACTGCCCCTCTGCTGCCATCTGTCACACGGCAACCACATGTAATGGGATACTGGTGGGAAGGCTCAACTTCTGCCGCCATCCCACCAACATCCATATCTGACAGTGGGCCAATATCATAAATAGGAGGCATTACTCTTGAAGTAGCCCTTATACAATCAATTCCTTGTGAAAAAAATAAACCTCAGCAAATTAGTCAGGAATATGCCAGTAAGCATGCAATTTATATGGAGGATAAATACTATTAGGGGAAAATAATTACATTCAGAGGCTGAAGAAATACTTTGTTTGCACACCTTCTTTTCTGCACACATTGAAAGAACTTTTTCTTATACTGTTTGACCTTCAGTTACAGCAGGGATCATTTCATGCGTGCACAGTGGTCGGTACAATTACACTTGATTTAGACAAGATTATGCCCACAAGTGCTGCACACGCTGTCATATATGGAATATGGAAAAACACTAAAGAGGACAATTCACCACTGAAATTTATCTGTTCAGGAAAGAGGGAAAGAGAACAAAGCAGCTTTCATGATCTCCCTATCCAGAGGCAATTTGGAACACATCCACAGTCCCCCACCAAAGACAGTGGTCTTTTAATTCACTGCAGCTCAGTTCAGCAGTGCACGGAAACCAAGGCTGGCTGTACTTCTGGCACAGGGCTGGTGATCACTCATGTAATCCTCAAAGGGGGATAAACCTGCAGATTTCCATTTGATGAGGAAACAAACTGTTCTGAGGAGTAATTGTTCAGTGATAGGTGTGGGAATACTTAGATTTCTGCAGGTGAGAAAAGAGACATCAAGCACTGTTAGAGGGAAATAACCTTGTATCTCACCAGTAACCCAAGAAGGCTGTCATATTTCTGAGGGAGGCTTGCCTAGGGAATGTGGAACATCATTTGCTGAGGGGAGGCAAATTCAGCCAAAAGGGCTGTGCTGAAAGCAACCACAACTCCCAGGGCCACAGAGGGGCTGAAAGCCCATTTACTTTCTGCTTTGTGTGTTAAGCTGAATGGTCCTTTTTGAATGCTTCAATACTTTCAAAATCTGCTGTCTTATCAACAAAGCTTTCGCTTCTCATCTGTCAGATATTAACTCCTCAGGGGAATCTGCACTTTTGACTGCAAATCGGCTCTTCAATTCTGTTAAGGAGCCATGGGGATCCGCACTGCTTTTCTACTTTTAGCAATGCCAAAAACAAGAGCTCTTGCTGCTCACAGCGTGGATTTTGAGAGGGGTTCACAATGGGACAGCGATGATGCACTTTATTCAGTCAAAGCAGATAACAAGGCCTCCTTACTATAGGAAAATACAAACCCACACACAAAGACCACTCCTCTGAGCACAGAGACGAGGCCAGGGATGAGCAATCTGTGCATCAGGTAGCAGGGGGCACTCAGCCAGCTCCTGCTGCCAGATGGGGAGGTGCAAGGCATGAAGTACCAGGCTGACATTATCCTTTGGGTGACATTAACAGTGTGCATGGCGTGCTTGATCACTGCCACTAAGCTGAGCTTGATTTCATGAAACTAATTCTCAGTTTAATTGAATGCAGCAGTAATGATCAATAAAGGGAAGTTTTTATCTTAACTGCTGGATCATTAATTCATAAGGACACCAGTCTTCTAGCAACATAGGCTAATTAGCCTGACTGTAGGTAATGTATGCTAGAAAAAATGGATATTGAACAAAGCTCTTCCTCCATACCTTAAATAGCTGGATGGCTTCATTCGTACTGCTGCACCAACATACTTCCACATCCTTTTGAAGACTGTGTGACCGCCTAAGTTCCAACATAAAGCTTAATCCAGTAATCTCTAAATTTGATTCAGAATGCAAAGTCTGATAGGGTTTAGAGATTGCAAAATCAGACAGTCATTTTAGGAAAGGGTAAATGCAGTTAGAGATACTGCTATGAAATCAAAAGCATAATGGTTGCAAAGGACTCAGTTCAACTGATTCACCCTAAAAAATAAATTATTTCAAGAGTAACTTTATGCCAACTTTAAATCCAATCCAGCATAATGTGATTTAACATAAACTTTGTTGGAAGAAACAATATTGTCTGCCATGAATAATCCCATTAAAATACTATAGTATACACATACCTACTCTAGACAAAGTCTGTGCTATTGAGTGAAGTGGTATCACAGCAAGCATAGCAATAATAGCAGAATTATAATTTTGGTAAAGCAAAATAACAGTGCTGATTACCACCTTGCCTGTGCATGGATTACTAGGCAAAATGCGTGGAGAAATCTAAGGACACGATCAAACTAAAGCAATATCTAAACTAGCTTCCAACTGGATCCTCCGAGCTCCATCAGTGCAACCTTGATACAGCATAGAGCTCTGTGCAGCACACAGAGCCCAAACAAGAAGTAAATACCCGTGAGACCACCTGGCATCCACCATCCTGCACTGGTGGCGGTTGGCCCTATGGTGCACCACTCAGATCTGTCAGGCATGTTTTCTCTTAAGGGCTCTTTACTTCCATTGTCCAAGTGTTGTTCAGACTAAGTTTTCCAAATGCATTTAAGAAATGCTGATTAGAAGAATATTTTAAAATATAGGAGTGAAGACAACTGGAAACAAAGTCACAGGCTTTCAGCAAGCACTGGGTTTAGCTCATGCTTGTCAACAATAACGTTTCCTATCCCTTTTTTCTCATTTATAAATTTTCATTCATGGCTGCATATTGTAAATGAAAAGATTTGCAATTGAGAAGATGAAATAAAATAACATCTTTTAAATATGCAATATCCCAGTTTATGGCTTTTTTTCTTCTGGCATCTTGTCAACATAAAATAAAAAGACTCAGGAAATCTAAATGCAAAAAAACTCACACCCACTTTATCAGTGAAGAATTTCCATGGCAATACTGCTTTGAAGCTAAATGGTTTTATTTATAGAGGAAGCAGTTTTCATAGCTCATTTGCATTTTCTCCAGATTACCATAACCATACATGATCAGTTGTTAAGATCTACAGATATTATCTGTGCAGTACCAGCAATTCACTAAAATATTTAAAATACGGAATGATAAATAAATCAAGCGCTTGTGCAACTTGCCATATTCCCAACACACTGCAAGGGAATGAAGTCATCACCAAATAGAGTACAGCTCTGTGCAATAGCACAATAAGAACTCGTGTGGTCACTCCAAAACAGAAATGTTGAGAGTGGTACCAATAGTGAATACATGGGAAGATACGGGTGTGGAAGCGCCAGAACTCCAGAAGGAATCCAAGAGTGGCAGGTGTTGACAGAAAGTCCTGATCCACCAAATCTACAGTCCATTTCTCAGGAACTCCCATAAGAAAAAAATAAAGGACAGTGAAATGCAGAATTAAGACATGATGGTGGAAAGACACAGAACAATGGAAGAGTCAAGAAGGCACTCAGATAACTAAATCCTAATGATAGAGAGAAATGAAACAATAGATAGAAAAATAGACTGCTATCATTGTGTATCATCCTGAAGTATACAACGGGCACATTCAAAACTAACACGTACACACCCAGCCAGCCTTGGAAGCACACAGGACATATCTCCATGACCTTACAGCCAGCATACCTTGTTCTACCTTGTCTACAGGGTCCACGTGGGCAAACAAACTGTGGTGTCTGGATGCTGGACAGCCACCTGAGGCTTATGCTACTTGGCACTTGTGAGAGTGCGACTAAACAAGCATATACTCTAAATTAAATTCACCTTCTTCCCATGGAGGTTTGCCACTGTACACTGTTTGCTATGTGTTCCCTTGGCATAGCAAGGGCAGTTTGTTCAAACCCTTGCGTTGATTACTCTCTCACACACACACAGAGAATGGCCCGCGTTGGAAGGGACCTCAAGGATCATCAAGCTCCAACCCCCCCGCCACAGGCAGGGCCACCAACCTCCACATTTAATACTAGACCAGGCTGCCCAGGGCCCCATCCAACCTGGCCTTGAACACCTCCAGGGATGGGGCATCCACAGCCTCTCTGGGCAGCCTGTTCCAGCACCTCACCACTCTCATAGTAAAGAACTGCCCCCTGACATCCAACCTAAATCTTCCCTCCTTCAACTTAAAACCATTTCCCCTTGTCCTGCTGTTATCTACCCTTTCAAAGAGTTGACTCCCCTCCTGTTCATAGGCTCCCTTGAGGTACTGAAAGGCTGCAATGAGGTCACCCCACAGCCTTCTTTTCTCCAGGCTGAACAAGCCCAGCTCCCACAGCCTGTCTTCGTAGGGGACGTGCTCCAGCCCTCTGATCATCTTTGTGGCCCCCCTCTGGACCCTCTCCAACAGCTCTCTCACCCCCTTCATGCAAGGAAAGGCAGGAAAGAAGAAGGAACAGTCCACAAGTTGCACTGATAACAAAAGCAATAAAGATGCAAAAATCTAAGAAGAAACGTGTTTGCCATATGCATTTCTTAGCAGAACCACTGTCAGTGGTTCTAATAGAGGCTGAAAACACAGCATTTTATTTGCAGAAACCTGTAATTTAGCTCAGATACTTTAGAGCATTGCCTGCAGCTTTGAAGGAAAGTTCGTTGCTAGTAGTCCTAATAAATATTCAAGCACAGTTAATCTCTCATCAAGGCAGCACTATAACAAATAGGTATTTTTTTTTCAAAAATACTACACCCAAACACTGGAGGATGCTCATGAGCAAAACACTGCTCAAAGGGCTGAGTTCTCACTGCAGACCGGGCCACACGAGACATGCTGCTAAGGACAGAGCAATCATGCTGTGATTCTGTACAACACTGCAGCTAGCTCCAAGCCAACCAGATGCCTCAGGAAGCAACCTGGTCCCAGCCAGAGATGCTCCTGAAAGCGGAACAGCTGCTGGCTCAGCAAGCAGCACAGCAGCCTTCTCTGAGTGATCAGGCAAAGAAAAATATCATAAGATGGCTTTGTTTGGACCAATACATTTTTCCATGCTCTCTGTCCTTTCTTTACAGTGGGATCCAAGGTTGAGTTTATATTTCATCTCTCAAAAGAAAATAGAAGCAACTGTTCTACTGTCAGTTGCAGGACTGCCCACTGACAGTGACAAGATCCCCCCATGCCTTCTCCTTGGCAGGAGGAGCACTACCAGCTCTCTTGTCATAGGAGAGATGCTCTGGTCCCCCTAGCAGCTTGGCTGCCGTTCGTAGGCTCTCTCCAGCTTGTCCAGGTCTCTCTTGGACTGGGAAACCCAACTTGGACACTGAGGCCTCACCAGGGGTGAGCAGAAGTGAACAGAATGATAACGTCAAGCTGCTGGTGACACTTCTACTGCAGTCCAGGGAAGAGCCAGTGGGAACTGAGACAGAAGAGTTGTGGAGTGTCTCAGATTTCTCCACCACCACTGCTTTCATTTTCCCTTGCTGTCCAGGTGAGGATGGGCTGCCCACTCAGAAGTAGGGCCCGATGTGGTGGTGTGCATGGTCTCCAGAACCTGTCAGCTCCTATCTAGCTCAGCTCAGCCATTCAGCATCCTCAGTGCCCTGCAGTGATTGGAACCAGCTGCACCAGTCATGCTCCCACTACACCAAGACAGGCTGCGGACTTGCTGCAAGAGGGGCCTGGAGGGGCTGCACTCTGCACACCATGGAAAAATGCTCCAGGACCATTGGGAAAGTGCTCTTTCCCAACATTGTCGGGGGCCAGTGGGTCAAGGTGTCCCCTAGGGAGCATGGCACGAGGCCCAGGATGGCACCAATAGGCCGATGTGGGAAGACAGAGGGGGCGCATCTCCTCCTTGGGCTGCAACTGCACCTCCTGGCTCATGTCCACAGCTCCCCTGGCACAGAGGGGCTTAGATGGTTCACTGGAGGCTGCATCTTGCAGAGCAATCAGCAGACCCCAGTCCTCAGCACTTCCTGTGCAATGTTGCCAGTGGGAGACACCTCTGACATTCATAGTTCTACAAGCTAGACTGCAAATGCCTCAGAATCCACTCACAGCATCTTGGTGTCTTGTGTGCAGCTGGCAAATTCTTAGTGTCTCGTGATCCCAGAGGAGGACTTTGAGGACTCAAGAGTCACCAGCAGGAATGGCGACACAGGCTGGACCCTAGTTGTGAGGTCATGAGGTGACAGTGACTCTCTGGTGACATCAGAAAGCACACAGCCCTCTGGCTGCGAGTATTCAATCAGTTCCTCATTCACTGAATAGATCCCCCTTCAAATCAGTATATTTCTAACTTAGAGATAAGAACATGATGTGGGACTTTAACAAAGGCCTCAGGTATATGATCTATTGCCCTTCCTTTTGTCCACTGATACCATCCTGCCATTGTAGAAGGCCACCAGCTTGGTCAGGCACAATCTGCCCTTGGTGAAGCTGTTCTGGCTGTCTCAGATGACCTCCTTGTCTCGCACGTGCCTTAACATAACTTCCACAAGGATCTCAGTGAGATCTTCCCAGGCGCAGACACGAGGCTCACCAGCCTGCAATTTCACAGATCTTTCTTTCTCCATTTCTTAAAAATAGGAGTGATATTTCCCTTTTTCCAGTCCCTGGGGGCTTCACCTGACAGTCTTCTCTGAGTGATCAGGCAGGCAGACTCCCATGTGCAAAGTTACCACTTTGCCCCAGTTAGCCAGTTGCCCAGATGACTGATAACTCTTTAAACAAGGCAGAAAACAAACAAACAAACTCTTG
The DNA here is from genome assembly GCA_016647715.1 of Pavo muticus. Taxonomy (NCBI): domain Eukaryota; kingdom Metazoa; phylum Chordata; class Aves; order Galliformes; family Phasianidae; genus Pavo; species Pavo muticus. The sequence continues at coordinate 1,953,988 of JACDJE010000045.1, read as the reverse complement.
GGCAACCTATGATTCAAAGAGAAAATCAAACTCTTGCCTGCCACCTGTGCAGAATACCACTTAGAACAACTCTCAGTGAAGTGTTTCCTCTTTTAGAAGGACTGTAAGCCTCTTCAAACTTCTGTTAATGCAGTTTAAAAGCACCACTGCCATTTATTTGCCACAAAGAACAGGCAACAAGAGAGTGGCAATACTAATGTTCCTATGGCTAACACAGGAACAAAGCAGCCCAATGGTGGGTTGGCCACTTCTCAGTTAACCCTCATCAAGTCAGAAGACACAAACTTCATTTCCTGTCCCCCCAGCACCTTTGCTTTCAGTTCGTGGCTGTTTCACCCTTAAACTGTTGATAGAGGAAAGGCTGCTGCCATTGACTTACTGAGATCAGTGGCTCTCTCGCTGATATTAGACACATCAAAAGATGAAACCTGGATTATGACTCTCGATGGGCACAATGGACACAACCTTTCTTCCAGCCAGCATAAGGGGCTGCTCAGGGCATTGACAGCTACTCTGTTTACTGCATTTAAAGAAGTGTCCAAGAATCAAAGCTCTGTCCTCAGCCACTGGCTCATTTATCTACATAATGATTAAATGAAAACCATCAACTGCAAAACACAATCTTAAAATAATTTAATACACACCACAGAGTCATCCAAAATCTCATGAAAACAACACGTACTCTTTAGCTCCTGTAACCATATTACTGGAAATAGATTTTGCACAATCCTCCTTCAAACAGCCGTTTAAACCCCAGGCTTAAAGAAGATTATGCTGTTTGCTGATTTAAGCTGAAAGGGAAGCTTGTTCTAGTCATCTGGGGGCTCCAGAGGCAAAAGCTCATCTGTCAAATTCCCTCTTTATCCTAGTACAATGTACAGCATCTAAATTGTGATGATAATCTTGAAGCAAAATGGCTTTCCTTTTAAAGATAATGTTTGAGGCAGTTTCCGAGGCTTTTCTGGCTTTTCTAAGGATTGTTTCAACTTTGGTCTAACGGTGATGTGATGTTGCCTGATCTGCTTGATCTACGAAAGGTGATTTACTGCAGTATCTGTAGAGATAATCCTTCTGGAGACTGTTTTGTACCCAAGACACAGAGGCCAATCAGCTTTCGACAGGTATAAGCTGCAAACAACGGTAAATCTGGAGGCTGAGCTGATACTGCGGACATAAATGTGGCACTTCCCTCTAGTTCTGCTGCCCACTCTCAGCACCTCCCTGGTCACACCTACAGCTCACCTGCAGGGAAAAGTAAGGCCAAGGCCTGGCTGCACCCTGTGACAGACCCTGGTACTTGCACAGCCACTGTGCTGCAGCAAAGCTGAGGAAATGGCCACATCCCCACAGCTACCTGTGGGACCCAGGGCCAGCCCAGCTGCAGCCCATGTTGCTTATACCTCTGCAGGTATAAGCCACAGAGTTGCTGGTTTTCTGCCTCACTGCCCATGTTCTGCCTCACACACTACACAAATCTTTTCATACTTGTGCTAGAGATAGCTCTGCTCTGTGGAACTAAGTAGAGTCCAGATCTCATGTAGGTTTTCTTCCTGCTGCTGTGTCATGGAAAGGAGATATGGCACATCCCATCTGAGTCTCCTAGGTTGAAGGAGACTGCAGAAAGAGTGAAGCAGGAGCTACAGCCCTGGTGTGTCTCACTCTTTGCTGTAATACATTGTGAAAATGAAAATGCTAAGGAGTGGTTGTGTGGCACATCTAAGCAAGTCCTTTCTCCAAGCAGAGGCTGGCCCACAACATCAGAGGCAGATGTTGGTGGGATGGCAGCAGAGGTTGAACCTTCCCACCAACACCTCATTATGTGTTGTTGCTGTGCGACAGATGGCAGCAGAGGGGCTTTTACGGAGCAAAGCTGTGTAACTGAATTCCCTACACTCAGAAAAAATGGCACCAAATGACATCCATCTACACTTGCTGAACGTTGATGGAGACCAAGCAGTGGATGTAGCACAGTGAGGGGTTGGGGATGCATTTCAGCAATGGTGACAGCGGTCACCTCTGCTGGTGCAGGTGTTTAGGAGCGCAGCATGCAGACTCTTGTCCATCACTGACAAAAATACATAGCCAATGGTGGTAATGATGCTGAAAAACAGTGTTTAGTAGCTGAAAGTTTGCTTTGTCAAATGGTGTTACTGCATTCTTTGTATCTGTTGCAATTTCCATGGAAATAAATAGGAAGCATTACTTTCAGAAGGATCTATGTACTACATACATCTCAGACCCTGACCTAGCAATTGAGGTCTGCAGTGACACACACCATTTTTCCTCCTGTTCTTGCCGTAAGGATATTTCCAATTCTAGACTCTAATCTTTATTTTCTACAATTATTAACACTTGATAAAAAGGCAACGAGAACATGTAATACACCACATGAGAATTTAAAAGGCAGAGCACTGGAAAAACGTTAATGGTTAAATGCATCATTATGCCCAGCAATATTACACAATTAACAAATCTAATCATTTAACACCAACACTTCAAACTTCTATTAAATCTGTAATTTCACATATGAAATAATTATTCATTTATCAATAGATGACTCTACTTCAGTACAGAAGGAAAAAATACAATTAGATGCAGCAGGGCAGAACGAATTTCTGGGACTAATATGGGATGTAGCAATGCGCACAACTCTTCCATAAGGCCTCACAGTCAAACTCATAATTCTCATAGGACATAACGCCTCTAAATATCCTGGCTCATTAGCAAAATTACATAGCTAATGAAGGGCAAATTAATGGAGCTCTGGAACATTTTATAAGCCTGTAAGAACAGCTACTTGTTATACATCACTAAGAAATAATTGCAACAGAGTCAATTGCATTAACTAATTAAGTTTTAACAATACAAACTGGGCAAACTACTCCCCATAGAGAATCTCCTCTTGCTGCGTTGATGAAACGTCCCCAGGCTCTACAAGTGATTAGAAGAGGGCTTTAAGGAAGATGAGAGCTCTGGTTTGCAACCCAGGGCAACTCTAGGCAAACCATTCCCAGTACACAGGGCAGAGAAAGGGAGAAACCAAAGCTGCCTGCTTTAGGGCACACTGTATCTGGAACCTGTCAAATGACTCCATAAATATTGAATCAGACCTAAAGAAATCAATAATTAACCTACAGAGGACTATCAGAAGAAATCTTGAGAGAATAACCTAGAGAGGCCGTGGGGTCTCCTCAGCTTTGTCCCAAAGCCAACTGTAGGAGGGCCGGGACACCCTGCTCTGGGTGGCACTGCTGAGACAGGATGGGACCAGACTGACCCAGACGTCACTTCTAACCTCAATCGTGCTGTGATTCCATGAAATAACTGGAGATGCTAATAGTGGTTTGACATATTTCACATCAAGTCCACAGTGATGAGACTGCTCACCACGTAGGCCTGCAGTGCTGCAGCTGACTGGAACGCAGCCCACACTTCATTGAAACTCATGTTCAATGCAAAGTAGTGCTTAACCATATTCAGAACAAATACGGCAAGAGTCAGCAAAAAGGTAGCTTGATAGAAAGACGAATTTTTGAAACACTAGAGGGTCTGACAGTTCTCTGCTCCGTAATTGGTCTCAAAATTAGTGTTTTCAGTGCCACCTCAGAGCACAGCATGCAAGTAGTTGTGAGGGAAAAGATAACAAAGACAGAACTTCCATGCTAAAGATCTCAGCAAAGTCTTTCATGAAGTAGGTACCCATGTTATTTATGACCCAGTTGCAGACCTTGCACTTGACTTTGTTGAATATCATGAGCACATCTTTATCTGACATACTCCATTCTGAGCACAGTTGCATTTGTAAAGGCACAACAAGCTCCTCAAAGCCCTGCATTCTTTTGAACCAGAAGTGGAAATCAAGGTCTTGAAAGAAAACCCACAAAACCTTATCACTAAGATCCATCCAACACATTCTTAGGTTAGAGCTGTACAGCAGTAACACATGTAGCTGCCAAACTCAAACACTTGGCAATAGTTAGCTTCTCATTACTCCATCACTCAAGCTCCACTGACCCTAACACTAACAGAGAAAAGAATGACTTCTGGCCTTTGTTTTTACATAAGGCACCCACAACTTTATTTTTCCAAGTGTCCTCTATTAAACCTAGTGATTCTCAGAGATCTACACCATCAAAAACTACAGAAAAGTAGTAGGGAATTCATTGTTTTCACCTCCAGAAAAGCAAAACAAGAAAACACTAGCCAGTGTTATCAACAACACAACCTGGGAAACAAATACTCCTAGGGACACTTAGTGGTTTGCACCTGAAAGAGACACAGACTGCCAGTGCAAACCAGCAAAGCTATCACTGAAGCCAATTCAAGTTTCTCCTAGCTTTGAGATGTAGAAATTCTTCTAAACGGAAGGAAAATAGGAAAAAATGTAGTAATTTATATCTCTTAATATAGTAAAAGGCTGGAACTAACTGCTGCTTTGCACAGTCTTCTCAGGTACCAGAACTGATACTTACGGACACTGGGAAAACCATATTTCACTGTCAGCCTGGCTCCTGTGTCATGGCACTGGTGAAACTGCAGCAGGCTGGCACACATTCAATGAAGCTGAAACTGCAGAAACTTTAAGATTTTCTATAAAATCAAGAGCTTTTCACAGGACGAGTATGAAATGTGACATGTATGTTCAATATAGCACTGTCAAACTAGGCTCGATCTAAAGGCCTCAGAGGCCCCTGATGAAAGCCTCTGAAGAAAACTTAAGAAATTTCAACTGGAAGATGAGAGGTCTTTCTTTTTCTCCATAAATATCTACTGACTCACATGATAACCATTAAAATCATAGGATGTGGTTTTATAGCCCTCTAAGAAAATTAACAGCACAACAGTGAATACATTTTGAAATACGTATCAACAGCTGATCTCCAGAGCTCCCAGCTCCAACAGCTCCCCGTGGCAATGAGTTCCACAGCCTGATTCAATACCATGTTGCCTTTACTAATTTCATTAAAGCTCCTTACTGAGTTCATATCAAAACTGCCTCTTTCTGCTCCCTCTGAACCTTGTGCAGGTTTTAAACGTTACAAATTGCCTAATTCCACCTTAACCACCTAATGAACTGTAAAGGACTCCTATATAAAACACTCCTTTGCAACTAAGGAAGGACTCTGTAGGACCATAAAATAGGAACCATGGAAAATGATTCATTTTCCAGCTTCCAGGAACATTTCTGGTTTCACTGAAGCCCACAGAGGAGTCATAGAAGCCGCTTTGCTAAATTCCTGACTAACTGCAGTGGAATATATCATGCTGAGCAGAGGTGAGCTCTCACATCACTGGGTGGCTTTGCCCAACACACTGTTGCTTCCAATTGCAAACTTGATATAGTTTCTGCCAGCCCATCTTTTTTTCACACATTACACTGTACTTTATCAGTACATCGTAATTCAGTTTGGATTCATATCATTTCTAATAGAATTGAGTAGTGCAAGACCTGTCTCCCACATACCCATAAGGTCAAAGCTTGATGAATGTGTTTTATGCTCTCTCCATAGCACACTTTAGATCTGGAATTTCGTGATCCATTTCTCCTGTTCCCATTACCTGCTGGCTGCCTCTATTTCTGCATATGCATTATAAAAATGTAACAGATGTATATAAAACCTGTGAGCTATTCCCAAAGGTTGCAGTGCTACCCATGGATATATCATATATTGCCAACTTAAAGGATGGCTTTGAGTGCGTAAGCATTGCTCCAGGTTCATGTAGGCTCAATCCTCACACACTGGGGAGCTCAGTTCCTGGAGCAAGCAGATTTTAAGGGACTAATCCGGTACTGGTAAGTAACTTGAGTACCTCAAAAGGCTCTTTTAAATTGTTGTTTGTCTATTCCCTTTGATGTTATATTACAATAATCTTTTCAGTGCAAAGATTATCTCCTATCATGCATGCCATGGTAGATAGAGCTAACCCACCCGGCCTAGCTTGGGGTACCAGCCTTGAAGAACTGGGAGCTCAGCACCTGTGCTCCCTGCATGAGCAATTGAAAGCAGCAGCTGCTCCAGAGAGCAATCTGATTTTGACCAGACAATGGTTACTCCATCTCCACACGTCACATTTCTCCATACAAAGTCAGATTTTCAGCGAGGCATAATTACAGATTGGAATTTGCTTTCTATTAATACAGAGAGTGCATGACTCAGTTAACTAAGCAGTTTTGTTGAACGCTCATGATAGCAATTTTTTTTTCCTTTAAAATATATAAGGAGAAGATCACTATCAAAGCTGAAATCATTTCAAAGATGAATGCCACTTTTAATGCATCAAGCATTATTCTATGAGCAGTTCCTGTGAAACCAATTGGGCTGCTAGTAAGGTATGGTATTACTCCACATAGCAGGGAAAGTAAAATTGAATTCTTTTAAACTGGGTATGTATTTTTGAAACGTGTTTTATGGTGTTATACAGATGTATTGAACTATTTCCCCAATTAGTAAAGATTCAATAGGAGATTTTCTTTTCCAGCCACAGGAGATTATAGAACTACGTCCAATATATCTGAGTGTAAATGTAAGTACTAATCCCATCGGTAAAAAAACCCTCTAGTTATGATTGTGCAATATATGCACCGATGTCTGAGCAGCACTCCCTTTTCCAGATTGCAGCAGCTACTGTAAAAAGCAATTAGCAGACAACATCTCTGCACAAACACTGCAGTAAAAATCTAACAAAGCATGCTGGAGTGGGGTTGGTAGAAGGAGCTCTAGATGCCACCACAGCACCTGGGCTCCATGCACACTGAGCTCTCTGCTTTCAGAACAGCTTCTCTGCCCTCTGGGCTCCTCCATCCCTATGTGCCCTAAAAGGTTAATGGCTTCGGTGTTCTTCTCTGTTCTGTCCCCGAGGTATTGGTGGAGCAGGCTCCTGAGCCAATTCAACATGACAGGATTGCCAGAAAAGGTGAGAATACAGCTGGCAAGTACAATCCTTCTTAGTGGAGGGTTGCATTCCCTTCACAGAGGGAACCCCAGGAGCACAGGAGTGCCTAAGGCACATAAGAAACCACTACATTTCTAAATCCCTGCATCTCCCTCATAAAGCAGCTGCCCCCACAGAAGTAAGCTCATGCGATCCTTATGTAAGTTTCAGTCCAACAAATGAAAATTCTTCCATATGTTGTTTTTTAAAAAGGCCATTCAGAACATAATGCACATCATAAGCCCCTAGCACTCATATAACCTGATCTTCACAGCCCTTTTCAATCCACTCAGCCCTCACAGCAGCCTTCTGTAAGGAAGAGTTGGAAGAATCCTGATTTAAGTAAAATGCCACAAACAGCCAAAAGAAGAAAAAACTCCCTACGGAGGTGAAGCGACTCAGATCACTGAGAGGTTTACTGAAAGACTGGAAATAAAACTGGGACCTCCAGATTACATGTGGGGTCAAACAACTCCCTGTCAGAAGCTATTCTGTCCTGAGCACGGTGCTCATGTGAAGGTGCATTTACACACCCAGGCTGGCTGCTCTCCCAGTCCTAACCATCCCTCCATGTGAAGTATATCTTCTAGCCAGGAGAACCAAGCTTTCAGAGAAAACAAGCACAAAAATACCTAGTTTTAAGGCCTAAAATCAGACAACAAGCCTGAATCTACACGTGCAAGGCAAACTAGTACCCATTTCCCTGGTTCAACAGCAAAGTGAGCTCAGTAGGACCTGCGCATGCACATCTGCACTGCATTCATCTCATGGTCCAAGACCTGCACACTGAAAACCCAGCAAAGCAAATGGGCTTCTTGAAAAAAAGCATCTGTTATGGAAATACAGAGAATCTGCTTGTGTCTGAGACAGTGAGCTTTAAGAGAGAGTTCTTTCCAAATCCGCCACAGAAAACAAATCTGACACTGGGTAGGATCCTTGTTCTCTGTGACGCGTTTTTAAAATCTTCAAAGTTTCAAGTCTGAATGTGATGTAAAGTAGGTCTGCATTGTTCGTTCTTCCCTCTGTCCCCAGCAAACCAAGTAATCTTGAGCTCAGCTCACTTGTTGCAGGAGCGTTATCCCTACTGGTACTGCTCCGACATGAGGTAAGTAGCCGTAATGTGATCTTATGATGTGCATTATGTTCTGAATGGCCTGCAAAGTGCTCTGCTGATGTAAGATCTCTCCAGAATAGCACTAGGCATTTCAATGCTGGTTTAAGTAATCTGAGAATGAGTACAGCTTTAGAAGAAACACACACAAGATAAAAGGAAGCAAGTCTAAAAACTGTCTTTGTACAGAGCATGTCTGTCAAGGGTTCCAGCACATTCTTTTTTTGACACGAATAAACTGGAGAACCCATCTTTTGCTCTTGTCAAGACTGCACAAAGCTCTGGGAAAGAGACCGACGTCTCCTTCCACCACATATTTCTGTCACATAGATACTGAAGGAATTACCCAGGGTATCACAGCAGCTTAATAGCCCAGCTGAGAGAAAAAGTAACTGAGGGATGTGCGGCAGCATCTCCAGGCTGCCCTGTCACCATGACAAAGGTGTGGTGTCCCTCTGTGCAACCTGCATGTGGGTGACCACAGTCACATACAGTTCATACAGCCCAGGTGAGGAGGATCTGACTCCTCTCTTTCAGCAGTGAAAGAGACAGGAGTTTAGCAGGGCTGGACCGTGCCCAAGGCATCCAGACACTGACATAGAACAGGCTCTTAGAGAAATAAGATCCTCTACACAGGCTCTGCCTAAAGGATTTAAGGGTCACTTGTGCACCACCTGAACTGTCCAGTCACCAGCTGGGGACAAAGACTCACATTCAGCTAAATCAGTGGCTTCAGAGAAGCACACTGAGCAACCAAATGCCCCAAACCACAACCAGCAGCAGGCCTGTCACCCAGTGCTGACAAGGGAGCCCAAGGGAGATGGAAGATGCTTGCGCAGCCCCGCCAGCTCAGTCATGTCCTTATCACACCACACCAGTTTCTCTCCTCGATTTATAAACAGGAAAAACTCCTTCAAAGCACGCAGGCCTGCGCTGCCCTGTCAGGGACAAGCAGTGGGCCCAGCATTTGCTGCTCTGCAGGTAACTGACTGGGGGGTAACTCATGCCCTGTCACCCACACTCCTGGGCCTTTTGTAACCCTCAGCTCTGGCTGAAGCAGCACTGTTGGATGCATTTCTGAATGCAGGAACAGCACGAAGAAAAAGAATTATACAGCAAACATGGTAGCAGGATGCAAATGTGTAGTTCTTCTGATGAATGCCAGATGAACTTCCAAGACAGGTAGGCATAGCTGTCTTGTCATCTAGAAAATCAGCACCCAACAGTGAAGTAGATCTAGCATCTTCAGGCAGACTTTGTCACTGCTTCAGGTGAGCTGGTTCTGATACAGGTCCAAATAAGCTCCATACACACAGTTACCCAGTGCAGAGCCATGGCCAGGCAGCATTAGATATGTATGTTGCGGCCTGGCACTCCCAAGCTGCAGATAAAGCAAACACAGCTCCCTGCAGCCTGTGCCAGTGCTGCTGCAGTGCTGAGATCAAGCTGTGCACCACGTCACCCAGATATGGTCCATTCTCTCCCAGAGTGAAGTTACTCAAGATCCTCCAGTTCTTGCAAATGACTACAACATCAGTATTGTAAAAGATTCTCCTGTAAAACCATGCTGTGCTCCCAGAACCAAATCAAAGATGGGAGACCTCAGCCAGCTCTCAGTTTTGCTGAGGGCCCACTGTCATCACTTCTTAGTGATTAAGTCTCTTTAGAGGGTCAAGTTAAACACTAGAGCATTCTGACACACTTCTGAATCATGTGTCAATAACTACTCACATCATTAGCATGAAAGTATATGCCTACTTAACATCTATTTAGTGCATGAGTTGCACTTCGTGATCCTTGTGGGTCCCTCCCAGCTTACAATATTCTATAAGTCCATCTGTATTATCATGCTTTTAGTTTATTGATGGCCATTTTGTGCAATTGTCATGGCAAAGGAAAAAAAGGAAAAGGAAAAATACAGAGAATTCAAAGCTACAAGAACTCAGGAAAAGGAATCCCATTGGACAATATGGTTAGCAGAAACCATTTTAATTTGAAAGGTTTCAAGTCAGCTTCTTATCCTTTTAACTTCCTACGTTTTCTACATCCTATTGTTAAATCAGTAATGCACGCTGTGAGGCTGCTGTTTACAATTGCATACAATTTATTTTGCTAACACATTAAATGAAGTGTCTGAAATAAGCTACTAAATTAGTTTCAATAGAATAGTTGTTATATTTTCATTAAATTTCAGCATATTCCATAGCAGAAAATCTGCTTGGCACGTTGACTATTATCTCTAATATAATTTGCAAAAGAAATGGAGGTGTGACTTGATTAAGCACATTCAAATAGCTAAGATGTTTCTGCACTTAATTTCATTAAAGAGAATAGCTGTTAGATATTAATTAGCATATCTACTAAATGCCATTCTTTTCTCAGCAAGCACCCTTTATCTTAATGCATTTGCTTTTGGCAACAAAAGACAAACTCGATAGAATGGTATAAATCGTAACCAGAGCTTGGAAGAGCCACAGTGTTGTCCCTGCAGCTGTAAGCTTGCAATGTCCAGCATGAACAGAAATCTGACAAAGAAAACAACCATGTGCTGCTCCCAACAGAACAAAGAGTGCAAAAAAGGGTGTTGGGTGAGAGCACGAGGGGAACCACCATGACAGAGCTCCGTCAAATGGCTTGTTAAAGGCTGCCCCTACAGGACACTTCAGGGACATCTCTGGGATCAGGTTTTCTAGAGGCCAATTGCCATTCAGACATCAAATTCTTCATTTTTGAAAGCATCACAGCAGCAGTCTGAAAGGAGAAACTATTCATACGAAGTTACGGAAGACCGCTGGGAAAACACAGGTGGTCAGGTCAGAAACAGTTCTCAGGTAGAAAGTCAACCCCAGCTACCCACAAAAATCCTGTCCCTACACAGTAGGATTGCCACTCCCACACCTTTCTCTCTTTAGTTCTATTGTCCTCATCTCCCATACCCGGGTCATGGTGCACTATTTGGTAGCCCTTGTTGAAGGAGCTGGAGGTGCTCCAGGCCTCCACCACTAGCTAGATACACAGTTTGAGCCCTCTGCATTGATCACTGAACAAAGACCTGATAAAGCTGACAGCCATATCATATACAGCATTGTAAGCAAAATCCATACATCAAAACTGAACTGCACATTCTGCACATCCCAATAAGGCTGAGAAAACGTCTATTATGAACATGACACACAGATCTCCTGTGGCTGTACTAGACCATTAATTGAATGAAGTTAAACTGGGGTTTGACCAGGCCAGGAGGCATGACTGTGTAACTCAGTGATGTGGCAGCAATTTGAAGCTCACTGTATTGCATCAGCTGCTGGTTTTAGAATAACAACGTGCAACTGGCAGACACAGTACGTGGTACACTGAGTGCTCAACTGGGAGATCGAGCTAGTTACTCACCCTGGCTTTTCCAAAGGACTGATGCTTTTGATACATCTTCTCCTCAGGGCTTCAGGCCAATAGTTTCCAATCTAATTTATATGCGTTTCACAAGCACTGTCTTCTATCTGTAATCTTCCTTCTCCACCTCACCTATGTCCCCTCATTACTTCTAAACTACCACCTCTTCTTCTCCTCCTGAGAGAAACAGGGCAAAACCAGCCTGGCTATAGCACACTTATCTCTGCCTTCTGCTCATCCAGAACTACAGCCAAATCCCCTTGCGCTGCACTGATCCTCTTTATGTCTTGTCTGCAATGAGAAAAGAGAACAGTCCACAGAAGAGGGGAATGAAGGAACGTAGGGCAAAAACCTCCAGTGTCTTTCCCAGCATACAACAGTTTGCAATAGGGATCCAAAAGTTAGAGCACAAAATTCCCAACAATATCAGCGTGTGAAGGAACCCAGCCCAGGACCAACTCCTTCCTTGGTAACACTGCCATAGCACAACCAAATCAAACCTGACACCTAGTGACCCATGTGAATAATAAAAGCAAGTTTCCATTTTCAAGTCAAATCTAATCCAAAGTGTGGTTATAAAACAATCACCTTCATAGTAATTAATATGGAAAGACAACTGGTAAGGGATGGAGCAAACCCCTTTGACATCAAGGGGAAAGTAGGTCCTTTGACTGGAATTAACCATCCAGGGAATAACGTGCACAATTTGCCAAAGCACCAGGTCAAGCTGCCGTTTTCACAGATAATTTCACAGCAAGAAAGTCACACTGATTAAACCCCCCCACCACCATTTTCTGGATGAAAATATTCACATGTGCTCAATACCAACTGCGCTGCTTAATTGTCAGGGAGCATCACTTTCTACAGCTAAATGGTAACCACCACCAGGCATCTACAGCAGCCAACAACCTGGCACCATTGTAAGCTGCTCACTGATGGTGGAAATGGGGCCAGGTTGCTCGCACCATCTGCTGCAAAGAGGAGGAAGGCACACAGGACTGTTGGTTCAAACTCCATTAGACAAAGCACATGCAGTAAGGATGGAAGGAAGCAATCAATGAAAAAAAAATCAGAGTGGAAAACAAGAGGCAAGAGAAGTCTTCACTCCAAATTCAAGATATTTCAGTTCCACAGAAGAAACCCTGATTTTCCTTAACAAAACATTACTTTGGAGTACTTGTGTTTTGTTTTCCTGTGCTAGTGATTGCCAAACTAAGACGACAATTTTTACTAGAGCCAATTGAAAAATCAGAAGTATATTTGTTTTCATATTAGATTAAAACCAAGTTCTTTCAACAGTTAGCAAGAAGCCCAAAAAACCAAATAGTCTGAGGTCTTTGACTCAGAGCCAGACTCAAACCTAGCACTATCGTGGAGAAGGCCTTGCAGGTCAGCAGCCATCATCCCACCCACCTTGTTATCCTCTGCTCTTCCCCCGAGAAACATTCCTATGGAGGACAGCCCAGTGCTAACACTGCTTCCACTAATGTCAGAGGTGAAGGTGTCTTTCATGGCAACAGTGGAGAAGTCAAACAGCAGCCATCAAATGCTCTTCTCTGTTTCGTTCTATGGCTTTAACATCTGCACTCTTCTACCTCTAAAAGCAAAACCTGTCAGAGGCTTGTTTCAGCACAGCTGGTGGATTACTCATGAGCATCTTCCATAGACCCATCCTGGGAAGATGCTGACGAGCTGGAGCTGTGCTTGCAGATAAACTGAAGAGGACCATTTCCAGAAGCAGCCTCTGCTCATGGCCATGCAGTCTCTCTCAAGACCTTCTAGTTAAGACAAAAGAGCAGGAACTTTCATTTGGAACTGAAGAATCTTGGCTAGTGGCTTCTTTCAAGTCTATCTCCATTAAATATATACATAGTACATATAACGCAACTTACTCGCCTGTCTTCCACACCAGCTCTCAGCATAGAATTTGTGTTTTGATAGAATAACAAACCTCTCAAAATCTGAGCTAATAATGGACAGTCACGTTAGATGCTTAAATTACAGCAGCAAGAGCATCCTTGCAATGTCAACCCTGAAACTGCCAAAATGTTTTCATTGTTCATTAACTGGAACCTTTTTTGCATTGCTAATCCTAATGAACTGCCATTCTAATTACCATTCCAAGCACTGTCTATAGCACATCTCTGGATTTCTTTTCCACCCAAACATACAACCTCATTCAACTGGCAGCCTGTTAATGTATCAAAAGCACCAAACTGGCTGCTTCTAACACAACTGTAATAGATCCACAGCACAGGCACCCTTAGGGAGAAGTTCAGTCTTCAAGGACTCTCATTTAAGTGGAAAAACAGAAGGTCTTTTATTGAAGAGACTGTATAGCAAGAGTTTAAGTTCCAAATTCAAAATCCATTGAAGTTAATGGGAGTCTTTCTATTGATTTCTGTATACATTGAACTGCTTTAACTCCCTCCCTTCCTCCTCTGCTCCTCCCAGAGCATGAATAAGTGAATCTACTGACAGTGCAGAGATGCTGAAATCTCTTGCAGGGAGCAGGAACAATGTCTGCGTAGGAAAGGCAATGCACTTTCATCTACTGAATTACCAATGCCATTTCCACTGCTCTAACTCCACTGTGCTGGAGTTCAAAGAGTTCAAAGCATCCAGTAATCTTTCTTAGTCTACAAGCCAGGTTCTTCCTTTGCTAAATGTACCATAAAATTTTGCACAGAATTTACCATAAGCTCTGAAAAGACAGTTTATTCCTCCATCTGTACTCTGCTTGCAATCAAGGAGACCAGAGCCTCTTCTTCACTCTGCACTCATCTTCTGTGGAGAAAAAGCATTCAGAAAGCATATTCTTTAACATCAGGTGTCAGTCTGGGATGGAAGTAGCTTATTCATGAGAGGAGAAAGAAAATGGAGAGTTTTGCTTCATATTCTATTGAGTAAATCAAAAAGATTTGACAATAGCTTAAAGGTAGGCAGCTCACTCACATAACTTGTTTCAGAAGTCTGATGAAGGAAGAGCCTGTTGTGGAACCTGGTTTATTTTCAACAACTCTTTCATTTCCAAATATGACAGCCCTGAAACAAAAGAAGGTAACAAAGGCTTCTTCAAGGAATTTCAGCCTCAAACTGATGTTTTGCTCTATAGAGACTGTTGCTCCCTTCAACCTCAAGGCAGGGAATATATTTTACTTTCCTTCCCATGAGAGGCTGCAGCTCCAGAGACCACCCTATGTGAAGAAGCTGTATGCATTGCTCAGAAACTATTTTACAAGTTGTTCTATGGCAGAAACATTCTATGATAAAATAGCTCCAAAGTGATGCGTGAGACCTGAGTTCTCATATTAGGGGAAAGTAAACACAGAGCTGTAACATCGCAGCTTCTCCTCTTTCATGAGCATTTCTACACAGACAAAGGCTCTGAACTCCTTAGAGAGCAGTGTTATGCTTCAAGACAGTTTGGATTCCCTCCCCCCCACATTTTTTGCTAATTCACCAAAGCTGTATTTCAATAAAAATTCAATATGTAATTTACTCTGTCTGATGACTCTGAAAGTTGCAAGAAACACTCCCTGCAGGCTCAGAGAATCGCCATGCATTCCTGTGAGATGCTGGCTCTGGAATCCAAGAGCAGCAGGCCCCAGGGTAACAAGGGTGAAGGTCAAGAATATGCTTCTCCTGAAGAAAAAAATAAACTCCGTAAGAAGATGTTTTTAGGTTAAGAAAGAAACAGCAATCCTGCAAAATAGTTATCGCCGAGAAATTGGTGAGAAGATGGACTCACAGACCAAAAATTCCAATTCCAAGAATTGCTGCACAAAAGCAGCTCATGTCAGGAGGAGCAGCACTAAGTACTTCCTCCACACTGATCACCTCCAGCTCTTAGAAATCTCATTAGTGCCAAGCTTTAACAATGATCTCTTGCAAAAAGAAAATTGCACTTTTGAGTCAGAGAAAGAATTCTCCTCTGTAAATGTGTGACAACCACAGAAGACACATAGGCTCATAATACCTCACCCAAATTCTCATCCAGTCCAATAATTTTGGATTAGATATTTTAGTAGCTTATCATTCTGAAATTTTCTAACTCACTCCATCTATTACTGTGCTCCTCCAATGGCATGGTATGAGGAAACAGCAGCAGATTTGTTATCTAGAACATTCTCTGTTACAGCCAAGATCTGAAAGACTGGAGATGACCCAGTTGCTTATCCTACTGAAGCATCTAGTCCTCTGTATTAAGTCTTAAGTCCTTTGGCACAGCCTTCCTAACCTAAAATCTGGCAGTTTTTCTACCATTTTCCTGCAAAAAAAGAACCCAAGGAAACAGACGAGGTGGTTTTGAACTACTCACAGAAGGCAGACACTTGAGACCAGGCTGTCTAAAATTTGCATGAACTAATTTTCAGCCAGCCCCAAAACCACACGCAGGGAGGTCTGTTTTCTCTTCCCCAGAGATCTTTCAGCTTAAACAGACAAGGAAGAGATTGAGTTTGATTTGGACAAGGCCAGACGGACAAAAAAGCAAAACATGAAAAAATTTATGCTTGTAAAACTCTTCATTAGGATTTATTGAAACTTCCTGCCTCAAGAAGTAGATCACTAGAATTCGGTCCTATACCAGCTTCCACTCATTAGCAAGTCTCGAAGTTTATTACATAAATCTCATCAAGTATCCATAAAGGCACTACCACAGAGTTGACAGAGCAGTGCTGCTATTACGTACACACCATACACCTGCATAAAAGCATAACAAAGTGTCATCATTGCCTTCTGTAGTTAGACCAAGGTGTAGATAAGGACAAAATAAGACCTTAGCAATGCTGTGCTCGTTAATTGATATATACTCACTGATGCTGAAGAAATAGGTCAACATTGGCTGTAATTCATTATAAGACTTCAGAGACCTTAGTTGTCAAAGGATTAGACCATATTCTGTAGATATACTCACTAGGAGCATTGGCTATTGAGACACAGTTATCTTCAATATTTTCTTCTTTACCAGTTTCTAAAATGAGATTTAGAACTAAAAATATGATGGCTCCAGAATATAAAATCAGTGGATATTTCATCTGTACTGCCAAGGTGGACAAAGCCTGGCCGCATTGCAGCAGAAAATACGTTCAGTGAAGCAGAAGGTTCCATCTTAGCACAACTCAGCTGATCATAGGCTCGACTAGGGCCTGTAATAATGGAGTTGTTTGACAAGCACAGGGTAGGCCAGGCAGCAAACTACCTTGACCTTCACTAACTAGTATTCAATAGTCAATTATCCATCCTTTTCTGTTCATCAGACGTAGTCACTTAGCGAGGAGGTAGGACAAGCACTGAGGAGATTTGTCTTAGAGAAGCTTGGCCATCAGACTCAGGGAAATCACTGACAGAAGGGGGAGAAAGAAGAGTTCAAACTGAAAACAGAAGCAACATGCTAGAAATACCAAAGCAAACCAAAATCATAGCTCTCAAACCATCTACTAGCTCCAAGGGAAGGGATATGCCTGAAGGACAAATGCAAAGTGAGGAGACTGCCTGATTCACAGTGAAGTTAAGGAGGAAAAGAACTGAAACCACTATTTAACAGATGTCAGACTGATCCCTGGATGCTCCTGAGAAAAAACATCAGACCACTTCATCATACTTTTTCCCCTTCTCTTCTGCACATCAGCTGCAAGTCACACTCTGTAGGAAGCCATTTTCTTCAGACTGTTTCAGGGTATAAATTTCATAGTTTAGAGTAGAAAGAATACTGAGATAACTAATTAACGTGTGCTTGGAAGGTGCCTGAACCTGGCGTTGACTTTGGCTCATTCTGACACCAGTGTCCTCCACAGAGGATTCTCCTGAAATCCTTCAGGAGGATTAATAGATCAAAATCTCACTAATTTATTTCAGGTTATCTGTGAGCACCTGAAGGTGTTGCTGGCTCTGGCTGCTTCACAGCACTTGCTGCTGGAGCTGGTTGTGCTCTGGGCTTCCCCAGGACCCATGTGCAATGCACTGAAACAAGCATCGAAGGAGGCATGTGTCATTCCATATGGCTGTTCTCTCACACCTTGCAAGGAATATCCTGCTGTACCCACTAAGGAGATGGAGACATCGATTCTCATCTCTTGTACCCATCTAAATACCTTGAAATTCACAAGATACACAATCTGCGTTATGCTTTCCTGTTAAAACCTCAAAAATGCATAGACTGCATTTCATACAAGTACTATAAGGGATGCTGCTTACAGCACAGTGGGATGTTCCCCATGGCACAAAGCCTGACACTGCAGGAGCCATTCCAACCAGACTGAGGAACAACACTGCTTTTTCCAATAGTTCAGTGCTTGCCTTAAGTTTACAATGGTGTTTTTTCCAACTAATTTCCTGTCAATAAGCCTGACATAAAACACTGCCAAGTAATTAATACAGCATAGTTTAAGTGTGTAACCAGTACATATGGGACATGCATACTTTTTGTCCTTGAGTCAGCTGCTCAGAAGTGGGGAGCAATCCAGTATACGTAGCCTCTCACACTTCCAATATAAACATCACTCTCACTGCTGCTAATCTTCTCTCTTTGGCTCTTATAACATAATCATGAAAAGGCTACGCTTGGCTTCCTCAGTTAAAAATTTCAATTCCCAGTCATATTGAAAATACAGCCATTTTCCATGGCATTGCTGTGCGAGCAAAATTGACAATTACGATAATGTTCTGTTTATCATACAAACATAACCCCTAAGA
Source organism: Pavo muticus (assembly GCA_016647715.1). Lineage (NCBI taxonomy): Eukaryota > Metazoa > Chordata > Aves > Galliformes > Phasianidae > Pavo > Pavo muticus. The sequence goes on along the minus strand of JACDJE010000045.1, from coordinate 1,935,858 downwards.
CGAGCAGTTGAGAAAGGAATACTTCGGCTTCTATGCAGAGATGGAAAGTATATCATTAGACAATTTCTGGCTATTGACAGAAACTATTTGTAATAATCTTGCTAAAAATACTGAAATGCACACTCCCAAACTAAAGGAGAAATCCCGCCAAGCTCTTGGCATAGGTGATTCATCCACATTGTTCAGACAATTAATAATATCACAGCTGGAGATGAACTTAAACTTATAAATTTAAGAATGCTTTTTCCCTTGTCATCTTATTTGGTTAAATGTTTTATGATTGGGGTGTTTAACAGAGGGAAAGAAATAAAAGTTGTTTAAATAAAATTAGGACAAGGTGCACAAAATGTGATTGGCTAAATGCAAGATATATATGGATGCCATGGGACATCTATCTGAACACTCAGCATGAGGTCACAAAATCTCTGTAGCAGAAGCCTGCACCAAAAATATATGCCTTCTGTTGAACAGGGAGCAAAATTCTCTCTCAACTTCCACCATAGGATGGGGCTTTTAAAGGCGTTGAAAATTCAGAAAGGAGATAGATATACCAGATCAAGGCAGGTGTCACAGGCAGCCAACATACCAACAATTAACTAGCAGTTAACATGTCTGTATTTTTCAACTCTTTTTCAATGCTATAAATTACAGTGTATGACCTCTCACTGGAGGACAAAGATAATTCATACCTTTATTTCAAATCCTCTAATTTGCTAATGAATAAGTTATTCTTTCTCATTCCAGTGAGAGAACTCAGGTTTTGCGGCTCAGGGATGAGAAATTGAACTGTGACTTACACTTCCCCTGGATCCTCTTTCTTTCAGGGTACTTTCCTTCTTCTCTATCCACGCCTGTTTTCTAGTTTGGGCAGAAGTAATCAGATTCATCTGTGCAACTAGCAAAAACTCCTACTGGATTTCTGAACAGTAGTTATTACCAAAACACTACTCGGTAGTCTGGTCTCCTTGTGTTGATGCTAATAGCATAGGACTATGGTTATAAGAAGAGTTCTTGGGCCTGCATATCCATTCTCACTAGCTTTGATGGAATGCTGATGCGACAGTGACACTGAAGCCTTCCACCTTGTTCTGAGTTTGATAAAAAAAACCACAAAACCTGCTGGAACTCAAATAAGAGTTGCAAAAGGTGGAGCCCTCTGCTTTCTTTCAACATTAAAGACAATACAATATTTCACCACGTCAGAAACTGTGCATATGTCTGCTGCTTACTTTAGTACATAGGAAATGCAAGTAACTGCTCTTCAGCACTCAGACAACTCACTGAAAGCTTTACTCCTCTGAAGAATGAAGAATAGGAAATATATATCTTAAGGCAATGCAGACAAGAGTAAGGGGAGTTGTCAGATTCCCATCACAGCAGCCTCGAGTGAATTTAATGATAGAGAACAGAAGAGAAATCGCAAATCATATCGAGTTGCTCCTCATGTTTACAGCCCTGGGCATCGAGATACAACTTAAATCAATAGTGCTCCCATTAACAAGTTGTTTGACTTTGGAGGACTTCAGAAAACACCACATTCCAGTGTGCAATGATAAAGAAGAAGCGCTGGGTTTAGGAAGTCATGTTGCGTGCCAGAAACAGCACACACTGACCTAAACCTTTAAGACAGGAGCATATATCTGAAAACAAATTAGTGTCACTCCAATTTACAGTGAAGTTATGAAGACTCCTATCAATATCTACCAGAGAAGCAAGAACCTTCTTCAGGGTCAAGGCAAGCCACATACCTCCTCGTGCCCTATTTGCTCTCAAGCACTGCAAATGGAAAACACCAAAGGTGGGCCAAGAGCAAGCTTGGAGGGAAAAAAACACACAATGCAAACAACTTCCATCCATAGGTCAGGAGACAGCAGATTATCTGGAAGAGAACACAATTGCATCCTACACAGGAACTCTTGAAAAAGAATGTGGAATGGACTCATCTTGTCAGGGTTCCAAGTCACAGATTTTCATGGCCGTGGCTAACTGTGATGGGAAATGTGCTTGCAGCCACTGCACTCATCTGTCACAATCACAGTAGAATTGGGGTCCTATATAAAGCTGCTAACTGACGCAGCATATGGGTTTCAGATATAACTTCAAATACCATTAAATAAAGCATACCCCGCCATTCTGTTTTGCCTTTTTATCTGACTTCCAAACACACCTCTCAAAATAAAAGCTTTGGACACTACAGAACACTGTAATATTCAGGGGAGGAGTGGGCAGAAGCTCCCAAATGACGAAGAGGGAGCAACATAACCAAACAGACAGGGTGTAGATCTCAAGATTTGATTTACTCCAAGTTGCACAAACAGGACACGTTTTCAAAGTATTAAAAATCTTCATCCCACCAGCTTAGACAAGACAAAATTATGTCTTTATGTCTTTAGGGCCTAGCCTCATGCTCTTCTGTCACAGTTCTCTATGGTAGTACACCTCCACTATTCAATACCAGTAGGGGAATCCCACCCAAGGAATACAATCAGGTGGAAGCATAAATGCAATAGTTTGATCTTGCTTGAGATTAAATAACCTTGGACACAGTTATAGAGATCTGACAAAGACGAAATAACTCCTAACCTAACAGATGTATTTTTCAGTTACTGACAGGCCTGCCCAAATCTCAATGAAATGACGTACTGACAGCGAATTTGTCAAAACAGCGAATTTCAACAGAAGCTCTCATTGAGCTAAAATCATCCAGAGATCTACTAAAGCATAACTTCTGAACTAATGCCTTGTGCTCCATCAGGCAGCCAGAATGAGCTTACTGATAAGCACTTATTTGCCTCCAGCACAGCCCAGTGCATGGAGCTTCCTGAGGAAGCAAGTCCAGCTGGAGGAGATAACATCAGAGCAGACTCCTCCAAAATACAAGGATCAACAAATTGCCAGCTGAGCATTGGTCTCAACTGCATGATGGTGCTCTGAAGTGAGCTCAGAGCCCTGGCTGTTGTCTATAACCATGAACATCTCAATCACTAGCAGCAGATACAGTCCTGCACTCATAGCTCCTCACAGCTGAGATTAAAAGCTTTCATCCTTTGGTCCATCTTTCTTGCACACTTTTGACCACAGATTCCACCGTTCAATCACGATCCACAGCGATTTCTTTTGAAAAGTATTATGGAGAAAGGCATCTACTGATGCACATCTGAACCAAACAAGGGGAAAGCAGAGCATTTCAAGCCTAATCTCCATTTCCAAACTGGTCACAGATCATGCGACAGCCTCCTTTTCACGACAGCTAAAAGTTGCCCTACATCAGTCTGAGCTCCACAGGGCTTTTATTAAAGTTATGGAAAAAAAAGTTAATTTGGCAGTGATAGCAAGAACTTGCCAGAACTCCTACACTGTACAAGCCTTTGCCTCCTCCCCCAGCCAGGGCTCTGACAGTCTCTGTTCACAAGTTCAGATCTCTCCCCTGCTGCCTGCCCTGAGTGAATGTCCCATTAAACACCCCTGGAGATCAAAACCCATTTTAGTAACAACCTGAAACCAGGTTTCAGATCTCAAGACCTGGCAAACTAACACAGTGCTACTCAACAAGCATGAAAGCATGGCCTTAGAGCACAGCTATGCGTAATGATTAACATAGCCAAGGAACAGAAATCCTGAGATCCTGAGTGAAATTAGAGTCTGTTTAATATTCCAAGAATGGAAAGGACCAGGCACTTCACTAGATCCACTTTAAAAAATGCAAAACCCCACAGTGGGTTGCATCTGTGAAATAATGTGAAATCTTAGAAAATGATTTCGGGAAGAAAAGTCTGTGCTTAATGAATTACTGATAATAAGTAGTTACCGAGAACAGAATTCTTGTCCCTTTTACATATTTCCCAAGATAAGAAAATTACCACTTTCATCATCATTGGAAAAATAGACTTCATTATGCAGCGTATAGAATGGGGCAGATTATTTTAATGGGAAACATATGCCTGGATGCATAGTCACCATATAGATACTTTGTTTTGGAAACTCTTGTTATAGTTACCCTGAAAATTAGAATCAAGTCCCAGCCATGGTAAACTGTAATGCTTCTCATTTATGCTAGCATTTTTTTTTCCTGTTTTCTGAGTGTGTTTTAAAAATTTGACATTTAGGTACACATATGTCTTGCTTCAAGCAAACTCCAGATCCTTCCAAAGTCAAATTGTACTTAGAAATATATATTAAAAAAGCACTTCCATTTACCACAGAGCACTCATGCTCAAATGCAGCGTCTGTTTCTTCAGCAGAGGCCCAGCTCTGGAGCTGAGCTGGCCAGCTGGGTTAAATCAAATCACAAGAGTCAGATTCCCCCTAGTTCTCAGAGTGCAAGTCAAATGACCCCTCACACACAACATTACGAGTGTGTATAAATCAAAAGGACCAATTACTCACTGCAACATTGGGAATTTCAAATGCTGTAAGCATCTCATTTCCAGATTTGCCACGAGATATCATCTTCAGACCACAGTGGTAAGGAAGCTGCAAAGCACTGTATGTCCCAGAAGGAAGTTCAAATGGCCAGGGGATGCCAGGACCCAAATGTTGAGTTGCAGCCTTGGAGACAAATTCGGATGTGCTCTGATACCCCATGAGTTCCAGTGCTGAAGTGCAACTACACAGTGCTGGCAGCCAAGAGTTTGGTGCCATTTGCCCTGCTCTGTGAGCATGGGCACTAGTGGCTTCTTGTTTCCAATGCTGGTAGAAAAAGTAGGGCCCTTCCATCCGCTTCTCTCATGCTCCCCAGGTGGAGCTGACAGCCTCACCCCTGGCACTCATTTATTTGGAACCAGTCATGGTTCTCAGTGCAGCACCGCCTGTGTCACCTCCACCAGCCTTTAGTGTGGTTGTACTCAGTTCTTGCAGGACCTCATTCACCTCCTCTGGGTGAACTTTACAGCCATGGTCTGTTCAGAAGACACGGTAAATCAGTTACACTTGTACCTTTGACAAGAGAACATTTGGTTTTCAGACTCACTCAACAAAATAAACTGACCACTAAGTGAATTGGTGACTTTGTACAGGTCACATCCTTTCAATCCCTCTGACAGTCATAAGCAGTAATTAGTTTGATCTGTGTAGTACCTGCTCTGCAGTAAATCCCAGGAGCTTCACCAGCCCGCTGACTTCTTCCTGCCCCACATCAGCCACTGCAGCTTTGTGGGATCGATTTCTTGCAACTCTTCCTTCAGAAGAAGGGAGAGAATGAAGATGCTCACTTCTGCTCAGCAGAGCTCCAAGTACCACGTTTGGTATTGTGAGATTTCCCACTCAAAAAATGAACTAGAAATCCCCAGAAAACAGCGCAGCACTTTCGCCATGGGCTGTTTAACCACATAATTCCACAGACACACTGTTTGAGTTATTTTGGAGGTTTCATGCAGGTGTGTAGGTGGCCAAAGGATTTATCCTAAAATTACGCGTGATGTCATACACAGATCGAATCAGCCTGCGTCCTGCTTTCTGCTCTGGATGTGGTGCTGCTTCGTACTGACTGGATTCTTTGGCCTTAGACTTCTGGCAAACAGACCAAACCTTTTGCAATTAAGTCAAACATCCATAAAATATTTGTGTTGAGTTCTAAATAGACAGCATTGTCTTAGCCTGCATAGTTGGCACAGCTGCAGAAATTAGACTTTGTTGTGTACTGGTCTTCTAAAATACTGAATCCCAGAACTATTTCGATGGGGAGAGCATTTCCCCTGTTCAGCAGGTAGGAAGCAACAGCATCAACTTTCTAAACAATGTTCAAAATGGAAATACAACGGACAACACGTTTCTGCCTCCTATGGCTCTATCTCTAGACTTTGAAGTGGTGATTACTTTCAAAAAATCTCATTTTGTAGGCTTGCCAACAGATTCCACATAGATTGCAAATTAACTAGCACAGAAAGCTGCTACTAGGCTCCTCATTAGCACACATTTATTTCTAGTACATCTCTCCAGCTTCCTACATTGTTACACGAGCTCCAAACTAAATTCAAGCATCACAATTAAGTTCCCGCTTTTAACTTGAGACCGTATAAAATCTAGTCTAGTTTATTTCAGCAATCTGCTTGTGCCTTCTGTTCCAACTCAAGGACACGTGTTGTGGTTTAACCCAGCAGGTGGCTCAGCACCACACTCACTCCCCCCTTCCCAGTGGGACTGGGGAGAGACTGGGGAAAAGGAAGTAGAACCTGTGGGTTGAGATAGAACTATTTACTAAGATGGAGGAAAGGAAAAGGATAATAGTTATGAATAGATAGATATATAATGTATACAGCAAGTGATGCACAAGCAACTGCTCACCACCCCCCAGCTGATGCCTAGCTAGCCCCTGAGCCGCGGAAGAGAGCAAGATGAACTCCCATCCCCTTCAAAACTCCATGATGTAACATGGTACGGAATATCCCTTTGGCCAGGTCAAGTCAGCTGTCCTCACTCTGTTCCCTCCCAGCTCCTTGGGCCCTTTGCTGAGAATGGCCTTGTACAACACTGCTTAGTAACAGCAGTAAACATCAGTGTGTTATCAATGCTGTTTCTGTCCTAGAACCAAAAGAGCATCATACCAGGCACTCTGAGGAAAACAATTCCATCCCAGCTGAAACGAAGACATTATGTTTGGTTTTTGTAAAGTGTCTGGGTTTCATTTTACCTGAGATTTGGAGAAACAGCTTTAGCTCTCCTTTGATTTTCAGTGTCAAATATGGCAAAACCATTCTTCTTCAAGGTTAGCTGCCCCAAAACAACACATATATATACTAGAGGAAGAAGAGGGAAGATAAATAAAGACAAACAAAGTGCAAGTACCTTATTCTATGTAGGACAATATGAATCTGTCTCTCCTATGTTCTGAGAAAGGAGCACTCAAGATTTTGGGTCTCTTGTGAGTGTCTGGAAACAAAATCCAAACTGCTGTGTTTGGGTGAAGTGATGAAAAAGCAGTTCCCAGCTTACGCAGAGGAATCACAAGGCAGGGATGCTGTGAGGCTGAACAAAGGCTCTGCTTTGCAGCATCTCCTTTTTGCCCCTTCCCACACCGGTGATAGCAAATGGAGAGCAAGGCAGGCATTAGAATGCTACCTAAGTCAGGATTTTATGCTTTCATGCAGTGTCTCAATTAATCAAAGTTTTGCTGTAAAATTCAAGCGGCAATGCTCAAAGCCAAGTCACCAAATATGAGCTGATTAATTTCCCTTTAATTTGTATGATAATTAAAATTCCAACTTTTAATTCTGTTAATTGTCTTCCCACAAGGAGGTTGATTGGGCTTTGCTAATACATGCTGTTAAAATGCACTTCCCACAGGTCTGTCTTTGTTTCCTTTAAAATGTAATACTTTTACATAATTATCTCTTAACTTCTATAGATAAATGTAAGCTTATCTCTGGCCTATTCTGACACAAGTCCCTGTGTAACTTAAGCTGTGCCCATAAATCAAAAGCTGAAAGTCATTAGGTGTTTCATCAGAACATCATGCTGGTGAATGGTTCTCTGTGCCTTCTAATGAGCAATTAAAATGGTAAAAGGCAAAGGGGAAGAAACATCTACGGTCACAAAAGTACATACACCCCCTCCTCCAAAAGCAGAACCTCTCTGAAACGATCTGGAAAAAGGCAGAATGTAGAAGGCAGCCTGCTTGCCTCTCATCTCCTGTTTTCCACAGTCCCCCCAAAAACTCATAAAATAGTGGAGGAGAGCTCAGCAAAGATGGCACCTGCACAAAATCTGCTCACTGGAAAAAAAAGTTTAACTGCTAAAGCTGCCATCAGCCCATACAGCTTATGCTTCCCTGGCTAGCTAGAAATTAAGCTAATGTTTTATTTAATTTCTCTAAATGGAAAGTTATCGATCACTTCCTTGGTGTACAATAGATGTCTGTAGGCAGGAAACATCTTCCCTGTTGACTACCATGAACATGACTCAATTTGGCTATTGCAGAGAAGTAAAACAAATAAATTCATAGTCCATGTGTGATGAATGTTCTGCTTTGGACACATTCAAAAGGCCCACAGCAAACCAAAACATTCAAGCAATAAACCATCAATGCACTCTAGAAATCTCAGCACGACGCCTTCAGTAACTGCTCTGAAGAAATACTCCTAAGTGAAAAAAAGCATTATTTCTGAACGTTAGAGCAACTTGATTCAAGATGGGCATTGGTATTCTTCCCTGGCTACGGCATTATAATCATTGTCATTTCATTGAGCGCTGACTCAACCACATTGCCATTAGAGAAGCTGAATAATAGGAATGGTATGAGACAAATATGCACTGTCCAGCAGCACACTATTTGAGAACTGGGGCAGTTAGGACACTGACTAAGTACAGAAAAGGGTTTGTTCAAGAGCACCCTTTTTTTCTCCAAGTATCTCAGAGAACTGAAAGATTTGAATTAATTCTTTATGGAAATGTTTTCTATAAATGAGAACTGCCATAGAGCTAGTAAATCTGTTGTCATTTGCAACCTACACTTTTACCTCGGTATCAGCTCCCAAAATCTTCTGGCCCTTCAAATGCCTTGAGTTTCTTTCCTTACAGCTTTTACTGTACAAACAGACACCACATCATACTGTGTATACAGCACTGAAGGACCAAGCGTGAGGACTGGAAAATCTCATGTCCTGAGGACATGAGATCTCATTCCTGAGGAATGATTTCAGTCCCAAAGAGGGGAGATTTAGGTTGGATATAAGGAAGAAGTCTTTTACAGTGAGGGTGGTGAGGCACTGGCACAGGTTGCCCAGAGATGTGGTGGATGTCCCAGCCCTGGAGACTTTCAAGGCCAGGTTGATCAGGCCCTGGGCAACTTGATCCAGCTGTGGTGTCCCTGTGCAGTGCAGGGGAGTTGGGCTACATAGCCTTTAAATGTCCCTTCCACCTTTGACACCCCAGGGACCTGCACCCAGGTCGATGTGGGCTGCCCCCAGATTTACAAATGGCTGCACTCCCACAAGAGTCGGAAAGCACATGCAATATCTTCTCAAACTGCTGAAAAACCTGAGAGCACAGACACAGAATCTGTACTGCAACCTGTTTAGAATGCAGCAGCTTATGAACATCCATTAATATTCAGCAAGTATCTTGTTTTGTTAAATTAGTATACACAATCTAAAGAATTATTAATACCTATTTTAAAAGAATGCTTAAAAATAGTTTGAGAGAAACACTGAGGAACTTTCTGAACCTGCCTGCCAGAAGGCTGGGCTGCTCCTTCCCCCTTCCTGGTTATGGCTCAGCTTTGCCTGGTGCTCCCAGCCCACTGTTGGATCAGAGATGGGATGGATGTCAGATGAGAAGGGCTGAGTGGGTGGATGCAGAGCAGTGATCATGTCCTGAATGTGCTGTGCTTTGGGTGCAGGTATCTCAGCCAAAGAGCCTCTACTAAAGCTGCTGGGTTCCCCAGCCACGACTGATGCATGAACACTGAGGAACTCAAAAGGGAACACTGCTGGCTCAGCACTGCCCACTTCCACATCACCCGCCCAGTAAAGCCTACCAGTTGCAATTAAGGTTTTGAACAGACCCAGAAGTTAGTGTGGACCAGGGAATAGACACAGAGCTGGAGAGACAGCAGCAAAGTCCTTCCATCCCCACCAGAGCAGCAGGTGGCACTCAGCCCCTCACACTACAGTTCTGTACTGCGTAGGGAAACCAAACACCTTCCAGGCCTCATCTCCTTATCCAAGACTTTCGTCATCCAGAGCCATTCCTTCAACAATACAGAAGTTATTAAGTCCTGTTTTCTGTAGAAAATTGCAGTTTCTATACGCTAATTTGTCCTTCATTTCACACGTCATGTGGGTCAACAATACAAAGGCAATGCAGAAGCTCAGTGGGGCAAGGAGGCTCTTGCATTTATTACCCTTTGACTCAACCCAATATAAAAATATGCTAAGTGTGTTACACTAATCATACAGCCCAAACCTTAGCAGATAAGACAAGAAAATCAATTGTAATTTCTTTGGCTGTTTTCTCATATATTCTCAACCTGTTAGCAGCCATCTCTTTTCAGAGAGCAGTCATTGAATATTTAATGTCGGAGTGCGCGGCCAATTTTATCTGCCAGATAATAAAAAAGCTGCTTGGTCATGGGTGTAAGAGAATTTTAGCCTGTGTGGCTGGCTGTAATAAGAAGGATGACAATTTTAAATTGGGAGATTAATGGATAATTTGGAATCACTGTCATTCTGACACAGGCAGTGACCTTTTCAAATTGACAGATAGCTCCATTTCACCCCAAGCAGCTACTACAAGAGATTGTTTCAAACGTTCACACCTAAATGCCAGGCAGGAGGCGGCCAGGCAGAGGGATGTTTGGGGCAGCCCGTAAGTAAGCCTGTGGATGAAGGCAATAATTCAGCGGCATTGGTAAGGCAAAGGACTGGTACCAGAAAGAATGCTCAGTGTTCTCTCCTCCAGCAAGGAAATGCTGCAGCTGGAGCACAAACACCTTGGGCATGTCCTAAACCATGTCATGAAACAGCTGTACCCATCCTGTGATACTGGGCAGCATTCCTCCTGTAGTAACAAACAGAAGTATAAATCACTTCTGAGAAATAAAATAAAACCCCTAATTTTCTGGTAGAGACAGGACTCGCCTAAGACTCCTGAAATAACAGACCTCAACCAGTTATTGCTAAACACTGATAAAGTGCTTTATACAAGGGTGTGAGAGGGAGCCTGTCGTATCCTCTTTCCGAGTCTCACATAGCAGCACTCGTAGCACTGAGGTCTGGTCCTGTGCTAGCACCCACACTGAGAGGTCTCGCAGCAACCCTGAGGCAGCAGGGGATCATCATCTTCTGCAGCTCGTTTCAGCTTGTGCGCTCAAACCAGGGCAGCAGCGCTACGTGCAGGATGAGTTACAGCCCAGCAGACCATAATACTTAGTGTAGTAATGGGGCCAACTGGAGGTGCTGCAGAGCAGCACACTGATTCCATGGGAAAGCCAAGTCAGGCAGTTCTAAGGGAATTCTGCTTGCTGCTGCTAAGCACCAAAGTGATGCACCATACCCGAAGTGGTGAATGAGCTAAGTGACCGTCAGCAGGTAGGGCAGCCATAAAAGGCCCTGCTGGTCCAGATATGGCCAAACACCAGCAAACCGCAATCAATCAGAGCAGCATGCTTGAGAAACAAAACCACTCACTCACTAGCACAACTAAGGAATGAAATGCCTATGCACGAGCAGCATTTTCCCCAAATATCTTCGTATAAAACTAGATCATGCACTTAAAGCATGCACAGCAGCTTCCTACCTACCTATACCATTCCATCTGGCTATTATCAAACAGGGATCAAGGTTAATATCTCCTAAATTTAGTCGAAGAATAAAAACTGCCTGCTCATCACTTGTTTAAGTGATGCACAGACAGCTCTGCAATTAAATATACCATGTCCACACTGCTGCATTTAGCAAGGTCATTACTATCCATTATTTGCAAGCACACTGGAAAACGTTGGGTGGTTACCAAATTCTAGAAGTCTTGCAGTTTTTTCAGAATTATCTGAATGTTTTCAAAATTTCAGTTTGATCTCTTAGGCAGGAAATTCTTCACAGACATAAAGGAGAACAGGGGGTAAATCCATCACACCATGGTGATAAATGAGTTACAAGTTCAGTACGCTCTAACTCCTGGAGAGAATTGAGGGATGAGTTGGTGCACTAATTATTAATATAAGAAATGGGAAAATGCTGATTTTTTGATAAAGTGACAAACTGATGAGTTCAGCAGCATACTGACGAATAATAAGAATGTTACCCTGGAACTGCACTGTCCCAAGCCATAAAGTAGAACAAATCACATAGAAGTACCACGGAAAACACTGAGAGCTGATGCAGTTGACGTTGCTATTGTCAGAATTAAACCAAAATTACCGTTCTTTGTCTTGCTGACACCATCACCTCTGCACACCTGAGGACACAAGAAACACAAGGCATCTCCATCAGGTGCAAAACAAGCCAGTGTTTGCCACTTAGATATCTGCAGCAACATGTTTTTGAGTTAACGTAACACAGGTGACTCTGAAATTTGAAATGGTTGAAAGGAATTGGTTTTTTTTATTATTATTATTTTTACCATGCAACTAAAGAAGAGAATTATTTCGATGTTTATGCTGAAAAAAATAAGAGATGTATTCAGGACACTGCAGTGTTGTACCAGTAGAGGCACTTACTCAAAGTCATGCAACTAGAAGATAAGGCCAGCACAGCCAAGCAGCGAATTAGCAATAGGATGGCTTTAAGATAATTGGTTGTTAGTAGGTTAAAAATGGACATTTTAATTTCATGTTATTGAGACTGGAAACTGTCTTGCTGTTTCTGCAGCTTAAGGCTTTCTGAAATCTGAACTGAACACCTGAAATAATCCAGAACAGCACATACTCCAAAATCTTCACAAGAACTCTATGGAATGGAATGACTTATGGCTGTATGATGGATTCATGTAGCAGTCACAAAACTAAATCCTACTCACAGTGTTTATTAAAGCCCTAGGTCTTCATAATTTTTAGCATTGTTATTGAACAGTGATTTGGTCTCAGATGCTTGAAGATGATCATATAGCATACTGAACATCTGTTCCACAGGATTTCTTCCCTCCTGTTTTGCTGGGAGCTCATAGATCACTTGAGTTTAGGGCTGGAATAAACTCACTTGTTTTAAACTTAGATAATTTCTTCCACATTTTTTCCATCCTGCTTCATGACCAAGAACAATTGTATGATTTGTACAACCACTGCCTGGAATTTTAACTCGGGCATCCAAAATTAAAGGAAGCTTGAGTGTTTTGGCTTTGGTCTGATCCTGTCTCTGAAACAGAGAAAAAGAAGAAATAATCAAATCAGACACTGCCAAGTTTGATAGCACAAGATGAAAACGCCATTAGGTGAAGTCATGTAGCAACTGGTAAACTGCATGTGATGTCTCCTCAGGGGAACAGCAAATGAGGCCGTAGGAAACTTGGAAAGCAAGTGTCTATCACTTACTTTGACCCACTCCTGCAAGCACAATGCATCTATATTGGCAACCATATTGCCAATGAGAAGTGACATATTCAAACTTGACCGATGTTGCAATTTTATTTTCAAGCCAACTTAGTGCATAACAACCCTTCTCCAGCAATCCACAGCCCAAAGAAGAGTTCTTTTCCCTTCTGCTAACTGATGTAAAGAAAATGGTACGTAAAGCATCTCGCATTGCTGATCAAACAGAAGGTTTTATACCCTGGGCACAACACTTTGCTAGGTCAATACAATTCCTCAGATAGGAGAAAGTGGTTTTAATAACAGATTATAACAATGGAGTCCGAAAATTAATTCCATTGAAAAAGCACCTAAGAGATTTTTTTTTTACTTGTATTAAAGTGTAGAGGCATTATAAAATATTATACACAAAAGGAGAAAATCGCTTTCAACTTTGTGGCAGCTCTGAAAGCCATAATATTTGTTACAGGTCTCGCTTTTCATAGGACACTACTAGCATCTTAGCCATGAATTTGGACCATTACCAGTTATTCCAAGGATGTCAACCCAGAATCTACTAATGTTAATTAAAGTTCAGTTGTAGCATAGCAAAACAATTTACTTTGCGGGTAATGGAACAACTTGCTAAATCTTAGAGCACATTAAAGGAGTTTCTCCTGAAGGATTAAAATATTGATACTATTTCATTCACACGAAAGAATGAAAAGGAACACAAATATTAAAAATGGCTTAAAAGATTTTTTTTTTATCCCTTGACATTTAATTGGTATTTTTATTACCACACAGAATTTAAGTCACCGTCTGGACACGTTTGACAGCACATTCAATTACATGTTGATAAAGGACAATATTTCTAAATTAGAAATGGGAAATAAAGGAAGATTTTTCAGCATTTGTGCACGGTATCTACAGATAACATTCCCAAAGTAGCTCTTTTTTTCTATATGGCAAAATTGCTATCTATTTAAGGATTAAATATAAAACTCAATTTAACGACACATCAGGAAAGCTTAACTGTTTAAGACGCTATAATATTTGGCCTGAACTTTGGCCCATCAGAAGCAAGCAAGGACAAACTTCTGGAAAGCAAATGAAAAATCACACTTGCATTCTGAAGATGAATTAGGCAGTAATAAGCCTCCATAAAACCTTCACAAGGTTCATTGGCCAATTTCCAGAAAAAAGCCACAGCAATATTCCAGATAGAGTGGCATGGTAAAACAGAGGAGGGCAAGATTTTACTCTGCTTACCCTTCACCCTTAATGGTAAGTATCAGCAAGGCTAAAGCATCTCTTTCCTGCTGCAAATCATTGCAGGATTCCCATGAGTTGCTCCCAGACAGCATCTTCCTTCTCCTGAAGCAGCTTTCCAGCAACTCCCAGACCAACCCAGGCCCACAGCCATACTCTGGGGCACCCTGTACTGGGGACAGCCCCATGCAGCCCCACTGGGATCGCTGCAGCCTCTCCTTCCCTCATCTTCACAGGCTTCGCTAACAACTGCTTGGTAATTAGAGCCATTCATAGATAATAAGAAATGCAATAAGTAATTAACATCCTTCCTATTATACTTATCATTTAATTAGCATTTTATGAGGACTGTTTGTTGAGAACAAGAAACATCTTTCCAGCCCTCTCAAAACGAACTATGGGGATTCAGAACCAGAAGTCAATCCCCAAGCATTTCCAATTGCAGTCCACAGCTGTGAGTGCTCCTGCTCTGGCTGGGCAGGACTGTGATCTACTGGCTTGAGCAAACAGAGCCAGACACACACTGGATCCTCATTTTAGATGGCATTTTGTAGGATTTGGCACATCACTTGACCTCTTCACAACTCAGCTTGAAAGATCCCTGAAAAGCCAGCACCCCAGTGTAAAGCAGATGCTTCGTGACAACAGGTTTTCAGGCTCAGTTTGTAGGCTGTTAAGGCAAAGATAGCATCGATAGGAAACTGGCTCTAGAAGATATAGTGCAAAGGCACAAGGCTTCATATCCTACCACAGTAATTTTCAAAAATCACCCTAGATAGGTAGATTTATTACTCTCATTTACATGAATGACTCCACCATTTTGGTACAGTACACATTACATGGATAAAATAATCTAACTTCAAAATTTGTGATCAAAACTATGTCCATGCCATTATGCAATAGGATTTGTATTGAAGTCAGCAGGTCATACTCTCAAAAATCTGTTACTTTTGCCATACTTTCTCATGAGATGCATTTTTGTAATCCCAGGAGAGTTCTCTCTCTGTTTAGAATACTCATCCATTAAGATTCTCTTAAACTCATTCCAGAGACACACATCTTCCTGACCGTCAGACAGAATAGGTCCAGCAAAGAGGAAAGAAAGCTGTTAACTACTATAGCAAAGGAAATAAATTGGGAACACTGTAAGTCCCGAACATAAAAGCTCTTATGCTACACAGAAAATGAACTGACAGGGAAATAACAGCCTACTAGGAATCCAAGATAAAGTTAGTAAAGGTCAAACTAAATTGGGTCCGATTGCTGGCTAATGCTGTGCCTATGTGTGGGAATTCCTTCCTTAATTCTTTCTTGCTAAAGGGCTTCTCAGTTCTGAGTTCTCAGATGTGGATTGGTGACCTGCACTGGAATAGAGATTGCTGCAAAATCCCTCTCCCTATACAGACTGTATAGGGACTTCTATACGAAGTACCAGTTCAGTATCTTGGATTTACAGATTTTAAAAAACAAATCTCGTAAGACAGGACACCAGAGAGTCATCAAGTCAAAGATACCAAATTGAACCCATAAGAGCTCAGCATAGCCTTGTGGTTCGGCCTACCTGTGGAAGCACAGGGGAAGAAACTTTCCAAACGCATTACAGAGCAGCAGAGCCATACCAGAAGCCTGGCCTCTCTCTCACCAGCCTGACAATGGACAAGAGATTTGCATGTCAGAGCCCAGAGACCTTCAATGACTCATAGAGAGAAGCCAGCGAGCCCTGCAGTTTGCAGGGAACAGGAACCAAATTTATTAGTCAGAGATTATTTAGAACAAGAGGTAATGGCTTAAGCTATGCTAGAGGAGGTTCAGGCTGGACGTGAGGAAAACTTTCTTCTCAGAAGGAGTGGTGATGCAGCGGCACAGATAGCCTGAGAGGGGGTGGGGTCACTGTCCCTGGAAGTGTTCCTGAACTGAGGAAATGTGGCTCTGAGGGACGTGGGCAGTGGCATGGTGGGGATGGGTTGAGGTTGGACTAGAAGACCTTGGTGGCCTTTTCCAACCTTAATGATTCTATCACAGAATCACAGAATGGCCCGGTTTGGAAGGGACCTCAAGGATCATGAATCTCCACCCCCCCACCACAGGCAGGGCCACCAACCTCCACATTTGATACTAGACCAGGCTGCCCAGGGCCCCATCCAATCTGGCCTTGAACACCTCCCGGGACGGGGCATCCACAGCCTCTCTGGGCAGCCTGATCCAGCACCTCACCACTCTCATAGTAAAGAACTATGAACTTTCATAGAACTTTCAAGGACTAAAGAACTTTCATAGTAAAGATTCTATGATACTATTACTCAGTGAACCATGTAGCTTTTCACAGCACAGATTGTTCAGCTTTAACACAGCCATCGCAATATTACCTGTAGAACTGAGATGGCCATACTTAATCAAATATATACATAAGCTTTAAGAATACACTTACCCTGTAACCTAATTCAAGTAGATTCAGCAATATCCAACACAATTTAAAAAACAAAAATAATATTACATCAGATTCCCGTAAAATACAGCTCACAGCTTCTACTGTCAAAACTAGCTGCAACAGATGCTGTTGTTCTCAATGGAAAAGAAACAAACCTAACAAATCATTTCCCACTTACTTGAAACAAAAAACATTTGTATTTTCAGCACAGGACTTCAATTTTTTGGAGATCAGGAATTACACTGCTTCTGCCGTCACCATTCCCTACTCCCCCTTAGCTCTAATTATCAGCTGAAGAGGAAGAAGAATTGAGGAAAGGCTTTTATAACCATATCGACTAGAGAATTGTCTCCTCTGACTCATGAGATGTCTGCACTTATTCCACTCTTCACATGAACAGAAGTCCAAAAATAGTCTCAAATATACCCCATGGATCTGAGACTTTTGCCCCAGGAGTCTCATGCCACGCTGACGAAATCACTGGGAAATCTGCTACTAACTTCAAACAAATGTAAGATGAGGCCGCAGATTATCTTGTAAAATACTTACACTTTCCTACTTATACAGCAACTTGCTGAAGATCTGAAATTGCTTTACAACCTTTAATAAATTAAGTCCTACATTATTCCTGTGAACTTGGACATTTCCCATCTGAGTAATAGGGAAGCAAAAGGATTTTAAAAATATATTTCAAAATCAGTCTTCTGAATTCAGCACCTGACTCTGAACAAGAGCTTTGCAAGAACTTATGCTTCATTCTATAAGGCCATTGGCACATGCAAAATGATTGCACCAGAGGAAGTTCAAGTTGAACATCAGGAAACATTTGCTCTCAGAAGGAGTGTTGAGGCATTGGAACAGGCTGCCCAGGGAGGTGGTGGAGTCTCCATCCCTGAAGGTGCTCAAGAAATGTGTAGATGTTGAATTAAAGGACATGGTTTAGTGGGCAATATTGGTGGTAGTGGGACAGTCGGACTGGATTATCCTGGAGGTCTTTCTCAACCTTGAGGATTCTATGATTGCAACCAAGTGGCTTCTAAAATGTCAGGCACAAAGTTTCCAGAACTGTGGCTTCTAAAACCATTCATGCCAATGAACAAAATCAATGGTCTCATTTGGAAATTCAACTGCTTATGACTTTACCAAAGCATACAAAAAAAAAATGGGGCAGATGTCAGACATGGCAGTCACTATGCACACAGAGCATCTTTCTCCCACAATAGAATTCCTTTACATTTGTATTGCAGATAGCAAACTCAGAGTAGCCCATTTTACTTCTTTTCCTCTCCCCTAATGTAGCCTCTCCATTCTTTAACCAACATTTGTGGCACTGTAATGTTTTCGGATCATTCTGTATATTTTTGTGCCGATACGATTCACAATTCTCATGAAATAACTTCTGAAACACTCCTTTATAAACCCAAAATAAAACAAGGTCTTAAATCCTAGTTACTACCCAACTGTGCTGTTTTACATCATGTCTGTCATTAAGTATTGCCCCCAGTAATCTGATGGAGGACAGAGAGAACCCTGGAAAATTACAGACTGAAGACGAGCAGGGTGAGTTATATGGTGATCAATTCCTTAGAGGAAGATAAAAGCTTTTCACATAATCTCTGTAGGATTTGCTTCCTGAATCAGCTGGACTAGACTGTACAAGAAGGCAGAAATCACAGCTAAAACACAAGAAAGAGACCCACCACAAAACTGAGGGAATTGTCAAGGAGAGATTTACAACCAAGGCTCCAAACTCTGAAGACAGATGTTAGAAACCACGACACCAGTGATGCAGTGCTACATACCAAAATTAAAATTTGCAGGTATTTGCATACACTGCTCATTCCTGACTTCCTGTTTCATATCTTAGCTCATAGCTTGCTTCTTTTTAGAGGAAAAATAAGAGTTACGCCATGTTACCAATGCCTACAGTGCCAACATTCGATCTGGTACTTAAACTTTTGTCCAACACTTAGCTGTGTTCAGTAAGCATGGGTAAAACCCCTTCCAAACACCTTCAGGAGCATGGCTGTATCTGTTAGGTAGGGACAGTGGGCTGATGTGGATCTCCTGCTTCAACAAAGTCAAATCTAAAATGCTGCCCTCAGGACACAGCCTCGTGGATTGCACCCAGCTGGTGCTGGTCTGGTGAGGTAAGAGCACTACAGAAAAGGAACTGGTGACCATCACCTGAGTTATCAACACTGAGTATATACGCAAACTGCTGCCTCCAGAGAACAGTAGATTCATTTGTTTTTTCTAGTAAGCAGCATAAGGTTTAGCAGATGTTAAGTGGGTGGCCATGTCACGGTGTGAAGCAAAGGTTTCAAAGGGCAAATTAGATGATGTTGCTGAAAAATAACCATCACCTGAAATCTGCAAAAGCTCATCAAAAATTTTGTTTGATGCAAGACTAACAGCAAGCCCTACCTTTTGCTTTACTTCTGGAATTTGCACCCAACAAGATAACAAACTTCCTGCCTTGGAAAAGTGACACAGACTTTCCTTTCGCTGCTCCCTGTTTGCTTTGAAAACCCACCCTGGCAGCCCATGTCTCAGCTAAAACAAGACCAGAACAGGAATTCTAACCTCAAATAACCAGAGGTCTTTCACCATCCCAACATTCAGAAGGCACAGGCAGCAACATGGGCACCAATAATCTGCTTGTAGGGTGAGCAACACAAGGTGAATGCTCTCAGACCAGGAACTGTTCACTGCAGCAGCGACCTGCAGCTTGTCGAAAAGAAACATTTCAGAAAATCTTAAAGCTGGGTTCTCAGGGGGAAATAAATTCTTCCACCTTGGGAAGAATATGCTAACCTGTTTACAAGGGTGGATAGTGATAGGACAAGGGGGAACGGTTTTAAACTGAGACAGGAGAGGTTTAGGTTAGATATTAGGAGGAAGTTTTTCACCCAAAGGGTGGTGACGCACTGGAACAGGTTGCCCAAGGAGGCTGTGGATGCCCCATCCCTGGAGGCATTCAAGGCCAGGCTGGATGTGGCTCTGGGCATCCTGGTCTGGTGGTTGGCGACCCTGCACATAGCAGGGGGGTTGAAACTAGACGATCACTGTGATCCTTTTCAACCCAGGCCATTCTATGATTCTATGAAATTATGATTTCAAATAACAAATGAAACATGAATGGCATTAGTATGAAATGTAGACTGCACATATTTGAGGTCTTCCATTTGCTATATATTGAAAACAGCCAAAAAAAGAGCAGTATTTTAGAATCTGTACAGAAGAGCACATACTCTAGCAGCCAGATTTTGAAAAACCATTACCTAATCATCCAAAGGAAACACAACCATATTTGGATAAATGGAAAAAACTCCATGTTGCAACTGATCTCTAAGTTAAGCCGTGGTAATCAGAATAACATCTGAACACTTTTAAATATAGTTAAAGTGCAGAGAGTTGATTTATTTCAGCTCAAGAAATCAACAGGTCCACC
This sequence comes from Pavo muticus, assembly GCA_016647715.1. NCBI lineage: Eukaryota > Metazoa > Chordata > Aves > Galliformes > Phasianidae > Pavo > Pavo muticus. The sequence continues at coordinate 1,915,767 of JACDJE010000045.1, read as the reverse complement.
GCAACTCTGAGAGACAACACTCTGCCAGAAATAAATGTGCATAATTGAGCAGCTCTGTGTTGCGATGACGTGCCTTCCTGTGCCATCTTGTGTAACTTCAGGAACAAAGCTCTGAACACATGCACTTGACTGGAAATACAGAAAAAGAGAAGCCCATTTCAAAAAATGAAGAGTGAAACTGCTCAATATGCCCCAGTACAAGAAAAATAGGGGCAGTTATGACTCAGCAGAAGTAACAACCATCCATGCATTAACTCAAGAGATTCCAGTTGTTTTGCTGAAGGGTAGAGGTGAGGAACGTTGCATTATGAGAAAATATGCCTTCCTTCTGCAGGCAGGAACACCACCACAGCTCAGAGAGGAAGAGTTTGGTATCCTTATGCTCACCAGTACTTCTTGAACTGCTGTTTTTTCGGAGGCAGTATGTATCAATAAGAAGCCTCAGCCTAAGCGAATGTGATTTAGTTGAACACAACCCTGCTGATGGTACTGGCTAGCAAAGGAAGCTTCTATTCTTCATAACAAGCATTTTGTTCAAAAGATCCCTATCAGGTTCTGCACTATTTCAGGTTATCTGTCAGGGAAAACTGAAGTCCTGTGCATGGGGAGACCTCTCCCTGAGTAAGCCCCTAGGAATGAATACTTACAGAGAGTCTCAGATAACAGGGCTGCTCCTCAGCACTGTTATTGATTTTCTGTACTTATCTGCACCTACTTATCTGCAGCTATAAAATGGCTGCAAACGTGGCAGCGCTGAGTGCACTCCCAGCACTCACGACAGATGATGCTCCCTGTGAGACTCAACACATTACTCAGTAGGTTGGACACTGTCCCCAGTTCTCTCCCAGGGACTCATCAGCAATGCTCACAGAGCAGCCTGCCAACTGCGTTCCTAAACCTCCTCAGATCTACCACTGTACAAACGTACAGACACCATCTATTCTGGATGTAAAATTACCTACACATCATAAAATTGTCTCTTTCAGGTAAATAAAGGCAAACTATGACATGTTCCCATTACTTGCCTATCAGTCAATAGCAAGCAGCCAATACTGCGTATTCTCATTAGGCTGTAGAAATACATCATTGGTAAATGGATCTTCTGTAGCAAATTTGGGTGTGAATTTCAAGCCTGCTAAATAATGTGGATCTGTGGGATATATCCCCACAATAGCTCTTGCATTGATTTTTCCAGCATAGCAAATACACAGGCTGCTCCAAAAGTAATATCTCCTACTTATGATGTTGGCCCACAACATCAGAGGCGGATGTTGGTAGTATGGCAGCAGAGGTGCAGTCTGACATAATGGTGCCTGACATGGAAACGTGTATGGAGCAAAGGTGTGTCACTGAAATCCTCCATGGGGAAAAACTGCTCCCAGTGACATTCATCAACACTTGCTGAACAGTGATGGTGACCAAACAGAGGAAGCAAACACAGAGAGGAGTGGGTGGTGCGTTTTCAGCAGTGGTGACAGCAGTCACCTCCACTCCTACACATGTTTAGGAGCACAGCATGCAGGCTTTTGTTCATCACCAGCAAAAATGCCTAGACAATGGTGGTAACTATGTTGGAAAATAGTGTTTTGCAGATGAGAATATTTTCTATCAAAAGGTGTTATTGTGCTGTTTGTACGTGTAGTAGTTTCCATGGAAATAAACAGGAGGCATTACTTTCAGAGCAACCCATATACTTTTAGTCTTTCAGTAGAGCTTTATTGGATGATTTTTTCCATTGTGTTGTCAATATCACCACAGAATTCAGAAGAAGAGTAAACACAGCCTATCAAACTTAGTTCCCAACTGGGGATTAGTTGTCCTTAGAACCTTTTGTTCTCACAACTGGAAATACACCAACTTTCAGTTGTGCCCAATGAAATCCTGCATAAACATACAGAAGACTGATGGAGATCCAGCGCTAATAAAGTCCAAAAGAGCAAATAAATGATCTCTGTCTTTGATGGAAAAAAAAATCAGTGGGAGAAGATTTGCTTGATCTCAGATATCCCATATTCCTGTTATTCTCTTACCGAACAAATATACTTTATCTAATCTAACTGTACATGAGAGTTATAACTTCACATCACTTTTTCCGAACAAAGCAAAATTGAATATTAGACTCAGAAGATTGCTTTTTTCTCCTCTCACTTCCTATTTTGCAAGTATCATACCTACCGAAACTAACTTTCCTCTAATTTTCATTGCCTCAAGACATCTTAAGGTTTCTCACTACTTCAAACAAATGGTACAAGAATCAACTGGACCTAAAACTCATACAAAATATTAATACCGCAGAATTAACAAACAGTTGAACAGAGGGATTGACTCTGATTAAGAGCAACAAAAATTAATCTAGGTAATGTGATGTAACTTAAGACTTTGTGCTGGTATTTGTACAATACAGTAACTAAATCTGTACATCCCCCTGAGCTGAGTTACCTACAGGGTATGTGATTTCACATTTTTCCACACCCAGCTGGCAAGAAGCTTTCCCTCATTTGCAAACTGAAAGCTGGGACCGATGCACTTCAGCTAGCTTTCTGCCATATGGTTGAGTTTCACAAGTCCTGTCTTCTGTTCCCTGAGTCAGAGTGTGGAGTTTGCTATGTTTAGCACTTCTGCCTGATGGTAAGCTTGATTTCTGGTGAGTTGCAGCAGAACGATCACCAAAGCTCCAGGTCTGTCAGACAGGAGCTCTGCAGCACACATACCTCTGATGGAGTTTAGATTTGTGCAGCTCAAACACAGCCCAGGCTGCAAGTGTGCATGCTGCACTGACCCAGGGCTTCACATGTGCACTTGGAATGAGCTCTTGTCCTCTCCTTGGCAACAATAAATCAACTAATGAAAAAAGACAATGTCTTATATAAAGTGATTTTGATACTTCTGCAGAACTCCCCGAGAGCCGGCAAATTTTGACCCAGCAATCTGACTTTTCCAGGCATATCACATTCTAAAATAAGATATCCAGCACCTCTATCACAAATATACATCACTTGCCTACAATAGCACACAGCACCTCAGCCATCTCCGAGTACTCTGAACCAAAGGCCATCCAAATGATAACACAAGTTCTTGGGTGGCCAGTGACAGGGTGGCAAGGAGCAGATTTAAATCAGGTTGCCAACAGGAAAGCAGAGTGCTTTATACATCTTAAAAAAGAATCAAATGCTGGACTTGCTCTCTGCTTGCATAGAAATGTGTACAAATACAAAACAAACGAATTTCCAGGTAGAAAAGGAAATGGTTCAGAGAGCAGAGAGATCAATTGCTCACTCTCCCTGTGCAGGAGATGAAGGCCATCAAACAAAGCCTCCCAGTGCAAGAGGTGGGGGAACCGAGCGATGGGGATTCAACTTAAAATACCAAAACAAGGCGAGCATTCAAACATGCAGTTGATCCGTGGAACTTCTTGCAAATAGACATTGTGGATGCAAAAATTTTACATGGGTTCAATGGAGAAACAGAACTCTGGGTTGGATGGATCCTTGGTGAGAACCAGTAGGGCAATCTAACAAAAATACATCAGTCCAAATCACCTCAAACTGTGTTCACTTTCAGGCTTTCATCCAGTTGTTCCAGTGAAAAAATAAGTTGCTTAGGCTTAGACCACCCGGACAATGAATCTGAAAAATCCACACTGAAGCATATTTGAGGAATAAAGCACTCCGTTCTGCCACAGATTGTTGTTTGTGGGGATGATTCTCCTTGACCACTGCAGGATCTTTCCTCCAAGAGTTTATATTATTCCCTTATTTCATAGAACAAAATATTCACAGCCTGAAATTGTCTACTATAATTCATGACCCAGTGATGTTATGTACTTCTACAACATCCATAGTTTCTATAGCACTGAATTTCTCAGCTTCCCCATCCCATTTCATTAGCTAGATCTGTAATACAGGAACATAGCCCAGAACATCATCTAAGAGGTATGGGTTCTTCCTATTTTACAGCACTATTCCTTCAAACAAGTGAAAACCATGAAGAACTGCCAAGTTGCCTTCCCACATTAAAAATCCATTACCAGCAGACCCAGCTCTTTTAACACTACTGGTTTCAGTTTCCCTCCTCCTTCCTGCTGTTGAAAATACATTTCAGATTATTTTTCCTGCAAAAATGTTAACTGTACAAGAACAGACGTAAGTACTGGACACATTTCTAAATGCTTTTGTAGGAGAAAAGCCTGTTTGGAATAAGAACAAGAGATTGCTTGCACTTCTTTTCAGATTATGATTTGCATCTTCAGGCTCATTTTACAGCTCACTTCACCACCATGTACTGCAATTGCAAAAAACATCCATGTAATTGTCACACTGTGTAAGCTAAAACTCCAGCTGCATACACTAAAACCTGGATGTCAGAACAAATTTAGAAGAATAGCTACTATTGGGATTGATGGAGTTGCACACTCAAGTACTGCAATGAAACTGGGGTCAAATTTTATACATGAATTAAGGCAATGCAGAAGCCAGAACCACTCAAGAGGAAAGTTTTCCATGGTCTTGTCTCCACTGCCACAGCTCCGTGACCCCTGGATGCTGTCAATGCTTGAGAATGTCAGGATAAGACTCAGTACAAAGCAATGTGCACGAAATTCAGTGACCTGTGACACCAAGGGGACCAGACTAGACAATCTGATTATGTCTTCTGTGAACCTCCTAAAAGAGATGGATTAGATACTCTAATGAAAAAGATGTGGCAGGGCCCCCCACTGCTCTTTGAACACAGATCTTACCATTACTGCTTCCCAGCCTCAAACTAAAGCTAACCTCTCATTCAGTTGATTCCAGAAGTTTCTAATATCATTCCACCTTGAACAGTAAGGACCAGAAAGATGCTCAAAATTCTTGTTCTCTTCTGGAAACAAGAAGTGAAACTGAGAAATTATGCTACTTGGAACTTAGGCACGCACCAGCAAAGGTGGAACACTGCACCTGGCAGAGTGCCCTTGAATCAGAGGCAACCTGTAAAAGGAGAGTTTCACGCAGTGCAGGCTATTCAGGTCTGTGCCCCAGTTCTGCACAGCCAGGAAAAAGTTATATTTTGTTTCCTAGCTACCCTCAGCCTGCCCACCAGCAAGTCTTATCCACCAAAGGGAAGTTTCTATATGCAGCCCTATTTTTCACTGAATATAAAAGAGTCTCACAGCAAAGCAAAATGGCGGAATTACATTTGCTAGATTTGGCAAATGAGCAAAAACTTGATGACACAGATAGGATTTAAAATACATCCAAAGCAGAGAGCTAGGCCAGTGCAGTAATGAGTTCAAAGGACAAAGTATGAAAGATGTGCAGAAGAGAAGTTGCCAGATCTGACAACCACCTAATTTTAAAACAGTCTGAAGAGTTGGCCATGCTTGTTTTTAAAGATCCTTTAAAATCTAAAGCTCAGCAAGACAAATAATCTGCATTTCTGTGAGACAGAATAATTGCCCTGTTCCACTCACGTACGCTCCCTTCAGAAGAAATAACCCCCAAAGATTTAAGCCAGTGGAGTCAGGCTACTTAACATCAAGTATAAATCCAATCCTGCACACACCAGCTACTGAAAGAGGTCTTTCTCAGGGCCTCAGAATAAGCCAACGCAACCTCAAGCGGAGAAGAGAAAGTGTTGCAATAAAACAAAGCTTAGCATTCTTCACAAGGAAAACCATAATAAAGAACGGCTACACAACTGATACTCCAGTCTGCCTTCAGCAGGTTATTTTTAACTGTAAGCACCTGATGTGCACGCAATTAAGAACCACCCAGCAGGCTGCTCCCATAAGCCACCTGCACTGATTTGGCCACTTCTAATGGAGCAGTTCAGAGCTCAGCTGGTCTCGTCTGGCAACCTCCTGACTTAAGTCAATCAAGAATAGCCTTACAAACAATTCTTCCGATTACAAGGACAATCAGATAGCATTTTAGCCTGCTTACAGAGATTATTATGCAACAGACTTCTCTCATTTGGGCAATTCTATAGCTGGATATTAACAGAGCACAAAAAGCATACACACAAATAACGTGGAAAGACACCATTGCATCACAGGAGTAACACACAATGTTTTCCTCTTTGTGACAAAAATGAAAATACATGAACAGTCTTTTGGTTTAGGCAGTAAAAGAGGAAAGGAAAAACTGTCCTGTGCAAGAAAACTGGCCATACCCATATAGATGCATTTCACCAAGTGTTGTCAGGCACTAGCCACGTTTTACTGAGTTTCATGCCAGCTGTTTTCATCACAAAGCCAGATAAGCAGCAGAATTTGAGTCTAGCCATGCTCTGAAGTTCTTCCTTCAACAGCTGGCCCCCGCTGCTATGCCTACCTCCCAGGGCCATGAGGAATCCAACCTCTGAGTGCAGAAGCTGCACAAATCTGCTCTGACTTGCAGCAACTTGAAGTCTCCTCACCTTGACACTGCTGTGCTGAAGGATGCTCCTACCCATCCTTAACAGCCACGCAACACACTGCTAAGGGCAGCTGGAGCTTGCTCTGGCTCATCCATGGCACAGGCCATGCAGACAAGAAGCTGGTGACCAGGCCCAGTGGTCCACATCCAAGTTGGAGTCTTTAACCTTTCAGCTCTTCTCCTGTATTACTGCATGCCAAAAAAAAAAAAAAAAAAAAAAAAAAAAAAAAAAAAAAAGGCAAACAGAGGAGGCACCAATTACAGAAGTCTATTTTTGATGTTCTAAATGTGTTCAGTGACATCATCCATCTCAGCCAGATGTTAGAGATTTAAATTGAACAAATTAGAATCCTGCTTTTTGCCCTAGGCATGTTTTGCTTTGTAGCACATCTCATTAGTGTGGTTTCCTTTAATGGCTCATTTAATTTTTGGACTGAAAATTAGAAATGAAGCAAAAGCTAGATTAAGCAAAACTTTGCATATAGCCACTTACTATCACCTCAGAACACAGGGTACTTGAGAAGGAGAGGGAAATAGGGCTGTTTTATTGAACTCACCACAAGATTTTTTTAATGCTAAAATGTTTAGGTTTTAAATACTGCAAAGGGGATATTTATTTTCTTAAGAAATACTTCCCTAAGAATTTAGAGGTCTGTTGATCTATCTACCCTTGGTAGCCAATCTTAATTGGCAATATCCCTTTAAAAACAGTGGGCCCCAGCTCCAAAGAGCTGCTTTGAATGAGAAAACAAATTTGTTTTTGAGAAGTTCAGATGCCTGGAACTTGACATCCTCAAAGGAGAAGGAGCTCTCCCCAGGAGAGTTCTTCCAAAGAACTGGAAGGAAAAACCAACAGGGTGTGGGACAAGAAAGCATAAGAACCATACAGGAAGCTTCCAAGATCTGTCTGTTTGAAAGGATCAGTTCTCAACACTATAAAAGCAAATGTTTCTCATATAAAATACACATTTTTCACAGTGAAAGTAATCAGCCTTAAATTGAAGATACAGAAAATAGTGTTGGAGTTAAGCAATAAATCAGACAACTCTCCTACCCTCTGGCCTGATACACCAGACAGACACATTCTTCACTGTTTTACATTAATGACACATGATCCTATATCTCAAAGATGCTCCATGAACTTCACTGCTCCAAATGCCTAATGCTGACAAATTTTTCTCCATATGGTGCCAGAAGTTTGAATTCTTCCCAATGGAAAGTCATATGGTACAAAGTTCTGAGGTACCTCACTGCACAGAGGACAATGCTCATTTGGACGTGCACTGAAACACTTCAAACCTGCGTTATGTTACCCCAAGTCACGAAGCTACTTCTTGTTAGTGATCACAGTTATCACCTCCCTTTCCTTACCTCGCATATGCCTCATCTCTCTTGTTGAAAAGCAATTACTCTCTTTAAAGGAGCTTTTTGCTGAAGAGAGATTCCTGCAACAGAAATCCCACTTGTACAATCATAGAACCACCAAGGTTGGAAAAGACCTCTGAGATCATCCAGTCCAACCATCCATCCACCAACAGTATTTCCCCACTAAACCATGTCCCTCAGTACCACATCTAATTGTTTCTTGAACACCTCCAAGGACAGTCATTCCACCCCCTCCCTGGGCAGCCCATTCCAGAGCCTGATCACTGTTTTGGAGAAAAAAATTTTTTCCTAATATCCAAGCTGAACCTCCCCTGGACCAATGTGAGGTCATTCCCTCTCATCCCATCACTAGTTATATGGAAGCTGAAACCCACCTCACCACAACCATCTTTTACACAGTTATAGAGAGTAAGGTCTCCCCTGAGCTTCCTCTTCCTCAGACTGAACAATCCCAGTTCTCTTGGATGGTCTCCTATCAGACTTGTGCTCCAGATCCTTCACAGCTTCATTGCTTCTCTTCGAACACACTACACGGCCTCAAAGTCTTTCTCATAGTGAGGGGCCCACAACTGAACACAGTGCTTGAGGTGCGGCCTCAACAGAGCTGAGTACAGGGGATGATCACTGACTTCCAAAAAGGACTCAGACATGCCAGTTTTTAAGTCATGTAAGAGGAGCAGAAAAGACACAGTCAAAAGCATTTAACTGTTGACTGCCTTTAACACATAGGTATTGCAGATACAAAAAGGGAATATTTATTTAGAAAGGCTTCTCCACAGTGAAGTATTGAACAACCATCCTCCCTGTCGCATGCCTGGAGGCGCCTTGGGTTACTTTCTAACAGCCTGAAAGGATGCTATCAAGTTTCATAGCTAGGAGTTATTTCAGAGTTGCCAGAGGATCCTCTCTTTGAGCAAATAAACCGTGCCTCAGTGCTGAGCTGCATGAGATGCTGAGCTTCACCACAGGGAGCAGAGGCCCGGGCCGGGCGGGTTTCATTCTCAGCCTTGCGTCCAGCACACAGCAACTGAGCTGCCACAGAAATTCATTCCTGACATTTTTAAGGCATAACTCTTTCAAGCAAGATTTAGGTAGCGGGGGAAACCCTGCAAGATTATCACAGAATTCCGCATTAAGCTGCAGAGGGCATTTCTGTGCGCAGTCTGGGAGTGTCAAGAGGCAGGCTGCGCTAGAAGAACTAAAATAAATGCATCTCACACTCTGCCCAGATTTTCTCTCCTATGCTCAAAGGAAAACAAGAGAAGCAGAGCTTGCAAAGATTTCTCCTTATTACAGTTCCTTTATAAAAATCCATAACTTGACATAAATTATTCATATGTTTGGACTGAACACAGACAGCTGGAGGAAAAATACAGTTCAGTAGTTTAAGACTTTTATTTTCCAAATAAAACACTTTGGACTTTTTCCCAAACTTTATACCTTAAGGAAAAAGGAGGAAATGGTTTCACTAAAGCCAACTTCTTCAGTTCTTTAGGATCAGAACGTTTTGACTTAACTAGAAATGACTATCCACCAGTTTCAGGGCTACTTACAAGTCAAGTCATAAACAGAACTGGAACCTGCCCATCACTGCTGCGGGTAGGAGCCAAGGTAGGGGAGGAACTGGTCAGGTATTTTCACCAGTCTCTATGAGTAACACCAACATTTTAAGGAGGGTAAATTGCTACACAGAAGCAACCTCAGAGAAAGTTCTACTTGATGCATATTTCATACAAGGGCTTTCTCATCACATCAGGTATTTTCTTGGTGGGTCCATCAGAACTTCTTTTTGCTAATTTTCCAGAGGAAAGATTGGAGCAATTCGAAGATTGAAGGTAAATAGATGACAGAAGTAAAACAGATTCAAGAATCATCTTGTGTTTGTGGTTTGGAATGGTGCTTTAAAAGTCTTGGACAGAGAGCCCATTGACAGAAGCTTCCAAATTAAACTCTGAATGCTTATCTTGCACTGAACACACAAAGCCTCTTTAAAACTTAGCTTTGTAACTGGAATAGCATTAAAATAGAAGCAGTGTGTTCCCCAAAGACTGTTGTATTTATTTTTATTGCATAAAAAATGATTCTCATGAAAACTTATCACTTTCAAGTTTGGGGAATGCCTCAAACTCAAGGTAGATACCCAAGAGAAAATATTTTCAGGTCAAGTTCGTTCTCAAGTTTGAAGTAAATTCAGTACCAGGTCTCCCATGGGATTGAACTGTAAAGCTACTGGCTCCAAAAAAAGGAACACATAAAATTAAAAAAAAAAAAATCAGGGACAGCACATCACACTAAAAAATTACCCACAAATATGTAGAATCACAGAATGATTTGGGTTGGAAGTATCCTTAAAGCCCATTCAGTCCCAGCCCCTCCCATGAGCAAGGACACATCCCACCAGATCAGGCTGCCCAGGGCCCCATCTAGGCTAGCCTTGAACATCGCCAGGGTTGCGGTATCCACAGCTTCTCTGTGCAGCCAGGTAGATTATGTCAGTTGCTCTTCCCTTATCCACCACTGCTGTAACCTCATCACAGAAGGCCAACAAAGTTGTCAAGCATGATTTGCCCTTAATGAAGCCATGCTGGTGGACACCATTCACCTCACATTTCCCAAATGCCTTAGCAAAGTTTCCACAAGAATCTGCTCCATGATGTCAGCTGGCAAGTAGTGAGACTGGCTTACAGTTTCTTGGATTTTCTTTATATCCTCTTTTCAAAAAATGGGATTATATTTCCCCTTTTCCAGTTAGCAGGAAGTTTACCAGACTGCCATGATTTCTCAAATATGACAGATTGTAGCTTAGCAATTTCATCTGTCCATTCCTTCAGGTTCTATGGAGGCATCTCATCAGGTTCCATGGACATGCAACCTTCTCTGTATGCCATGTAATCAAGTTTCCTCCTTCCTTCTAGAGAGGACTCACATTTTCCCCCCCATCTTCCTTTTACCACCCATGTAGCAATGAAGCTTTTCTTGTTGCACCTCTGATATCCCTGGTCATATTTAATTCAATCACGCCTTTAGCTTTCCTAATCTGTTCCCTAGCTGCTTGGACAATGTCTCTATATTTCTCCCAGGCTACCCCTCCTTGCTTCCATCCTCTGCAGTATCAAAAGCACTGGAGAATTCTGGATGTGAATGACATTTTGGTTTGATTCTGAACTGAAACCTAATATCTGCCAGTTGCAAATTAATTCCATGAATGACATCTCAAAAAGCAGCAGTAAATAGTATGGCCACACTAGTTACAGGGACAGTCTCATGTGCTGTGGTTCAAATCTAGTTCAAGACAGCCTCGAAAACACACAAGGAAGGACAGTAATGGAAGCTCTTCTTAGGAATGCATTTCTTGCCAATAATCCCATACAAGATTGATTTTTATTTTACAGTTTCTGTCATGTTGCGCTGAACAGAAAGCAGTAATGATAATGTCAACAGCTGGTAATCTGAATTTTATTTATACTGGTGGAAAAACAAAGGTAGAGTTTAGAAGAGGTATAACTAATTGAATTAAGTCCAGTCTCTCTGGTGCCTATTTCTTCCAGAGTTGTGTTATGTGTGTTAAATTGTTTTGAAACTCGTTTTTACATAAATTTGATGTAATATGTGAGATTAAGTTTATAAGGTGACAGTACTTTAAGTAGTATTTCTAATACCTATCATTTGATAGATTTATTTATAATAGAGTTTGGTGTATACCTTATTAGAAATGTGCATTTACTTATGGACCGATCAAAAGAATTTGAACAAGCTTTTAATCTTAAACCCATTCAACAAAATGGGGGCTAAACCAAGCCTTAGAACAAGGATAAGGATCTAAAACCACTAAGCAACTCAGTTTATTTTCTAGAAAGATTTATGTTTTCTGCTCATACATTGCTTCAGAACATATCCTCAGTCAATTCCCAGCCTGCCTGATTTCTGAAGCCAGTTACCTTGAAGGTTCAGACTGGTTTAATCAGGTAGGCAACACCAATCTCACTATCACTCTTCTAACTCATCATCAAAACCATTCCACATTTCTTCATTTAGATACAGAACAGAAATATCAGATTTGCACAAAAGCACACAGGAGCCCTAACAGCTGCAAGTTTCTAGATTAGTAAAATGTAATTGGAAGGTAGGTGCTAACTCATTAGCAGAGCTTACAGAAATACTGTGGATGACTGCTTCCTATGCCCCTCGCTGCAACTGTACTATTAAAGAAACACTTTCTGAAGACCAGAGATAACGGAAGGTCAGTGCATTATGATCAAGGTTCCAAATAATCCTCAAATTAAAGGCCTTCAGGTGCAATGAAATCCAGCTGGCACACATCTGAGTGATAATCTAAACATAATTCACAAACTGGCAAGCTGAATACCAAATTAATTATAACACGGAGGAGCTATGTAAAAGAACAGAGATTACTGAACTTCTAATTACTGACTTGATTGCCCTGGAAACAGGGTAGCTATTGACTTAATCTTATCACCTTCAATTCTGCTTTGGACAGACAGTTCTACTGTACTGGTGCTGCATCTCAACCAAATCAAGCCTTTGTATGATTTCGCAGATGTGGTAGCAAGACTTTGCTTAAAAGCCTTGCAGACTGACAGCTAAAGTGATCTTTTGGTTCTTCAATATACACATTTCCGAGAATAGGCTGCCTCAGAAATACATCACCATGCTTATCTAAATGCTAAATGATGAAACGCAGTCACATTCTTGCAGTGCTTTGGCTTTTTCATTACTAGCTCCATCTTAAACAGATGGCACTAAGAAAGAATAGCTTAAATAAAAATCTGGGAAGACTCAGGTTTGATTAACATCAATTTTAGATCAATTACAGTTATCTTACCCAAGCCTAATACCACTAAGTTATTCTGCTCAGGTTTTTTTGGGTTTTCTTTTGCCAATGAAAGTCTTTGCATCTCTAAACAAAAAATATGTTGCTCTTCATATATTCCAGATTTGTGAGAAGAACACTGTTTAAAAAGAAGCACTCCAAAATGACAACAAAACAATGTACAGCGGTACAATTTTAAGTTAGTTATCAAGTTTCTTTCTAACACGTTAAAATAAACCCAAATTTCATTTGTGTCATTTAACGGCTTGTAACAGAGAACTGTGCAGATAATTGTTCATGAACGTATTAGAGGGATGCATTAATCTTCCCTCCTCCCAGTGAAATTGAAGTACATATAAAATTTCTCATTATAAACTATATTAGGAGTTATTACTCTGCTCATATCCTCCTCTTCCACTAGGGATTTGTTCCAATTCTCCTCACACAGTAACAGACCAGGCCACCTGGGCAACAACACAGCGAACATGTCATCAGCTGACCTTCAGGAATCTGATTACTTCCTTCCAGGTTTGATGGGAGCATTGCACGAAGCCAAGGCAGAAATCAGCCTCAATTTGCTACCCAAGCAATTCCTCTTCAAGAAATATTGATGATGAAGACTCTATCAACAGTAAATCTTCATTTAAGCCACAAGATAAACAACATTAAAGTACTATCTTACTACATCATTTCAACTGAATATCTTTCCCTTCTTGCAACCTCAGCTTCCATTGATTCAAAATATCTTCTTCCTCACTGGCAACACAAACTGCAGCAAGAAGTGCACTGGAGGAGCTGGGGGATGAAGGAAAGGCTTGACAGTCAGGTCCCTTCAACAGCAATGATGGAAAATATCCACTCTGCAAATGTTAGTGATTGGAACGAAGATTTCAGTAGAGCTGCACAACAGAGAATTTTTTTTTTTTTTTTTTTTTTTTTTTTTTTTTTTTTTTTTAATGTTCTATTCATTTCAAGGAATCCTCCCTGCAATTTTTTTTTTCAGGAAAGTAGTAACGTGGCTGACATTAAGTTCCATCTTTATTTTATTAACCCAGGGATGTTTTTTTCCCCACTTGTATGTTTTCCTCTTTTCCACAGCATTGCTTTTCTGGAAATGAAAGCCTGGAAGCTTTTGTCTGAAGTCTGCAATTGCAATTTTCAAAATTTAATTCAAGGCAGAATTCAGAGAGAGCACAGCGGTAAATGCCATACAAGTGTACAGTGAGAAAGTGTACAGTTTCTCAGAAATACAGAATTATTCTTTCCACAGGAAAGCTATGTGAATATGAAGAAACCAGGATCTGTCCAAGGCTGAGATAGGTTCTAGAACAGAGACAAGAAAGCAGTTCAAATCTCTTCAGAACTAATTCACTATTCAATTCTCAAGAGAGGTATTGGCAATATACACAAACACATATTTTTGAAAACAATTCAAATCCATCCAAATACTGAAGCACAGTTAAGAAGTTTACTGGCATGTCCCCTCTCCCTTTTTTTTCCCCCTCCTCATTCTCTATTAAATTTTGGAATTATCAAACTTGATCACTGCTCATTATTTATAAACAAAGAAAACTTCAGCAGTGCTAAGTATTCTCAGGAGGAACTGAGTATACTTTCAACCAACTAGATCAGTTTGTAAAGTCCCTACGGCATAAACATGAAATTAAAATGCAGATCAAGCAAACAAAAATACAAATACGCTGTAAAATAAGCACGGCCATTGCAGTGATTGTGCTCATGAAGAATCAAGGGAAGAAAAGCAAATGCTATCACCACATCCATGCCCTAACACTAACAAAACACTCCACAGCTCCAAAGGGACACTCAGGAATTCACAGCCCACCTCTGAATCCCCCGCTGAGTCCCTTCATGTCCACATACCGAACCCAGCACCCTGTGGGCACTTACAGGCCCAAGGCTCAGACTTCTGACCGCCGCCCTCAGTAAGTGAAAATCCCAGTGTGGGCCTGCAGGGAATCACACAGAATCACAAGGTTGGAAACGACCAGCAAGATCATCTAGTCCAACCGCCTTCCCATTCCTATTAGTACCACAGCTACTAAACCATATCTCGTAGCTCCTCATCCAGGCAAGGCCTTCACTCCAGCATACCTCAGCTGCCAGCAGGACTGGTGAGGGATTAAGTCTTTTCTATTCTAAGAAGAACATATTCAAGTCATTGGGGTGAATCACCTGAAAATGACAGCCCTACCAAGGTATGACCAATATCTAAACCCTCGAGAGAAGATGGCCAAGGTTCAACAATATCTAAATTGCTAAAGAACAAGCTTGTGTACCAAAAATATTAGACACAAGACATTAGCCACCAGTACTGCACATGAAGCCAGACACCAAAGCTGGTGTAATGAGCCAGGAGAAACAGAACCAGAAAGAGAAGAAGTCAGGAGAAAGGGTTTTTTTTCAGGTTTATCTGACCTATCTGGAAGAACCCACCTTTCTAGTTCAAATGACACTAGCCTACTTATTCAAAATCATACATCACTTACATAGAGCAATGCTTTCTACCACAGAAATTTACAAATAAGGTGTCAGCATTTAAAATGACATATTTGTTAAACAGTTTAAGATACTATCCCAATGGTTTTGTCTTACATCTACAGAAGCCACTTAAACCAGGTCAACCTATGCTATCTTCATATACAAATACATACACACACTGAAAATTGAATTTTGTAACAAGTGAAAGGATTAGAATTAGTTTGAAAAGTAGATTTTTTGCACTCAATGCTCATTTTGTTCCCATTTGTCATATGAATGCTCTTGTAACCAGTGACAGCAACATATCAGAGTTTTAATTAAATAGGAGCAACTTCCTCTTCATCCCGGCATGGGAAGAAATGCCAGCAAGATAGTGAACAAAACAAAGGTTGCAAAGAAGCAACCCCAATGCACGTGCATACACAGCCTTTACCCATTGGTTAAGAGAAGTTTTTCAAATGCAAATTGGATCTCTTGATAGTAACAAATCATTACAATGAGAAAACCTTCCAGACCAGTACTTTAATGTGAAGATGACATATAGTTTAATGCCAGCTCTATAAAATACCAGCTCTGTTTTTTCCATGCTGTGCTGCTCTTCCCTCAGATTTACTGCAACAGAATTGAACCAGGGTTATAAAGAGCATGGGTGGTTAAAGAAATTCTATTTGATCCTGGAAATAGTTTCAGAATAGACAATTAAACCCATTTTTCCACTAACTTAGATAGCCTCAGCAGACAGCGTTGTAATTTGTTGCAAAGGCTACCACACATGAAATATCACAGCTATCAGCCTCTAGCTTTTTTATGGCGTGAGGCCAACCACAAGAGATCTTTAATAAAGCAAAGTTTAAAAACAGACATTTCTCAAAACCGAAGAATGGTTATCATATTGACAAAAAGGCATCACTAAGAGGACTTTTGTATTTATTGTCTATTATGTATAATTTTAACATTTCTACACAAAACCAGAGTAACATCAATATAGGCATGACTTAATGACATCAAGTAGGACAGCAGATGGATCAAACAACACCTTCAAGAAGAAAGTGTTTTGGTGACAAGGATGGGACAGAAACACCTATCACTTTTTTTTAATCCAGGAGCATCTTGTTTCCCCCCAGCATAACCTCTGCTCTTCTAACAAGGGTTCATACTTTTCTTTCTGCCTACTTTCTCTCACCAGGAACACAACAAAAACAGGGTGGGAATTCACACACAGTATCCAGCGCAGATAGCTCTGGATCTCTGTTGTCACACTGACCTACTTTGACAGTGCAAAACAGGAAGAAGTATTCCAAGAGAAAAACAAAGTTTTGTGTATGAGACATTCAAAAGCTCATTCTATCACAACTGTATAATTCATACATATATATGTATATGTAACACAACAGAGGCAGAAAAAAACCACGATCTTCCTGCTTCTAAGCTTGAAATTCTTAGTAGTAACAGATGAAGTTCATGAGGAGACAACAGAAGAGGGAATGCTAGACTGAGTTAGTGTGGACAGTCATGCCACGGTCTGAATGATGGGTATCAACCTGGAGGGTCACACTGCAAGTCTGCAGACTGGAAAGGCATTTGAAGTAGACTGGAAAGGGAAATGTTTAAATAATAACTGACAAGCTGTTAACTGCGTCCACACAATTTAGCAGACACTGCTTTAGCAATACTTACTACGTATACTCTAGAAGTGAAGTAGTTAACAGAACCTAGTCAGAGTTTGGTAGCAATCTAAGCTCAGAATAGCTGCACTAAGTCAAACTGAATTAACAGGTCAAAATCTGCCCTTTATAACTCACACATTCAGCAGTTCGTTCAGCAACTTGCCTGAAATACAGTGCTTCTGACAGCACACCAGCTTTCATCTTCCATTGTGCTCTCCACTTGATAGAATGATCTTACAGAAGTCCCTCAGCCAAACTTAACCTGGAGCTGGTCAGGAGGTCTACCAAGCCCCCTCTGTCTACTGATGGAAAATAAGATCAAACTCAAGTATTTTTCAGGTGGGCTTGAAGGTCAACCACTTTAATTGTCAGGCATGATGCTAAAAACTGAAAAAGCTGTGACCCATGGGTAAGAACACAAAACAAAGTTGTCATTTTCAGGGCATTAGTTCTCCCACAAGAGATTTTTCCTTTAGTTCAAATGTTTAAGTTTCCTTAAGTGCTGTCTCTTAGATTCTTCAAGCTACCTTTGCATCTCCACTGATATTTGGCCATGGCTCACAATTCACTGGGCATGTTATCAATTTCTGACTTCCAGAAAGAGAACTGTGCCTGAAGAAGTTTCAGTTTCCATGTCAAAACTGAAAATCAAAAGTATCCTGACAGTAAAAAAGAAAAATCACAGAGCAGTCCCCATGTATATGTTGAAGACTCTGACAGCTGCGTTTCTATGGCTATGCGTAACAGAATCTAAGTTCATCATTAAAAGCCATAACCTTTAGTTAAAGAAAATCTAAGGATCAAGAGAGAAAAGCAAAGAGATAACCAGTTTAATATAATCTGCATAACATAGGATATGCATGGGATCTGCATCTCCTGCAACTAATGGAGTGACTGAAAATGAGGCTTCCAGTGCAGAAGCTATAGCCAATGTCAGAGAAACATTAGAAATGTGCTTGTCTGCCTTCAGTATATGGCACAGGATTTTGTCACGTTAATAAAACACAGTACATCTTGAATGCAGACAGAACATATCCTTGTGCAATATACACATAATGCCAGCAATGCCTCTTAGAACAATACAGAAGCAGAAAGCAATGTGATAGTATTTGCCTGCACCTGCAGACTGTGAAAAGTTCCTTCTCATTCAGGGGAATATTAGAACAAATGACAGCTTCAGTTAATCTGAAAGCTTTACTTTCCTAAGCATTAGTGTCTAGCTATGATGCTCAAAACTCTCCTCCCCTTTATGACCTCTCCATCTTCTCAAGGGTCAAAGGGCTACAATTTAATCTAATTAAAAAAAGCAGAATAAAAACTCCTAATATAGTCTGCAGAAAATATAATGATACAACTATTGCACTGGTCTAATTCAGAGTGCTGGTACACCTACTATTATTATTATTATTTTTTTTTTTTTTTTAAGTCATTAACTGCATCGTGCTCTCAGGGCCCTGCAAATGTTGGCCAGAGTATCACTACTACTACTGAATTTCCCTTCCTCTCACTTCACATTCATTGCTCATTTTGTATGTGGATCAGGCTAATGATATTTCATCACATCACATTTTTCACCCTCGTCTGTTTGGCATAGGTTTGAAATTGTACAAAAAGTCTCATACCTCCTTTAATAATATTTTATTTCTCTTATCTTAGTAGCACACACGAGGAATGTGATAAAGTAGTCTCCACAACCAGCATTTTCCTTTTGATTTAGAGATCATTTTAACTGGCAAGGCAGGAGCAGAACTTCCCAATGAGATCGTTAAACATGATGCTGTTGAAAGGCAAGAAAATCCGTTCTAAATAAGTCTCATCATCACACAGGCCATGGACTATCATTAACAAATGCAAACTATATGCCTTGCCAGCCTTCCCTTTAATAACCTAGGCACTCACTTGTCTCTTTGCTAATCATTTCCTACCAAAGTGCTCGCTCTATTTTTCCTATGAAATTCTACCTTATCCCAGAGTTCTGCCCATTTCTGACCTCAATCTGCTACTAGTTTTAGTGAACTTAGCTCTCAAAGTGTGCTAGAATGACAGTCCAGGGGAATCAGTCTAATACATCGTTGTTCAGCTGCATGATAAATAAATCACCATTACTTTAGGAATTAACCTCAGCTGTACTCTGGCCTGTTATCTCCTGGGACAGGTTTCTCTACAGACCTGTTGCTTGATGTTTGGTTTCTGTGTTTTTTCCCCCCTCAAAAACACATGGGAACAGATGTTACAGATTAGGGCACTCACAAGACAAGAAACTAAAAGCAGAATTCAACCGAAGAGCTCAAACCAAAGTACTTATGGTTTGGTTTCTACATTTGCAGTGAGGTCCCAGGCCAGTACAGCATACTGAGCTGAGAGCAGGCTTCACTGAGGTGTCACACAGCATGACTGTGTTTGGCTGTACTAAGTTCCATCTGAAGGCCACACAACTCCTTCCTTCCCCCCTCTTAAACCCAGTGCTGCTGAGTACCTGTCCTTCTCATGGGGCACAGTGTAGGGCTGCATCCAGCAGACATCAGCTTGGGTGACAGCATTGCACAGCTGAAGTGTTAGCTTATACTGGGCAATGAGGAAGACATGTAACGTGAGAAACTTTAATTCTGTCAAGTACAGCAGGGGATGGGACAGCAATTACAAATTCAACCTTCACTTTGTCACTTTGCCAGTGCTTTCCACAATCCTTAAAATGGCAGTCTTTGCTGAAAAGTGTAAGCCCTCACCTCTGCAGAAAGAAAGCATTGGTATTTTATTGTTGACGTGCTTTCCTACAAAAGGTGAATGTCACAGCAGATTTCAAATACAACAGCTGTGCCATTGTACACTTTAAAGCAAAAAAAGAAAATCAGAAAAATATATCAACTATTCCAGGCTTTTTTTATAAGGAAAGAGTTGCAAACCATGTGCTTGTCCATATAGAAATATAAGAACTTATAAAGTAATACATTGAAAATAACTTTAAAAACACTCTGAAATACTAATTCCCTCACAAGACATCCCTTTGTTTTAACTGGTAGTGGCACAATTGTGTCACAGAAAGTGAATTCTTTTCCCATTTATTTATTTACTGGTATCTTAGCAGATTACAGTTTTGTTGACACCCAGCAGACCTGCACCTAAAAATGATAAAAGTACATCCTTCCTGCTTCTCTCACTAGCTTATTCCAATGCATATGAGGGCAATTACTTCCTGACAACTCTCTGATGAATGACCGTGCTCTTTGCTAAGCTTGTCACATTGATCATTGGCCAGCGATACAATTAATAAGGTATTGCTGTCCACATAGCACATTAATAACTAGCCTGAACTGGAGGTGGCAAGTCTGATAGATCCAGTCCATTTTAATCTTTCATACCCTGCCAACTCAGAAGATTAAAGGAAATCTCCAAAACAATCTCCACATGCCAACCCTGGGTGCCATGACACCTCAGCCAGGGTTACAAACTTAAGACCTAATATTTCTTTAATGCATCTCGGTTGGATGTTTCAGGCTTCATTTCCAAATGCTGTGCTGCCTTGTAACCAAAACATTATTTATTTGTTTTGTCTTCCTATTTATACTTCTGAAAGGTAGAATTGATTAAAGTTGTCAGTTCTACCAGAATTCATTAGAAAATAATGGCCATAAATTCAGTGTACTGCAAAGTGTTGCTTAATAATTCCATAACATTTAGAATAGAAACATCAATCTAGGAAAGGTCCCACCTCTTAAATACAGAAAGAGATGAATTAAAGCTTTGTCATGAGCAGCAAGCCTAGAGCTTTTCCCCAACATTTTACACTAATTTCAATCACTGATTTTAGAGTTCCCTCAACAAATCTGCTTTAAGTAGATTTTATTTTTAATTTCTAGAATATTTTATGACCTGTTCTTTTAGTCATAGCACCAGAATAGTGCAAGTACATTTGGTGGGAAAATGTTTTAAAGAACCCCAAGTAGCTCCTCTGTAACCCTTGGATCTGTGCTTCTATATTACATAATGAGAAAATTCAGATTCCATCCTTGGATCAACAGCATCCACAGCACTCCAATCAGGATTCTCTCCTACAGTCCTGAGACTTGCCTAGTCCACTCACCTGGGACTGATCATTCCCAGCAGGCACAAGGAAATATGGTATGCCAGAGATACTCTGGTATGCCAGAGATCAAACACTCATTCTCCAATTACATTAACATTACTAAACAGAAGCAGTGTAAGAAAAAAAGAATGTAATAAAGAATGTATTTCCTCTACTTTAGAGGTGTGAAAGGCAAGAAAGATGCTTGAAACAATTGAACTAGTTGTAATTACTCTCTCACACACAGAAGTGCTGTAAGGATCCTTATCTCCAGCAGAGCCCACCACAGTCACAAGCTTCCAGGTGTAACGCAATGGGTTCTTCTACAACTCAAAATATTATTCTACAAAGGGTATTTCCAATCTTTTGCTTTACAATTTTAGAGATTTTTAAGCACCAGCACCTGGCACAGGACTGTTCTTCTCCATACAGCTTCGCACAGAAGAATGAGATCTCGATAAATTAAGAATTAACAAAGTATTCAGAAAATGATACAAATGAGATTCAGTAGCCAGCAGGAATAGGGAGGTGATCGTCCCCTGTACTCAGCTCTGGTGAGGCCACACCTCAAGTGCTGTGTTCAGTTTAGGGCTCCTCACTGCAAGAAAGTCTTCGAGGCCCTGGAGTCTGTCCAGAGAAGGTCAACAGAGCTGTGAGGGGTCTGGAGAACAAGTCTTACGGGGAGAGGCTGAGGGAACTGGGATGGTTTAGTCAGGAGAAGAGGATGATCAGGGGAGACCTCATTGCTTTCTACAACTCCCTGAAAGGTTGTGGCAAGGGGGAGGTCAGCCTCTGCTCCTAGGGAACAGCTATAGGACAAGAGGGAATAGCCTCACTTTGCACCAGAAGAGGTTCAGGTTGGATACTATGAAGAATTTCTTCTCAGAAATAGCGGTGAGGTATTGGAAGAGGCTGCCCAGGAGGGTGGTTGAGTTACTGCCCCTGGTGGCATCTAATGAAAGAGTAGATGTGGTACTAAGGGACATGGTTTAGTGGGCAGTATTGGTGGTAGGTGGACAGTTGGACTAGGCGATCTCAGAGGTCTTGTCCAAACGTAATGACTTCATGATTCTATTATCTAATCAAAACATTCACTTGAAATTCCACAATTGTTTTGTAATATGCAGAAATATAACTTAATATGAGAGCAACAATTCCAGAGAATAAAAAGCATCCATCTACGGATTTTAAAAATAAAAAGCTCAGAGAACATCTATGTTTACAAAAGAGATTTGCCAAGTATTTGGAACTGTTTGATAAAAATGAGACAAACTAGTCATTGCCTGTGGAAAAATAATGATACATCATTTAACATAATCTGAGGATAAGTTTTGCCAATATATCCGCTTAGTACTTCAAGGTTGCATTTCTCAAAATTGAAGAAAAAAAATGATGATAGAAAGCATACAAGCACAATGCATATTCAGACCTCCAAGCAGTTATACATTATAATCCACAGATTACAATCCCGTGATCAAAGGATGAGTCCATCCAAAAATTGGAAAAACATCAAAATGGGACCAAAATTTAGAAGGGAGAAAAAATGCATATATAAAGTGCTACATCAGGTTGATTATAACCTACCAAAAGTACCAAGAGGAACTTGAAAACAGTATATCAACACTAGGCTTACAACACAGAACGCAATAGGTTGTAAGCTGTCCAGTGGAGGAAATTTCAGTACCAAAGCAGAGGAAAGAAAGCTGAATCCAAACAAAGCACTGCTTATTCCAACAGAACAAGTGGTAGGCTACTGATAAAAGTGCCTAGGGCCGTTCTAGTGCTAGCCCTGTCTTACGTTTTCATCAAAGACCTAGGTGAAGGAGGAGTGGAGCGCAACCCCAACACATTTGCCTGACACTAAACTGGGACATGCTGCTGGCTGTCTGGAGGGACAAGAGGCTTGGCAGAGGGATCCAGATCCATCAGAGCACTACCCCATGCCTGACAGTGTTCACATGGCATTTGGCTAATACCTCCTAGTTAGCCCTGAAGCAGTCAGGCAGCTAGACTCAATCTTTGAAGGTCCTTTTCAACTGAGCTACTCTTTTCTATGCCACAACCAGACAAAAAACTCTTGTTTATCTGCCTTCAAATCAAGACTGGTGTCTGCACATACTGTGTTTCAAATAGTCGCAATGCAGACCCCACGTGCTGCTGGCATGGCCCAAGTGTGACACTAAGGCAGCATCCCCACATGCAATGAGTCAATTCTGCTCTTACAAGCAATAGTACTAGAAGTTTGACACTTTAAGTAAATTAGACACAGGAAGGATACCCAAGGAAGTCTTATTAAACCCACTGCAGCGTTTCACTAATGCAACCACAATACTTCCAGTCTGGCACTGCACTGTACGGTGCAGATCACACATTGACTGGGTCTCTAAATAAGTACTGTGCGAGTCAGTCTTGTATTGCAGATGTTCTTTCACTGCCTTGCTTGTAACTGATCTGTTCAGAGACGCAATGGAAGAAGGGTGGAGGGGGCTGTCTGATATGCTGCTGCACAAAGTTATTCCATCTTCCAGTCATTTCATAAGAGCATCAGGACTGTTCAGCATATCACCTCAAGCAGAGACCAGAGCATCAGCAAAGTCTCTGGTCCAGGTGATAAATGTGGTCCCACTGAAATACCTCTTCCTTCTCAGGATGCCAAGGAGTAGAAAGTCTTAGAATGAGCTCCCTAAGCAACCTAAAGCACTTCAGTCTTGTCTCAAGGTTATCACTGACATCAACCTGCTCAACTGCAGAGAGAGGTCTTCTGTCTATTAAACCATCTTGCTGTGAGT
Organism: Pavo muticus; assembly: GCA_016647715.1. Lineage (NCBI taxonomy): Eukaryota > Metazoa > Chordata > Aves > Galliformes > Phasianidae > Pavo > Pavo muticus. The sequence goes on along the minus strand of JACDJE010000045.1, from coordinate 1,892,137 downwards.
TAAGCCCAGCTCACAGCATGGGAATGTATTCTACCCCGTAGCAGTTTGCTAAAGGTATCCTCAGCCTCTTAACAGCCCTTCAGCCCTGTATTCAGTACCATGCTACACACTGCCATGGAGGCTGTGCCATAGGGCTATCTTGCTATGAGATTTTTAATTATGCTTTGTTTTGGTTTCAAGGACATGTTAAACACTCTCAGGCTAACACAATGGGATATCTTATTTGTCTATTTACATTACATTAGAATGAAAGTGACATTGCAGAAGCAATGTGGATTTTGGAAGCTTCTGCATATTTTTTAATGGGAAGCTTTAATAAGGGAATCTTGACTTTCAACAATGAAATGAGAGTTTATCGAAGTAGCATAATATCTTGGCAATGGATTGAATCAGAGTTTACACTTAATTACAAAAGCAGGTTTCATTAGATTACCCATGCAAATTCATTGTCTCTTTCTTATGTGCTTAAGGACTGCAGACTAAAATACATTTACATTGGAAATTGTGAACAGAAAGGCAGCAGCACCTAGTCATAACATCAGTTAAAAAACGTCTGTTAAGAGCGTGCCTAAAAGCATTTTCCTTATAACACACCACTTTCCCAGCTTAATGTACCACTTCAGCTGCTGAGATTCATTCTACCATGAAATTTTGCATGCAGGAAACTCGTCTGGGGAAGATAGTATGCATGTAAAATGTCACTAGGAAGGATATCATGGGAAACAATCTTACAGTGGCCTACTGCACATGCATAGATAAGAGCTGGAAGAAAGTATAAGCTAAGGCCTCAGGAAAAAGGCAGAGAAATACCTAGAATTTAATTCCTAAGGATTGTGCTACCAAGCATCCTCAGCATAAGCAAAATAAGGGCACCAAGAACTGGTAATATAGCATAGTGATAGATGCTGGAGTTAAGAAAGAAAAGGCTGTTGGTGGGATTCACTTATTGGAAAACCTGGGAGTTACATCATCAAATGAAAAATAGAGACCTGTATCCAATGCCATATTGACTATTCTCTGTATTTGGCCTTTTTTTTTCCTGGAAGGGATGAGAACAGGAGTGTGACCCTAGGGAGCTAAGCAGTAAAAACAACATTCAAAAACTTCTCAAAGGAAGCAGATAAAGCAAGATATTTCCAAACATATTCGTTCTTTCAGTTTTCCTATGACTGCTGAAGATAGTTGTCACAGAACAGAAGTCTCAAAGCACTGTCTAGCAGCTGCCCCTTGAAAAGCCAGAGGAGCAGCTTTTTCAAGGCAGCCTTCACAGTGAGAAAAGGTACTATGCAGCGATGATGACAGATGAGGCTGAACAAAATGGTGTCGTTCTCCCTCCTGTCACCATGTCTACCCTCTGCAAGCCAACCACAAGTAGTTCCTATCAGCATTTGTTGCTCACAGGAGCTGAAACCCACTATTACCAGGAAGTCACAGTCTTAATGGAGTTCACAGACATTTTCTGTAATGCTTGCCACCAGCTCTGATTAAAGAGTAGGAATATATACTACGAGTTGACCTAGCTGTTCAGATAAATCATTATTTGTTTCAATTGCAAATACTTAGGATAATTGAATAGCAGAACCCTTGTCAAACATCCTCTCTCACTATGAAAGCAACAGATCAGAGTAACAGCTGTGATACACAGTGAGCCACCTGTCCTCCTAGGTCTGCGGTTTGCAACTAATGCCTGAGGCACATCCAAGCTTGAGGTAGCTTAGACATTGCTGGGCATCCTAATGCAGCTGCTACAAGAATGTGCAGTTCCTGAAGCCTTTACCTCACTGTCATGGGAAGAGGCAGGGTATTAGAAGAAATATAAAGAAGAGAGGGCACTTCCAAAGTGAAAAGAGATGAGTAAGCAAGGGCAAAAGCAATAACATCAAGTGGGCACCCCATACACAAGTAGTCTGTGTACTATTCACAGACCCTCTGTTAATGACCAAACCATTCTGGCACTTCCCTTGGAGAAAATTAAACTAAGATTCCACAAAAGCCAGTTTTCAAGCAAAATGGGCATAATGTTCCAGATACCTTAATAGAGCACAGCACTCCCTTTACCAACTTGAAACGTTTACTCTGTCTTCCAAATCCAGCTAATCACCAGCTTTTTGGCTGTTTGATGAATAAAAACTAAAAATATGTACTGTACATGTATTGTTTTGAACATTTAACACCATCAGGTTGACTGTGGGTGGACAGCCATTCATACCACTTCTTTGCATTGACTTCCCGGATAACAGAAAAGTGCAAAGATACATACAGATGTTCTGACAGCTCTAAAAAAGCTCCTCAGGTGGTCTGGATGAACTTCCAGCACACTGCAAGATTGACAGATTATATAACTGCCCATGTAAGTGCACGGTTTGTCCAATACATACAACTTAGAAGAAAATTATAAGAATGACAGACCAAACGTAGATCATGAATGTGGATAATTACACTAGTGAGGGCTATTAAAGTAGAAAAAACAACGCAGGAAAATACTGTGCATATCTAAGATTGCGATGGGAAAGCATCAACTCCACTTCCCTAAGATCCTTTGATAGATGGACAGAAAACGGGATATAAAGTCTGCGTCTCAGGAATGTACAAGCATCACTGCTGAAAGGCACTACAGCATCACTGTATCATATCTTAAGCTAAAAATCTTGCCTTCAACAAATTTTAGATATTTGCATTTTGGGAAAAAACATCTGTCAAGGCAAAGAGAATTTAAGAGATTAAATATGAAGCTCCAGATTCTTTCACCTGAGAAAAATCTTGTATAGGAGATCAGTGAACACAAAACAAAACAAGGAGGGAGGCAAGTCAGTACTGACTACTACCAGCAGATAGTCAGTTCCAATTTGCTATTAATCATTTAATTAATGACAGTTTAAGCAGCCCCCAGTTGCTGGTATCCTGACCAGAGCCACAGACTATTGCTGCTCAGCATCTTGCAGAAATGGCAAGGAAAGCCTTTGGTGGAGCTTTTGTTCCTGTTGGAAATGCTGCAGGCCCAAAGGCCAGAAGCACTGTCCAGACAGAGGTTTTTCTATCACTTTTTTTTTTACACTTGTTTCTTACAATACAATCACAACCATTATTAAAAAACCACTTCTTTGCTCAAAAAGAAAAAAGGAACATAACAGCAAGACAAAATGATGCAGTAATGCACTAAGGCAAACTGCATGCAAAGGCAGTCTGCCAGAACTAGCTTTTTTCTCCTACTTTTCAGTAAGAGAGCAGATATTTTTTTTTAAGCTGTCTCACTTAAAGGCTTCCATGAACATACAGCAAAGAGACAAAAATCTTCATTTTATTTTCTGCACTTTCAGGCTGTCATCATCTTCAGTGCCGTGACACCAAATGTCCTTTTATGCTCACTGTGAATACACCATTATGTCACACACTTCAGGCGTGAGTAGCGAGGCACACATTTCCAGAATTATTTCCATGGCTTTGTGCCCTGGTGCTTTTTGTGCAGTGCTGCTCCATTCTTCACAAGACATTCTCCCTCTTCTTTCCCGGGGCTGTAACCATCAGAATCCACATGTTTTAGTTTGTGTGCCTTCCATATGCAGCTTTCCTCTCCAATTTGTCATTCACAGAACAGAAGTATGCCCCTAAACTAAATACCACAAAGTCAGGTAAAGCAACAGAACTACAATGCAATTCAAATACAAGTTGTCTTTATCTTCCTAGGGCCATACAATGTGCAAAATGTTTTGTTTTTTACAGCTCCAGATGCCTTAACTTAAAATAGAAGCAGTATTTCTAAATCCATTGGATAGCTGACTTAATGTGATGTATCTTCACAGGGAACGCTTTCAAAAAGATTGTGTTTACTTCAGTCTTAAAAAACACAAAACAAGGAAACCCACTCTGGCAGAAGTTAGAGGCCCTGTAACACAGATTAAGTTAGCAAGGAGGGCTTCCACTGTAATAATCTGACTTGTCAGTTCACATCATTGACTGACTTAAACAATTCCTGGGACTTAACTGATCAATGCTTTAAAATGCTTGGACATCTCTGCAGGAATAGCCGGGTGTTAATTTGAGGTCAGTGTCCATTCCTTATAGGCCTCATTAGCAGCAGCCCACATAAGCCCAGAGATGGGAGGACAAAAGCAACAACAGGGAGGCTGGTACAGGAGAAAGCAAATGATTCCTGTGTTCAGGTGAACTGTGTGCATACTACTGGCATCTCCTTCAAGTCTTTGCAACAGAACTAAAGGGTATGGAATCACTGGGTCCTAGCATCTGGGATCTGTATATTTAAACTAAGTATCTTCTTTAGTTTGAATTGAAGACAAAAATCAACCAAAAATGAAGCATAGCAGATTCCCACAGCTGGCACAAGAAGTTAATTCTCATTAACTCTGTAGAGAAGGCTAAATTCCATCAACTGAGGCATCAAAACAGCATGCTTCAACAAATGCTGCCCTTCACCTTTCATTGCTTCAAGTAGTTCCCTGAATGCTGGTTTTCCTGTCCCATCTCCAACTTCTTGCAATGTGCTGCAGAGACACGTGCCACTTCTACATGAGCTGACTGCCACAAGAGCAGCACAGCAGCACTGACTTCTGCACAGAGCTACGGGATGTTCAGCCACATAGAATTGTCCCTGGGGTTCCATCCTTACATGCTGAAACGCACACAGCCTTAGAGAAGGCAGAGCTACACAGACTGTGTGAGCTGAAGCCCGTTGTCCTGATACCAGCCTGAAAGTTATCTGTAGAAGAGGGACAATGTTGCCAAAAGCCTGGAGTAGGTCCGAGAGACTGAAGAGCGCTGCTTTAGTCTTTCCTGTCACCTTCCAAAGAAAAGGAAGTTCCCACGATGACTAAGCAAAGCAGCAATCTGTGGGCTCCACTACAATTAATGAGGGAACTATAGCTGCCAGGAAATTAGCATGTTTTTTTTTTCTTTGTCTTAAGATATCTAAAGCACTACCAGATGTAGCCTGGAAAAACTCTTACACCTAGAATCCAAGCTCTATTACTTCAACCAGCTCTTATTTAAGCAGCTTGATAGGCACTAACAAACAACTTAATCATCCTCACATGAAGGCTGAGAAGGAAAATCAACATCCTAACTAGTTGTGGATGCAGGAAAAACTGTGTGTGGCTAGATGAAGAAACCGTGCACCCAGGACTAAGTCCAGGCACAGTTACCAAGACTGCAGACTGACTCCTATGCAGCAGAGTAAAATGGAAGTAAGCATGCAAAGCATTCCTGCTTGGAGAGCCACTTGGAGGACAAGTCTGTAGGCTGAGCAGCTGTAAAAAATGAACTTCAGAAACTTGAAGACTAAAAACATTGCTATCTCCAGAGAGGCACTGAAAAGCAGTACTACATGGTAGTGAAGAACATCATGTTAGAAAACTGAAAGTATTCAAACACAATCCTCCCATTTTTTCTCATTTCATTTTTACATCATTCTATGTGAGATCTGCCTCACAGCTGAGAATCTCAGCTCCTCAGGGATGTCCTGAGCCTGACAAGGAGATACTTGAACAGGATGGAAAAACTACTTCCAGGACATGTTATTCAGGCCCTAGGCAACATTAAGTGAAGGTTACAGAAGTGGCTGAGCTTCAAGGGAAAAGACCGCTTAAAAACATAACAGAGCATCAGCTGCAGCTACTCAAGTCCAAGAGAGTTCTGCGAGCATCACTGCATCAAAGTACTTGATTCTGGTGGCCAAAATTGAGTTAACATTTTAACAGGAAGGTCACAGAAGCATTCAAAACATCCTCTCACTTCTGTCATTTCACATGCAACACAAGCACATTCAAGATATGCTTCAAGGTGCCTGCTTCCAATTTCGACTATGATAGACTGTTTACTCTGTTTCATCTCTTGCAGATCAACCAGGAAGCTACGGGAAGATTGCTGAAGCCAAGCCTGAAATATCACTTTGCCCAGCTAAATCAAACATCATTTGTTTTCTGAAGTGAGGCTGATGAAATCATTCTGATGCTCAGAGCAGCTAGTGCTGCAAATGAGCCCAGTTTCAGTCCCTGACATCACAAGCGCATCTTCAACCTATAAAAGTGTTCACAGCTCATAGCATGTGTGATTTCTCAGCTACACAAGGACAAAACCCACTGTGTACAGCTTACAGGTGGGACAGAAAGAACCATCTTAGAAATCCCAAAGATGTTCTCAAAATTCAGACTGCCAGTTTTCACTCACAAAAAAAATCTATTCTCTAATGATTAACCGCTGAAAGGCCATCAGAAAGCAGCACCCAAAGCCAATTTTAATGTATTCTGCTCCCCCCAAAAAAAGGCTTCTGTAGGCACATCCCTCTGGAATGTATTTCCCCTGAAATGAACACTGCACTTCAGAAGGACATCAGAAAGAGAGTTGGGAAGATGTTTCACGTGAAAGCCCTTAGATACACCATTTAAGACACAAAGCAGCTCAATTCCTAAAGCACAGGCACCTTTGCAAAATGAAGAACACCATTCACAAGCCAAAATTTTCAGTGGTTGACTTGGTCCAGAGGAACATCATGAGATGGAGACGTCCTGAGCCCCTGTAGTGAAGCATTTTGTACTGGGAGGAGGGCAAGAAGGCTTTTTATTAGAAATGTCCCATAACCATAGCTTACATCCTCCTTTATTGCATCAGCACTGAAGAATGACTCAATGGAGACATAAAGCAATGTCAAACAGCTGCAAAACTCCTGGCTACTACTCCCAAAACTGCAGGAAGAGTTACATGTTCAGATGTGCAGTTTAAAAGCAGTAATTATATTGATTACAAGTGTAACCAAACCCCTGGCAGTACAGTTTTCATTCCACACCGCTTCAAATCCAGGCACTGCTTATTTCCAAGATACCATACCATCCATCATTCCAATTTCCATTCCATCATCCATTCCAATTTCAGCCCTCAGTATAGCTAGCACTACTACATTCCTAGATGACTACTACTAGCACGTGGAGGAATTGTTCATGCAGGTGATAATATTTACCCTATCAACTCCATATAATGATGTAGAATACAGTTCTGGCCATAGCTTTAATTACTGTCAATACTTAGACAAGCAACACATCTTACACGTTCCTATTCAGCATATTACCCTTAAACTCATAAAACAAAGTAACGAATCCATAGTATCTGGTGTTACTGTGTGAGCTTTTGGTTAAAAGAGAATGAACTAGTTAGCAGCCACCTGGTTTTAGACAGGATATCAAACATAGTTAAACTGAATTTATCTTTCAATACAGTAAACAAGACTCAATAGAAACTTACCAAAAAATGGACAGTATGAAGAATACGAACTCCATTTTTTAAAGTTCTGTGGTACAATCTGAAAATAGAGTAGTTCTACAGATAATTACCAGATTTCCATATTTATAAGATGATGGCACATATGGGGATAATAGCACAAATGGAAGTGCCACTTTCCTATTAATATGGAAATTCAGAAATTATTGGAGTTATCTGTTATAAATCAACCTCCTCAATTTTCGCTGATGGAAATGCCATTTATGCAGTACATTAAATTCTAAAATTCATAACACAACTCCCCTTTACTTTGATAAATCAGTGTAATGGTTGTCATGCTTATCCTCAATTTTGGCAGGAGTTGTGCTCTTAGATTAAAATGGACCAAATCGATACTCCATGTAATACCGCTAAAGGTACTGGAATTAGAGCAAGGAAGGATTTGCTCTCACAACTTTGTTAAGTGCTCGGTTCAGCAGAGCTGTGCAGATGATGTGGGCTCACTAGATACTATGCTATTCACTTCAGCTGGCCAAAGCATACCATGGGCTTCTGAGGCAAAATTTTGTGTACCTGTACAGGATTTGTTTTTTGTTTTGTTTTGTTTTTTTAACAAGTACCACACATTACAGATGCCTTCTTGTGGAGTAGAGGAGGTGTCCGGCGCTCACCTAGCAACTAGAAACACCGTGTGTGAAGTCATTATGCAGTTTTCAAATAACAGCACCCTTTCTTCCTCTCTCCAACACCTAGTGAAGAGGCAGCAAAAATAATCACTTATGCTAGAACTTCATACAATCCTGTCACTTTTCAGTGAACTTAATACAAGAAGTTTTCCTTTAACAGAAAGCATAGTTATTCTGACACTGTGTTGTTCCACCAGTTTCTCCACATACAGAACTTTTGTACTCTCCAAATGGAGAATCAGATCCTATCTAGCATAGTACTGTTTCACAGAATCACAGAATGGCCCGGGTTGGAAGGGACCTCTGTAAGTCACAAATTACCTACTGTAAGTCACAGATAGACCAACAAAAAGCTCAGAAGTTTTAGGCTTCCCAGTGATGTCCCTCACATTTTTGAAATAACCTATCATAAAATGACCAAGGTTGGAAAAGACCTCCGAGATCATCCAGTCCATCCATTCACCTACCACCAGTGTTTCCCCACTAAACCATGTCCCTCAGTACAGCATCTAAATGTTTCTTGATCCTCTCCAGGGACAGTGACTCAACCACCTCTCTGGGCAGCCCATTTCAGCACTGACCCTCTTCTGGAGAGTAAGTTTTTCTTGATATCTAACCTGAGCTTCCCCTAATACAACTTTAAACCATTCCCTCTTGTCCCATCACTAGTTACGCTGAAGAAGAGGCTGAACCCCACCTCACCCCAACCTTCTTTTGTGCAGTTGTAGAGAGGCTCCCTCTGAGACTCTTCTTCTCCAGACTGATGCATTGCAGTTTCATCAGCCGCTCCCCATGAGATTTGTGCTTCAAACCCCTCACCAGTTTCATTGCCTTTCTCTGGACACGCTGCAGAGTCTCAACATCTTTCCTGCAGTAAGGGGCCCAAAACTGAACATGGTACTCAAGATGCGGCCTCATAAGAATTGAGTACAGAGGACAACCACCTCTTGCTCCTGCCTGCTACACTATTTCTGTTACAAGCCAGGATGCCATTGGCTTTCTTGGCCACCTGGGCACACTGCTGGCTCATGTTCAGCTGAATGCCAACCAACACCTATCTCCCAAAATGATGCTACTTCAACCAAACCTTGAAATAAAACCCAAGCAGGCATTTTCAGGTTCCACTCCTTGCTGCACAGTCTAAGACAACGGATGCCTGGGCTGGTATTACAAAATGATGTACATTAAAAGCAGCAACACTAAAATGTGAGCAGTAATGCCTTACCCCATTTTCCTGTAGCCCTGCTTTATGCATAAAAGGAGAAATGCTGAAGCTGCATCTCTCAACATCAGTTCCACAAAACTCTTTTCAGGGTCTTCTTTACCCCTCAAAAAAAGGCTTGCTTGCCAAATGGCACGCTCCCTGACTGCTTGGCTGTAGCACCTTGGTAAGCATGAGTAACAAAAGGTGACTCTCACCTGCTGTGAGGATATTTCTTCCCAACAAAACCAGAAAAAATCTTGTGTTCTACCCTGCGTATTATGAAGTCCCAGGCACACCCCAAGATCTTCACAGGATGGTGCCTTTCTACTCAGAAACAGATTTTTCCATCAACATTGGCATCTCATCCTCCCCTCCAGATCCTCCTGCACAACCCACACAGCAGAGCCAGATAGAAAGTGCTTTACATCACATTACAGATACATTCCTCCAGTTAGATCAGTTCCACAAGCAAGGCTGGAAACAGCCCCCCATCCCTACCTGCCATGTGCTTGTCACCCATCCATACCTTAGGACAAACTTATAATCCCAAGAGTACCCCTTGTAGCATTCCTTGTCACGTTGGGTGTTTGGACTACATGATTTAGATCATTCCATCATTACCTTCTCCCAAAGTAACTTTAAATGCTTCTAAAGCCTTTGGGGAAGCAAAGATTCACAGAAGTCCCCACGCACAGGTTAACCACGCTGCAGCCTCCACACCACACAGCTTGACAGTATGTGCCAGGGCTTAAAGGTCAAACTGAAAAACCCAAGGATGATGGCATGAATAATTTGTCTCAGCAATTCAGTAATGTTGGTTTGTTGTGATTATGGCTACAAACTCCTTTCATATTTACAACTGTGATCTTTTAACATCTGAATAATTTATACCCCATGATCAGCGATGCGTGTGTCAGAAATCAGGAAAATTAGCTCCTCTAGTGTTCCTTGACTTGAAGTGAACATATTTTCTTCTCCAATTACATTGTTTCCCAGTGGTTTGCATTTTGAACAAACAGAGTTACCACGCTGAGATTCTGAATACCCAATCCTGAGCAGCGGGGGCATGAAGATCTGTACTTGAGGCCTAGATATGGGAGATCAGCAGCATTTACAAAGTGGAAACAAGTAGAAAATTTCGGAAGGAAAATTTGTTTAAGAGAACATTAATGTCTGGGGCACTACCAAATGATCTTTTGCCAGCCATCTCATAAGCAAATGTCCTCCTACTTTCCTGAGAAGAGATGAGTCCATAGTAGAGATTGCAACAGCCGTGCACAAGTCTTTAAAGGATGAACAAACAAGACCAGTACTGTTTGGAGATGAGAAGAAAAAATTCAATTTTGCATGAGATATGTCTGAAAGAAAAGAAAGAGTGACCTACCAAAACAGGGGCTAATTTAAATGAGTTACCACCATGGCAAGCAAGGCTGGATGGCATCTTTTCTTCAGAAATGGCAAAAACGGTAAAATCTGGAAAGATATTGACAGCAACATGCCTAAGGGACTCAATAGAAAGACCTATTCTAGTCTAGCCCTGTAATACTAAGCTTTCCACTAAACAGCTCAAATACAGCATGTGTAGCCTTACAGTTCAGCTCCTGCAAGATTAAGATTGGTGAAGAGGCAAACTGACCTCCATGGAACTCGTACAGGCATAGTACCTCAACAGGGCAGAACCTTCCAAGACCCATGAAAGCATTCAAAAAAAAAAAAAAAAAAAAAAAAAAAAGAAGCAAGTTGCAGGTCTACTACTCTCTATCTTTGCAGAGAACAGCACAAGGCTTGTGAATTGCACCTCCAAGCAGTCACCTCAGCAAGAAGGGTGCTTAACATCCCCATTTCCAAGTGCCAGATCAGAGCCAGTGCCCATTCCCCTTTCAGCAGAGGCAGACAGCAGCTGCACTGGACAGAAGCAGGCTCCTCTCAAAGCCAAGATGAAGCATGAAACTGCTTTTTGGTTTGGTTCATGGAGACCAGTTCCCAGAAGCACTATTTCTAGTGACTAACAAGAAAGAGCTGGAGAAATTGCTTCCAAAATTCCTTATACCTTAATGCCTCATCTAATACAACCCTATGATCCTGCCACATTTGTGAAGCAGGAGTTTCAGTAAATAGCAATGAAAGCTGATTAAGATCCTTACGCTTTAACAGATGAAAACCAAAAAAAAAGAGCATGGTGATCCTACATGATCTCCACTATAACAAATAGAAAAGCAAAATACCGGATGTGTGGCCTAACAGCTGCAGCACTTAGAGCTACCAGAGCCAAAACTTATAGAATACTCTTTTTGCTGATTGAAATCTGTAAAACACACTTCGACATCTGTTAGAACAAGATGTTTGTTTACCACATTCCTCTGCAAAATGGAATGTTTCTTACCTAATGTACTGGAGAATTTTTAGATGAAAGAGGGATGTTTATGAGATCCATGCAGGATATAATTGAAAGAATATTTCCGGATAAAGACACCATATGTTTTGTATTTCCATTGAACTTATAAATATCTCTATAACAGTTTGGGGCCATAAATACCATGATTGGGAAGAGTTTTATGCATTTGCTTAAGGCTTTTATTACTTTCAATTATCGGTTTGCTAACAGCATCTCATTTTCCTCCCACTGCATAGCAGTATTCCCAAGGATAAATTTTGAGATGTCAATAAGAACACTGAAATGTGTACAGAACTGAGCAGTGCTGGGGCTCATGAAACAATCTGGCTTCCACAGGGCACGGTAATTCCTCCCTTCCCCACAGATATCGTCTGCTCTCTACAGAATGTGACCAGAAAGAATTATTTGTTGCCTTACTTGCAGGGTATGATGGGGAAAGCCTTAAAAATGCAAACATCCAGGAAGTCCCAGCTGCCCAGCAGAGCTACGTAACACAGTTCTTCCTGCACAGTATATCAGCAGGAAGTGTGAAATGTGAACATCACGAAAGAGCTGCAACTCCTAGAGAATGAAATAGCTAGTGATGGCATCTCCAAGACCACGTAAGAAGAAAGAATGTTATTGGCTTCATAGAATTACATACAGAAAAAAAAGATACACTACCGTTTTCCAGACACTGTCATTAGATTTTTTTTTTCCCCCTTATAGATGAGGGAATCTGACAGCATTTTAGGGAAGAGATGCCATTTTTCCATCTATTTTTTGGTACTATGATATTATAGGAGTTCTATTTACCTTTAATTATTGTATTGTTTGTCTTGTTAAAATCTGGTTTGTGTATTACCTTTCCATTCCCACTCAGAAAGAAGCACTGGTAAGAAAAATGAACCCTTTCAGCCTTTTCCTAACTGCTTTTTCAGCTTATCTTACAGCAAGATAGTTTTCGTTCAGTGATGTTTCACATAGTTGAAAAATTAGAGAATGTATCTACACAAGCAATATGAATATAGCAGTTTTCACATGCACTCTCCCCCCATTGCCAATAATATTATTCATGTCAATGAGCATTAAAACTGCTTTTAAAAGGCGGAGGAAATCAAAAATACATCTCTGCCCAATGCAGAATCAATTGAAGTAAGCTGAAGGCATATGTAGTTGCATGCTTCACTAGAAGGCTACTAACCCCACTAGTTATTGCTGGAAGTCTCCAGAGCCCCACTGTTCTCTGCTTTGTGCAGAGACTCTCATGGCCCATACCTTCATAAGATGCCAACCAAGAGCAGACTGTGGCATCCCACCAGCTGGGCTTCAGGATCTCCATCTCCACACACAGGGACAGACCGGAAGACAAAAGACCTGTCTGGAGATTGGGTTATGCAAGTATGAGGGCAGGAATGCCCTTGTAGATTGGCTTAGATTCTCCTGAAAACAGATTTTGAACACTTCCATCTCTTTATTCAGATGAGGCTAACATTGTAAGCTATCTTTCCACCACTGCAGTATCTACCTGCCGAACTTCAGGAACATTTTACAGAGTAACTTGCTTAATCATTTTATCCGAGTGCATTCAGATGAACACAGAAGAGTAGCACAGCATTTTGTTACAGTTTCATAAGAAAAAAATATGTTAAAAAAATAAATACCCTGCCACCATCGCTCAGACACATCAGTGACATTGTAAGGAGTTCCTGACTTACTACTGCTCAAAGTACTACTGATCATGAGAATACCATATTTTAACTTTGCAGTCACAATTAGATTTTTATCAACTGTTTAACTCCCATTGGAAGAGTCCCCATACAAACTGAGTTTTGCAGGGTTATGATGCCACTGCCAAGCAACAGCCAGTATCCTGAGTCTAACATGTCTGGCTTCTTGGGGTCCATGTGAGCTATCAAAGCAAGATAAACGACAACAGAGTGTTTTGTAGAGGACTTGTAGTCCCTTCACTGTTAGGACAGAACTCTTCTCTCGCTGATTTACGAGAGATTAATGTATAAAAAGCAGAAAATGGCTGGATGTGGCTCTGGGCAGCCTGGTCTGGTGGTTGGTGACCCTGCACATAGCAGAGGGGTGGAAACTAGATGATCATTGTGGTCCTTTTCACCCAGGCCATTCTGTGATTCTATGAAAAAGCTTTTTGGAAAAGTGATCTGCCAAAAGTCTTTTAGAAAAAAATCAACTCAATTGATGTAATAGCAGGATATTAGTATCAGCTCAGTCCCAAGCTCAACCACGAGCTCTCTGGACCCAGCATCAGCTGGCTGCCTGTACCTTCTGAGTCACAGCTTCCAAAAATCAGGAGATCTGCAAAGACCAGAAGGCACTCCCATTCACAGAAGGGGAATAGGATCCCCACCACAGAGCGGGCCCCACAGCTTCCAGTGAGCCAAGAACCTCCGCCCCTCTAAGCTCTAGGCAGCCAAAGAGCAGCTGTCTGCATAAAGCAGCTTTTCAAAACCTGACAAACGAAGCAGTGAGGATGACAGTCATACAGAGTGGGGAAGACAGGCAGGAGTGTAATGAGCTGCGCACTCTCTCATTTACTCAGTGATTAACGATGGTGCTACAAGGCCCAGACAGAGATGCACAGAGAACTGATTTAATGAGAAAAAGCAAGAGACCAAAGTCAGAACAGAAAGCAAGACACACGTGGGATAGAAAACAAGCTCTGTGCAGATCTCAGGCTGAAGTCCCACTGTTTCTCTGGGTCAGCTCCTGCAGCTGAGGACACCCAGGGACTCCCTGCAGCAGCAGTGAAGCCTTGGCCTTCCTCCCTGTCCCTAACTGCTTGCTTTCTTGGGAAAGACTGACACCAGCAGACTCATGGAAGGCCCGGCCCTGCCTAAATGAGGTGTTCCCAACAACTTGGACCAAGCTGGAGAGCTGTTACAAGGAATGGGTCAGCCCCATTGGATAGCAAACAGGCTTCAGGAAACTAGAAACTAACAAGAGCAGCTGCAGACACTGCAGACATGTGACAGCTACCTTTGCACACAAGCATGCCACCTGGTCCTCACTGCACAGATGTGCATGCAGACCTTGCAGGAACTCACAGTTGAACAGGATAAAAAGAACCCTTTTGCTGAACGCTATGAAGTCACAACAGAGAAAAAGACACTATTTAGAAGAAAATATACTCATCAGCTATCACACCTGGCCATCCCTTACAGTCAAAAATACCTTGATTCCCTCTTATGTGGATTGTAATTTGGAGAAAAAACACAGAGTTTAAAACCATTTTACTTCATTTCTCCTCTGGGCAACAGCCATCCACACATTCCTCCTGTATGACCTACATGGCACTGAATGTAGAGATATCGCACTCTGAGGAACAAACTGAGCATTCACAGCTCACTGAAGAGCTCCCACTCTTCACAAAAAGCTGCATGTTTATCTGCATCAAGAGGTTCATCTCACTACTCTGAGCCAGAGGCTGAGGGCAATTGAACAGTCCAAACGTGAAGAACATGATGCAGATCAAAAGGCATCAGCTACTCAAGGAAACACTACAAGGCTTTCTTGATGAGAAGAGGCTTGCCTATTGGTTTTGGTACTTCACAGACTGGCACAGAAATCTCTAGGAGAGGAGTGCAACCTCAAGATGTGGATCTATACTACATTGAAGCCAAGTCTTGCTACAGAGCTGAACTGGTCACAACCTAACCTTGAGATGGTTCCATGACTGTATGACAAGGAGGCTTTTTGCTTTGCTTTTTTGGAGGTCAGATTTAATGCATCTTTCCACACAGAAGGATGAAAACCAGTTTGGAATGTAGGACCTGGTTATCAAATCACAGAATGGCTGTGGTCGGAAGGAATGGGGGCAGCGCATTGCTGGCTTACCCGGCATTGTATCACAAGTGTTCTCCCCAGAAACCCAGCAAGGGCGAGGGAGGCTGAAGGTGGCAGTAAATCATGACTGATAAAACTGTCGCGAAATGTAGTTTGAAGGAAAAGTCTGGAAAGGTAGTCCACAGATCATCAGCAAGGTTATGCTTTCTAGGTGGTGTCCACATTAACTGCCAGCCCAGGAAGTCACCTTGCTACTGCCAGCAAAAAACAGACGTAAGATTTTCACCATAAACTACAGGAAAACAGAACTGTTGTTTGTTTTTTAAGCACTATATTTTGAAATTCAGATGCTAGACTTATTTAACATATTTACAAGTCGGATGCTAAAATAAGAAATGGTCAAAATGCCTGCAGTTTTCACGAAAAAGTGATGACCCAGTTTATCAGACACAATGTGATTAAAACTTTCATGCCTTCCAAAGAACACTCTGCTTACTGAAATCCTTTAAACTGAGATTCAATTTGGAGTTTTCCTGTCATTTTTGGCAGTCCTCCCTTACACTGCTTTCCTTTAGAAGAAACTGGATGATGTGATAAATGCTAAGCACCAAAGCAAAATTTCAGCCTCATACGTAATATTGATTAAAAAAAGAAAGAAAGTGAAAACGTATGTTTCTCTCTATATGTTCACTGGAGTGGACTCCCTTGGGACTAGGTGGGGAGAGCTCACGGAACCTATGGTCAATGGTATTTTCAGAGCTCTATCTTCACAAATTCACTATATCCCCACTAGAAATCAAAGCAATTTATTCAAGATAACTTAGCGCCTGATTTAGTGGTTGGGAACCCTGCCTGTGGCAGCGGGTTGGAACTAGATGACCTTTAAGGTCCCTTCCAACCCAACCATTCTATGATACTAAAGCAGCAAGTATCAAGGATGCATTAGTGCCATATTGCACAGTTCTTCCCTTATGATAATAGAGATACTTTCGTCCTGCCAATCTGTTTAAGTGAAAGAGATTTCCAGAAGCAGCTATTCCAGGAAATGCAAAGAACTTCACTCTAAATTTATCAGTTAAATTGCTCTGAAAGTACTTTCCCATCTGACATAGCCTTGCAGAGGAGAGTTTAAGCTCCTGCTTACATTTACCTTCTCCTTGTATTTAGTGCAAAACAGAGGAGCTGAGCTACCATAAGACCATTGTTCTGAGATAAACTTATCTGAACCTGACAATGGATCCCTGCCACCGAGATCAGTAATCTACCTTTATATATATACAACCTGAGAACAGTCAGTGAAACCAAACACTCCTAAAGATACACTTTGTTTTCTATCAGATGCCTACGTTGGCATGAGGTGAGGAACTTACTGCATGGTTGTGCAGGAACGGCAGCCCACATTGAGACAGATACGCTCCCTGTGATCTCACGATATATGCCTTCCCAAACAGAGAAAGGAAAATAGGGCACTGTTCCCTCCAAGCACACTATGGTTATAATGCATGAAATTAGAACATAGATACTGTCCTTCCTTCATTTTGAAATTTAAATTTCCTTAGCTTCAAGGTGAAATATACAGTCATCAACCAAAACTGTGTAATAACATGATTATTTCTTGACTTATTAAACTTAAAAAACAATGCCTACAGTATTTACTCGGATCATTTAAGCAACTTCCTAATATGACAGTTGCTATGACTTAAGTTGCTGTCTCTCTTGTTTTGTTGTCCTGGTTTTTGCTGTAGGTCATGGACTTCACTGGATCCAAATTACTAAGGAACAAGGATCTCCTTCAGCTCCCTGCTCCTGCTGGCTGCACTAGTTCTGATACAAGCCAGGATGCCATTGTCCTTCTTGGCCACCTGGGCACACTGCTGGCTCATATTCAGCCCAGCAATGACCAACAGCCCCAGATCCTTTTCCTCCACACAGTCTTCCAGCCACTCTGCCCCAAGCCTGTAGTACTGCCTGCAGTTTGTTGTGGCCAAAGAGCAGGACCTGGCACTTGGACTCGTTGAACTATATCCCATTAGCCTCAGCCCAGCAATCCAGCCTGCCCAGATCCGTCTGAAGGGCATTCCTACCCCCAAGCATATCAACACTTCCTCCCATCTTAGTGTCATCTGCAAACTTACTGAGGGTGCACTCAATGCCCTCATCCAGGCAATCAGTGAAGATAGAACAGGACAGGCACCCAGTACTGACCCCTGGGGAGCACCACTTGTGACCAGTCACCAGCTAAATTTAACTCTGTTCACTTCTTAGCTTCTTCAAGCAGAAAGCATGAAAGGCCACTCAAAAGCATCCAGTTTGCTTCTGTCCCATGACACATGGGATGGCATAAGGTACATGATTCAAAGCTCACTGAAATAATGTTACCCACTGACTTCAGATGGCTTTGAATCACTCTCTGTACTAGGGAATGTGAAGTATCTTTAAATAGCATAATGTCACCACACACAGCCACAGTATTTAAACAGGAACCAAAAAACTGCATAGGGAGCTGGCTATCAGTTTCCCCAAAACATGCTACAACCTCTAAGAGAACGCATCTCTAGATTTTAAGCTATGCTTCTCTTACCAGGTACATAAGAATAGACAGTCAGCATGCTAACAGCCGGGGAATCCGTCAGCTCTTCAGAAATTCTATCAGAAAGGCATCTGCATCTGTCTGGGAAGCCCATGCTTTAAATCACAACAGTTTCCTACATGAGGAAAATATTTACTTCCTCCTGAACGCTCCTCATTTGACACACGAGCATACTGGCCTGGTGCTCAGGCTGCAGGCACCTCACCCAGGTACCCACCCACTTCCTGCCCTCTCCTTCAAGTACAGCTGTTGCAAGCATCTTGCTGTTAAATCTGCACTTGTAGCTCCAGAACTAGCAACTCCCACTGACTGATGAACTCCTCATCTAAGAGCAGGCTGCCCCAAGACCTGCATTTTGAAGCACTCAGCTTTTTAGCAACTGAGCATTATTCAGACATTGTTTCTTGGACTCAGTCTCAGGCTTTCCTTAGGAGATATTGTAGTACAACCCCACTAATACCCCCCACTCAACAAGAATCACTTTACTTTCTTGGATGTTCTGCTTCTTCATTGCTACACCTCTACCCTTCCTGGACATAAGTGCTCCAGTAAGGAAATCAGAAGATTATGCAAAATGTGTTGAATATGTTTGCTGTTTTCAGAGACATCTGGCTTGTACACCTACAATAACTTTTTTTCCCTAATATTTTATCAAGTCCTTTCAAGTTTTTCATGCCTTCTTTGCTTGATGCTCAGCATGAGGATTTTCTGCCCCTAAAACATTTTGACAACAGTATACAAATAAAGTTTCTAAGCCAAAGTACTTGCCCCTTGAATTATCCATTGCCTAACAACTTCTCTTGTCCTGAGGAAAAGTGACTCAAGAAGGATAGCCAAGAAGGCCAACAGCATCCTGACTTGTATCAGAAATAGTGCAGCCAGCAGGAGGTGATCATCCCCCTGCAGTCAACTCTAGTGAGGCTGCATCTCTAGTGTCATGTTCAGTTTTGGGCCCTGCACTACAAGACAGACATTGAGGTCTTGGAGTGTGTCCAGAGAAGGGCCACAAAGCTGGTGAGGGGTCTGGAGCACAAGTCTTATGGGGAGTGGCTGAGGGAACTGGGATTGTTCAGTCTGGAGAAGAGAAGGCTCAGGGGAGACCTTATTGGTCTCTACAGCGCCCAGAAAGGAGGTTGTGGCAAGGTGGGTGTCACCTTTTCTCTTGTGTAACTAGCAATAGTATGAGAGGAAATGGTCTCAAATTGCTCCAGGGAAGGTTCAGGTTGGATATTAGGAAGAATTTCTTCTCCAAAAGAGTGGTGAGTCATTGGAAAGGGCTGCCCAGGGAGGCGGTTGTGTCACTGCTCTGTGAGTGTTCAAGAAGCATATAGATGTGGTACTGAGGGACATGGTTCCGTGGCACGGTGGGGATGAGCTGATAGTTGGATTAGATGATCTTAGTGGTCTTATCCAACATTAATGGTTCTATGAACTCCTGTCTAGATTGTACATTAGCTGCTTCCAAAGATGAGGTGGGACAAGGTTCCTATTAGCTAACAGCAACTGATTAGTAACTGCTGTAAGTATAGCAGCTGGTTATGGTACATGGCTCAAACACCATCATCCACCATTTGTGCAAAGATTCCAGTATGCAGCACAACAAGGGGATAAACTTCAGGTAGCACAGAAGAAAGGTGTATCCTTCCTTAGGGAAAGGCTTTGATGGCATCATGAAGTCTAAATCAGATAATAAAATTCAAAACAGGTCTCCTTTAAATAGCTTTTGGCAGATTAGCCACATACAGCCTGTAAAGCTGAGAAGTAGAATGAAAATTTACATGTAACATGCAAGAGCTGGTGATTTTATCACCGGTATATACTTGCCCACTATCCTGAGGATGGATTTTAAACTGGATGGTGAACTGCTAGCTGAGAAGTTTATCTGTTGACAACCTTACCTAGAAGGTCTCTCAAAGGAAGCATCATTATGACTGATTAGCTTAAAAAGAGAACAGCTTAAGAAAAACATGCTTTGAAATGTTTTCAAGGCTCCTTATGCAGTTGCTTTCTCGTATAACACTCACAATGTCATTTCAGTAAGCATTTATGGCTGCTTAAGGCTTAGAGTTTATTATATAATCAAAAAATTCAATTCTGCCTGAACATGAGGCAGAGAAGCCACTGGCTCTTATGCAAGATCTCAGCATGCTCATAGAAAAGGGAAGACTCAGACCTTAAACAGCTAATCTTTGCTCTTGCTATTTTACTTTGCAGCATTGTTTTCATATTGATCATATGAGTACAAACTTCTTGAAACTCAAATGAATTTCCATAGCGGAGATTTGCACTATTTGTAGGGGCAGTGGGAGGCTCTGGGAACTTGAAACAAACATGACAGCAAGCACCCAGTGCATGCCATGAAGCTGTGTGACACGGACTTCAAACACTGACAACCAGTGTTTGCTTCACTTGGTAATTAACCAAACTCACATTCCCCTCGAGATGCCTGGCTGCTTGTGCTACAGAGGAAGATAAAAAGGAAGAGCAGTCAGACTGACATATTTCTGTTGCATTCCTCACACTAAGGTTGTTTGTGTACATCACTGTTTGTTTTTACTGCACTTTTGCTGTACACACCTCATATTTTTATCCTAACAAAGTATTGCTACTTTTGCTTAAGTTTCCTGCTTCTACAGAATGGTCCTTCTGTTTCTTGTCAGCAGATGAGCTTGCTTCTTCCTCCCACCCCAGTTCTTAGTTTTCAGCTTGCACTCTCTTCTTGGAGCTGCACTTCGGGCTAACTACATGCTACTACCTGACAGTTACCTGAAAATTACTTATCCTGTGCTGTTTTGTATCCAAAACATGATTTTGTTTCATTTTGCAGGAAGTGAAAAACTTAATGACAGGTAACAGCAGTATCTTTTGAAGCAGTTGGGGCAAAGCCAATTGAATACAGTTATTCATGCTACTCATTTGCTTTCTGTATGGACGGCCAGTAGCGACTGTGTTCCTATTTCCAACTCAATACTGCATTCCACTGACAAACTGCGAGCGGAGGGAAAAGCTATTGCATGGCCCATCACCACAGCTACAGAGGAAAAGCGACCAATAGAAGCTAAGAGAGCTGAAATGTTTCCACCCAAGAAGCAAGTTGCATTCATAAAGCCTCAACAATCGACTTAGCTATGCATTTATCTTTATCCAGACCCAAAAACATCTCAGTTCTATTAATAGATAACACGCCAGTTTTCTACATTCATTAACAACCCACAAGCCTATCTCTACAGGACTGTGTAGATAGCTGCCATAGAAAAGTCACACTGCAAAGGAGCCATGAAGGAGCAATCTGATCTTTGCACTGCTAGCACCGATGGTGCTCCGCAATCGGGGGCTATCAGCAGCTTGCAGGTTCCAACCTGAAGGTTTCCAGGTGATAACCACACAATCTACTGAACACACATGCCATGTAATTAAACATCAATGGAAAACCTAACACCTCCTATCCAGCAGAGTCTGAAACCCATTAAAGCTTGTCTCTCACAAAGTAGGACCAGAACACATTTTACATAAAAACCTACAACCAAGCTCCCTGCTTGCAGTCCTCCAGACCACATCCAAAATTCAGATGAACCTCGGTTCCTCTTTATGACAATTCTTTCAATTCTGTATCAACACTGCTGTAGGCTGTACCTTAGTGATGCACAGTATCCTCTGTCCTTGGACATCCCAAACAGTGTAAGGTGCTTGCACAATTCATTGTAAATGCTCCTATACCATCCATGTAACTTGAGGTAAAGTATTCAGTAGGAGGACGCAGTAATTAACCGGCATGTATGAAGAGTTCAGCATTGTAGGTATAACAATTAAAACCTAAAAGAATGTCTTATGTACTAAAGGTACTCTAAATGTCAACTCTAGAACTTCCAGTTCAGTTGAACTCTCAAGAAATTGGGTTGTAATTTGAAATTACTTTTATAAGTGGCTTATTGAAATCTAATAAAATGAATAGAAACTTTACGCATATTACAAACACAGGAGTGGAGGTCAAAGGTGGTGTGCAAAGAAGGGCTAAGTAGCTCTAAGCCATGACTAAACTACTTTGACTTGATCAGCTGTTTTAAATATAAGCATTAAGAGTATCTTCTAATATATTTTAATTAAAAGCATTAGTACTTGCATCCAGAAAGCATAATGCATGTCTTCTCGGGTGACCTGCATGTGGATTAGCCTAATCCAAGTGGTTGCCATCACTTCGCAAAGACAAGATGGGACTGGTTCTTAAAAGGTGCTTTCCCTTACATACTGCTGGGATTTCAGGAGCATGTGCACTGCATTGCATGGGGTGTGTAAGGATGTAAGGGCAGCAGCCCAACTCCAAGGATGATCTTACCAGCATTGCACGGTAGTGTAGAAACATTGAGTTTTTATATATAAACTGAGATTCAAATGCTATGGAGTTCATGTAAATAATTTTCAAATGGAAAACCACTGAAAACCTGTCTGCAGCATTCAGCCTTTGGTGCTTTCCAGCTAAACAGTTCATATCAAAGCAAAACCTTTTAGCCTGCATAATCCCAATATGAAATACAGCTGTGTATATCAGCAATATAAATACCACTTCAGCACTTAGGGCTCTGCAGTTCTTTTCAGTGGGCCTTGCTTCAGGCAGATGTTTGACATCTCAACAGCAAGCAGCTCTTGGAGAAGGAACGTAGGACTCATTAGCAAAGTTTTATAGCTACTCATGAGAGGGTACCTGCCAGATATGAAGTGCTGCCTTAGGGAATGTTGGCTGTGCTCACAGGTACAGGTGGAGAATACAAAGATAGCCAAGTTAAATTTAGACTGCAGCTGGTACCAGACTACCTTGTTTAGCCACAAGAGCACAAAGCTCTGCATGAGAGGACTTGCCAAGCAGACCTGTGGGTTAGACATGTATTAGCACAGACCGTGTGCTCTCTTAAAATATACCTCTTCAGTTCTTCCAATATACCACGTGGGAAGAATCTACCTCACAATAACTGAGGTAAGTGGACTTATATGCATACCTCCCACACAACCCAAACATTTAGAGAACATCCCACCATACTCTCTTCTATCTATCTATACATATCACTTCACTAACTCAGTCACTATTTCAGGGGCTTTAGTTTCTGGGGCTGTGCTAGGCCAATCTGTTTTGTTGCTAACAGAATATACACCACAGAAGAACTATTAAAAATTCACCCTTTTAAAACTACTCTATCCACCAAAGGAGAATGGGGAAAAACTCCTCAAAGTCCATTCCGCTGTATCCTTCCAAAGCTGGGGTTTCGTAACTGCATGCTAAGCACACCAGAGATGGTAGGCGGCCACCCTTCCTCCAGCAGCCCTTCTGGGGACTGCATCTTGTCTCCTTCCTGCTTCAAATAGAAACTCACTGAAATAGGGGTGTATAGCACTTGTCCCCTGCAGCAACCAAGAGAAGAGGATTGGTTCAGTGGTGGTATCAAGAGAAGCCTGTACCAAAATGGCAGCTTTGAAACAAGCCACAGGCAGTGCAAAGTATGCTGTAAAACAACAGCAATGCCCCAGGCATGGGAAAATGGCTTCATATCACCATGGCAGATGAGTGGAATGACAGCCTCCCATTTGCTGTTGCTCACACACCTGCAGAAAGGGTTTCCTTCAAACATACGTTTAAACTGTAGATGGCAAGGCATACTTTTTGTTTTTTATATGTGAATTTAATGAATTCATATGGCAAACTAACCACAGCCTACAAAGATTGTTTTTATCCATGTGCAACATTCAGCTTAATATTACAATCCTGGATTCTCGTTTTTGGTAGCATGTATGCTGCCAGCACACATCTGGCATATAAACTGCAGATGAACATTCACAGATGGCATAAAATACCAAAGCAAATGGTTTGCCCAAATTTAGATGTGGATGAAATGACTCAGAGTGCATTGCTGGCAAAGTTTTGCAAATATGCAAGGCTGAACATGGAATCTATCTGCAAATAACCTTCAGGCTAATGCCTTTACCCAATGTTTTAAAAAAAGACACTTTCAACAGCAGTCGATCATCACCTGGATTAAATTCATGACTTTAAATTTTATATGGTTTCTAGACACTAAATTTCTAAAGCCAATCATCTGAGGAAAAGTGTTCAAACTTGCATGCACTTTTCCTTGCCTTTGCACATCCATTTATCACAATCACAGAGAAAAGGGCAAACTGTTCAGATGACCAAAGATGTTCCTGAAGTTCACTGCTGTATACGTCTTACATTATAATGCAGTTTTGAGTGATGCATCTCAAGTGTTTAACCACATTTGAAACTGAGGCAACTATAATATGTAAACACTAATTAAATATTTTCACCTGCGCTAACATGTGAAACAGATGAGAAAAGCTGAAAGTATATGGCTAAAAATAAATGTAAACAACAGTACCTTTATCAAAGAGTGATGCTTTCAGTTTACTCTTCACCATCTGCTACATACACTTTGCTTCTTCTGTTCCTTCATCTTTTACAAGATTAAATTATTTTCTTTTAAACAAATTCTAACTAAATAAACTCCCCATTATACACTATCTTCAATTTAAAAAAAATGCAGTTAAAAAATACAGAAACAAATCCAGTGGGAGAGCTGTGCCTGAGGTTCTAAGATTCTGTCCTTAATGAAAAAGCTTTACTCAAAGGGTGGCTCATTCTTTGGGATAAATGGCAGAACTCCCATCTGGTTGCCATACTGCAGCAGTTTAGCAGAAGGGATAACGGATGTCAGGACTCCAAACTGCTCCCACACTTTTTTCCCTGTCTCTACAGGGAGCTGCACTGTTAATGGGTGCAAGATGTGCATTCCTGCAATACTGAAGGCTGTGAGCATGTGCAGGAAATGAGGGGTGGCAAGGCTTTTACAACTAAAGGAACTGCTTAAAATTCTGTTAATATTCAACTAATGTGGATTTTCCTCCCTTCCCTCTCCAGTAAGGCATCTGTCTTCCTTCTCATCCTCTCAATGCAGCCTTGAAATGGCTTGAAGCTGGCAACGGTCTTGCAAAGCTCATGGAGTGAGCCATAATTTTTCCCTGGACTCTGGGGAAAGTGCCAGTCAGACACGGCACAAATCAAGCTAAATCACAACTCAAAATCAAGCAGCTTCATTGCACAGAAGCAGACAATGTATGTGTGAGCTGAGACAAACCTGTGGGTCTTACACAACTGTGTTGTATAAGAAATGAAAATCACTTGAGCATATACTTCATTTCATGCTAACGAGAACTGCACCAAACAAACACAGAACTAATAATTTCGAGGAGATCTAACAAGGGAACTGGTTGACAAATTAATCTCAGAGTGGGGGAAATCCTTCTGGAATTGTTGATAGCATAGCCTTACTTCAGCTTTTATTTATCTGGCAGTTAAACAAGTGCTTGATATGCAGTTAGTAAATCCTCACTTCCAGGAAGAACAAGTCCAAAACAAGCATTTCCCAGGTCCTGGTGAGTGCATCTGTGAAGCCTTTGTCATGTACTATAAGAGAGATAGTTAATTTAGTTCTCCGGGTATTGCACTACCTGTAGGGATTACAAACATGAGCATGGGAATTTTTTGTTATTAATCCAGTTTATTCCCATAAGGCAAATCAGAAATCAGGATGAGAAGGGACAAATCATAGTTTTATCCTTTCATTATGCCAAACATTGTCAGAACCAATTTAAGGTGTGTTTGGGTCAACCTCACACAGCATACTGTGGATAGATTTGACTCATACGGCAGCATGGCTGCTTCTCTCCTGGGAGTGGAATGCAAGAACAAACATAGTGCAGTGTGGAATACAGCAACAAGCTATAGTCAAACTCAACCCCCAGTGCTACAATAAGGAGCATGGGTTTTCTCCAGACCCCCCACTTCAATCCAACAGTTGCCACTATTACAATATGAAAATAAACTCTAAATCTTTCTATAGATGATACCATTGTTAATTGGGCATGTGATATTACCTTGTTCTTAAGTGTGCCTCACATGGAAAACCAGGAAATAGTTAAAAAATTAACAGTGCTCACCCATTCTTATACTTTCTGACAACAGTGTGGTGTGTAACTTCAGCTACACTGTGTGTTCTCAGCAACCAGATGGCAGTAAAGAATCCTGCAGGGTTTCACTCTATTTCAGTAAGGGAAATTGCATTTTTATTCCATGAACTTCTTTGGCTCCAGTTCAGGCTGTTCTGGCCCTTATATGCTTTCCAATGTAGAGTACTTTGCATGACCTCCCTGAAAGCCAACATAAGTGAGCACCACGTGTGGGGATGTGCTCTGCTTCTCTGGCTCAGCGGTGCTATTGCTGTGAGTAGCTACAAGTCAGCAAGGCTGTCCCAGGGACCCTTCTATTGAGTGGTAATACTGCACAAAACCACACAGCCAGGAAGAACCTCCATGCTGCAGTGCACCAGCTTCCCAGGTCCCTTTGACACCATCTCTGGATGAGGCTTAAAACATCAGCAGAGAACATGCTGGGACTCAGGGCAGTACCTCAACAAATTTCCAGGAGCAGGGGCAGCTCCCTGTCAAGCAGCCTATTGCCCTTCACCACAAGCATTTCTAACAGCACAATTCTCTCTGCAGATACAACCCAAAAGTCACCAACACTTCATATTAGAACTTGATAATTAGAGCCAGAAATACCAGCTTACTCACCTAGCTTTGTTTGAGTGAACAGAAATTAATTTCGTAAGACATCCCATTACTTGTACGAAGACCAAGGATTTGTGTGTGCAGAAGGTAAAATGAACATTCATCCTCTGAGACATGAGACAACTGTGCAACCTACTTGTTCAACTATATTATTAGAAGATGATTATGAAGCCAACACTTTGACAGCTGAGAAATTGCTCTCAAATCAGCACAGACTTATCTTTTCAGTCTATCTTGAGTTGTCTAAAGTCTTACTAAATGCCTGGATATGTTAGGGTGCGTAGATATAAAACATCTTCTAACATCTGCATCACATTTAACATGAATTGTTTATGTCCTTCAAACTTGAGGAACAATTAGTGTGCAGAGAAGAAAGCCAGATGGTCCTGTCCCCCAGCTAGCTAAGGTGGGACAAAAATCTCATCAGCTCCAGAGAAGATGCTCTCTGTCCAGGAATGGATGACATGGCATTCAAGGCCAGGCTGGATGTGGCTCTGGGCAGCCTGGTCTGGCGGTTGGTGACCCTGCACATAGCAGGGCGGTTGAAACTAGATGATCATTGTAGTCTTGTTCAACCCAGACCATTCTGTGATTCTATGGTTCTATAATCACATTTATTTGAAAGCAGCACATAACCAAGTTTTCCCCTCAGCAGATACAAATCTATTTCGTAAGTAATCAAGTTTCTCTTCAGTCTTCTCTATATGTTCCTGACAGAAACAGACTCTCTGGTACCCTTTTTGCAAGACAGTAGCAAAAACTTGACCAATTAATCCCAGTGGCTGCTCTGTAATGCTGTAAAATACTCCCAGTGCAGAGATGCAGTCAGGTTCCCCAGAAGACAGAAGCATCCGTGTTCAGGTAAATTCCTCAATCCTCTAATGCCACATCCTGCTCCACTTACAAACCTCAGCCAGCAGAAAACCTCATAAATGCTGTCCACTACTGGACAGGAGGCTAAGAGATTTACCCCGACACCCACCAGCACTGTGCTGTAAGTGGTGTTGGTTCATCCATCACTGTTCCAAGCTTGAAATAAAGAAGCATTATGAGAAGACAGTAAGTCCCTTCACACATCAGGTCACTTCCACTGCTGGAGTACTCCTGAAAAAGAGCATTTAGTATCTTTCTCCTAGAAAATTATTTTAACACTGAAGAAACCCTCCAAGAAGTACTGCACAAAATAACATGCAGAAAAGGTGCACCAATGGGATGGTCTGGAAGAGAGCTCCACCCAGCACTACAGTCTTGGAGGGGTAATGAGCAGAGATGGAACCTAATAGTCCTTTCCAGCTTTTAGAAGGAAAGCTTTCAAGAAGCAGACAAGCAGGAAGGGAAGGAGCTCATTTGCAGAAGCTCACATTTAGGTTGGCTGTGAGAAGTATGTAGAGAGCAGTATGTTTCTAATAGGAATGCAGTGGGATGGCTAAAACAACTCAGCAAAAAATGGGGATTCCTCAAGTATGCCACAGCTCAGACCATCCTCAAGGCAGCTGGACATTCTGCTCTCCCTGCACGCATGGAAATTGTGCCTACTGAGATTTCTGGGACCTGACCATACTGAAGCATACTTATATTTACACATCTATATACCATCAAAAATGGAAGGTATTTTATATAAAGTTTTCCAGCATTCTCAGTGAATTTACAGATACAAATTAACCAAAGCACATTTGGAATAATCCAAATTGAAGTGTACAATCCTAATCCAGTTTGGCATATGAGGTTTTGGTCTCTAGACAAGAAGTTGCACAGCTGGACTGCGCCTTTTCTTTCCCACTCCTGAACATCTGTGCTGTTTATGGGTTTTCATTACCTTATCAATACCATCTCCTACATGTGTAGAACTTCTATGAAATGACTTCCATTAATCCTGTACAAATAAACAAAGAAAGCAGCCTGAAAGAGGCAAGCAACTTGTTGTCTGATGCTGTCTACCTACAAACAGTGACAGAAAGTTTAAAAGAACCTCTATACTGTGGTTCTTATCCAATCCTGTAACATGCTAAAAACAGAACAGGAGGATCACATCAGCAATGAACTGCTTTGTCATACAACCTTGCCTAGCCATGGTACACTCTTGCTGACTTCATTACACCTTCACAAAATTGATAGTCAAGAGATCCTGACTGACTAAAAGCTAGGCAGATTTATACAATTCAATTTTATGGTACAAAAATGAGTGTGTGGAAAATATGGAGAAAGGGAGGAAACAAGGTGAAGTAAATTGAAAAATAAGCTCCAAAGAATGCATCATTTTCCTAAGAAGTTTTCATATTTGTTCCATAAAAACAATACTTTGCTACCTTAGGATTTGCTTTATTCTGAGTGTTGTTGTACTACCTTATCACCAAGAGTATTCATGTCTCTTATGAAATATTTAGAGAAAATTATATTGCTGCAAGCTATAACTGGAGGCTATAAAACTTCCTAATGTAACAAGGAATACTGAGTTGTCTCAATAATTGTAACTTCAATTAGCATGCTAATACAGTTAACACTAAGCCCAAAACTTGTTCAGACTAAGAAACTGTAAACAAGCTTCAGCTCTCTTCTCAGAGCTGCTGCAAGACAACCTGAAGGTCATGCAACAGGGAAGAGCTACGTGACCACGCAGCATCTCCCATCTCAGCACTACAGCTGCTCGAAGCCCTACTATGAAAAGGCTGTACTAAAGGATAACTCACATTCTTTGTCTCAGTAGACCACATCATTTACTAATTTTTGGGCTAGAACTCCTAGAAACATCCTACAAGTTTATGTTTTCATGAAAAAAGTGTTGTTTAGAATTACCATTCTTTTCAGAAAGGCTTAGTGTCAGTGCTGAAGAGACAAATTTTGGGGTGCTTGTTAGCTGGGGTGTTTCTGTTCTCATTTTTAATATCTGAAAGCAAATGGACTCCAAATAGATAAGACTCTTATAAATAACTGCTATTGGTATGGCTTGAGTTGGAAGGAACCTTTGAAGATCATCTCATCCTTCCCCTTAGCCACAGGCAAGGACATAGAATCATCATAGAATGGCCTGGGTTGAAAAGGGCCACAACTATCGTCTAGTTTCAATCCCCCTGCTATGTGCAGGGTCACCAACCACCAGACCAGGCTGCCCAGAGCCACATCCAGCCTGGCCTTGAATTCCTCCAGGGATGGGTTGCAATGTAATGCAATGTTAGGAGAATGGCTGCTTACGAGGGTGGATAGAGAAAGGACAAGGGGGAATGGTTTTAAACTGAGACAAGGAGAGGTTTAAGTTAGATATTAGGAGGAAGTTTTTCCACACGGAGGGTGGTGATGCACTGGAACAGGTTGCCCAAGGAGGCTGTGGATGCCCCATCCCTGGAGGCATTCAAGGCCAGGCTGGATGTGGCTCTGGGCAGCCTGGTCTGGTGGTTGGCAACCCTGCACATAGCAGGGGGGTTGAAACTAGACGATCATTGTGGCCCTTTTCAACCCAGGCCATTCTATGATTCTATGGGGCATCCACAACCTCCTTGGACATCTTTCACTAGATCAGGTTTCACTTCCCATGTCAACAGCAAAAGCCTTTATGTTCAACTGATAGCTAAAACACCAGAAAGTAAACCTTCTCCTATACTAGAGGCATAGGCATCCTGATAACACAAGTCAAAAAGTGTTTCTATTTTTAAGCACAACTTGATATGAAGCTCATGTCTAATTTAAAATGCACATAATGCTCAAAAATGAAACCTGAAGTCAAGAACTGATGCTTTTTCGACCCTTAGTACAATAGTAATCTAAGAAAGACCAGATTTATTCTAGTAAACTTCAGATTTGTATCCCCCTTCCTCTCCATGAAATGGGAACAATCCCATAGAAGCAAAAAAAGCACCTGTAAAATTATTTAAGCGCTTCACATATGGTGTCATAGAAAAGTTGTAGGGAAACCCTTGCGTTTGGATCAAGTTCAAAGGACATGAAGTCAGGAAGCCACACACTGAATGCAGTGACGGCATTACTCTAAATGTACGTCCAATTCAGTGCACAATATTAGGTGGGGTGAATCAAAGACCCAAAAAGGTTGGAAAGACTTTCACTTCACCTTTTTCCTGCAGAATAACATTCTAGTCATCAGACAAAGTTGTCACACTAAAAAAGAAAGTCACACCTCAGGTTTCCTTTGTCTTCTCCCATCACATCAGTCACACCCATCCTAGAAAGCAGCCTGTAGCAAACTGCCAGCTTCCTTTACAGAAGAGGAAGCCAATTTTTCATACCCTGCTCTTTAAACTAGAAATGTTAAATGAACCAGCATACGAAATTTGACTCCTGCACAAGCCTGTACTAAACACCTTCGGGTTTCCATTCCCAGATATTACTCAAAATACAGTTCAGGGCAATGTAATTACACTCTCCAATTAAAAAAACCCATGCAGGTGGTGAGACATGCCCTCATACAATCAGCCATGCATGCTGAAAGGCATGATGTCTGATTGCTATAAGAGTCATTTCTGTCTCTGGGTAGCCTCTGCCTGAACAAATACACGGACACTGATCTTGTGTAATTGTTTGCACAGGTATGGTATCAAATGTGAGCACGGATACTAAATGGTTCCCTTAGCAACAGAGCCTATCAGCATTCTTTGAGTATGAAGAGGTGATGTTTTTTTTTTTTCCATATAGAAAAGTTCCTTCTACTTAACAGCATCAGACAGAAGATTGTTTCCAAATTCCTGCACCACACAGTGCTCTTTTCATCACAAGCTGCATATTTAGACAGTAAAGGTACAGTTCAAGTACTCAGCCTGATAGCTGAAGCAGCAGCTCTCAGCTACAGGTTAGTAGAGCCTTGCTGAGGCATCCTGCCTGTTTGTGAGGATGTCTTGGGCACTCCGCCCCTGACAGCACAGCCACACACATCCCTGCTGGGACCCAGCTAAGTGGGTACTGAACAGGAAAACCAGGGCAGGAGAGGCTGGCTGGCAGACAGTTATGTCTCACACTGGCTTTGTTGTCAGCAAACAAATATCAAACTGCACCTTAATCAGCACTACCTAGGGACTACCTGCCTTGCATCAGATTGAAAGCCCCGAATTCACAGCAAGAAGAAATGTAGATTTTAAAATCAAGACAGCATATATCCTTTCAGCATTGACCCAATCTGTGGAAGACTACATGAGCTCATCCTGGATGGTACTTCACAGGTGCCACTCAACTTTAAATTCTGAGAACACTCCCTCCTCGTTTAGGGATTGAATAGCTCTCATCAGCAGGCCAGTGTAGTGGCTTATGATTATACCTCTTTATTTCTTCAACTTGATTGTAATTGTGGCTTTTTGTTTTTAATGCACAACAGCCAAGCATATGGACATGTCCTTTAAGCAGCTGGTTTAATGCTGCTTTCACCTCCATGTTGCTCTTTCAAAGCATCTCCTTTTGTAACTTATGGAAACATACCACAACACTATTCTGAACATGAAGCTTGCTGCCTAATGTTGCATTCCTAAGTAGAAACTACTGGTGATAAAGACAGATTCTTAACTACTTCTGAATGCTAAGCCTCATGCTGGGCGAAAGTGTTTATAGTGCACCCATCAGCATGGATGGTTTTGGCACATTTTAATTACAGAGCACTTCAAACACAAGCCATACCTGCAATATTCACCACCTCCATGTGAGCTGACCATTCTGCCCAGGTCTGGCACACAAAGCTGGGTGCATGCCGGCTCACCACACAGCATTGGCACAAAACTGCCCTATCTATAGACGGACTTACATGCTCCCTTTCTGCCACACAAACAATGATTACATGATTATGATGATACAATATTATATGTGAAGAAAGGAAACAGCATTCTTCAAGACAGGTAGCCAAGGAACCTGCCCTCTGAGAAATACATTCTCCCCTTTTTCAGTAGTTTTGCTGATGATGAAAGCAGAGCATGCTGGCAGAACAGAGGAGAAGCTGTGTGAGCTCTTCATTGCCCAGAAACCAAAATACAGCTGGCAGGTCTAGTTTCAGTCCTACTGGTCCTGACAGCACCCTATTGAACCAGTCAGTTCTTGTGCCAAGAAAACCAATGCAGCAAGGGCTTTTGCTAGAAGCTGATATGAGCTTGAATTCGGAATTAGAAAGGATATAAAATAGAAAGATATTTAAGATGCCAGAGCTAATCCTAATGATGTTTAGTATGTAGTGAACAGTTTTCCACTTGCCTTCCTGAAGTCACACCAAGACAGAATAAAAGGCATTTGCAGTCTATTAAATGCATGGATGGTATTTTGCAGCTGTAGGTACCACATGCATACAGAATCACAACCATGACAAATGCCAGCAGGGGTTGATCCACAAGCTACTTTTGGTGATCACAAAATGGACAGTCAAAGCAAAAAACCATCCTGCACAGCTACATCAAGATTTCAAGCAGTTCCTAGTATTCCCGTCAATAGGACCAAGGGGTTTAGACATGCAGTTCCAGTGAGCACTACAGTTCACATTTACACAATGAGCTTCCAGAGTAGTTATTCCCCACTCCTTTATGTCTGAAGCACTCAGAGGCATTACTGGGTTACATATAAAACCTGTATTTGTTTCTTCTGGAATACTATATTCTGCCGTTAAAAGTCTTGAAATTACATCAGACTTAGGAAGACTCGATCAGCTTTAAAGGATATTGACTGCTGTACTGCTATAATATATACATATGTAGAGTTTATCCCAACCAAGTATTGCCAGAGCTACTGAAGCATGACCTTTAAAAACTGACATCGTATACAGTGTCTACAGGGCAGAAACAGGACTCGAAATTAAAGATTAATTCTGGAGCACAAATCTTTTGAGGAGCAGCTGAAGAAACTGGGGTGGTTCAGTCTGGAGAAGAGGAGGCCCAGGGGAGACCACACGGCTCCCTACAACTGCTTGACAGGAGGTTGAGGCAAGGTGGGGGTCACCTGCTCTCCCCATGTAACAAGCAATCAGACAAGAGGGAATGGCCTCAAGCTGTGCCATAGGAGATTCAGATTGGATATTAGGAAATATTTCTTCTCCAAGAGAGTGATCAGGTGCTGGCACAGGCCACTCAGCAAAGTGGGAATCACCACCCCTGGAGGTGTTCAAGAAACCTTCAGATGTTGTACTAAGGGACATGGTTTAGTGGGGTTTTTTGCTGTACCGTTCATAAGGCTGGTTTATTACACTCCCACTGAAGTTAAACTAGAATAACGTGGATAAATGTATCCACTCACCAGCTGTTAGTATGTATGTAGAACTAAAGTTATTAGAAAACACTAAATACTTGTTTTCCATTTTATTGTAGTCTAATCCAAAATATCAGATTTCACACTAGTATTTTTCTTGATGAAAAAATAATACTAGGAAAGATATTGGTTTCTGCAAGGGCATGCAGCTAAATAAAATTACATATGAAATGCTGGCTTTCTTTGCATGCATTGATTTTATTAGACCTCTTGGCTTTAAGAAAAATGCATGGGTTGGAATTAAGTTTGCTTCACTTACAGCAAAATTGATTTCAGAAAGGTATTGAGTTGTGGTTTTTTTTATGTTCCGACTTCCAGATGAACTTGTTAGTTAGTCCAAACTTTTAAAGAATGTGCAAATCCCCACACTGGCCCTGCTGGGAGCAGGACAGAGTGCAGCTCACCAGCAGAGCACTGTAAATAGTATGAAGCCAATACAGACTGCAAGACTCAAATGAGAACCAGAAACAATGAAGCCCTATTTCCTTCAGATCTCAGCACTGGTCTACATTTTTCCCCTTGGCCAAATCCATTGGTTCCAAAGTTATCTATGAGTACTTTGGACAAAGTGAACCTTGTTTTATTTGGAAGAAAAGCACTGAACAAATCACTCCGGGACTTTTCTTCGTTTACTTCTAAATGAAGCTAAATACTTGTATGCGTGCACCTCAAATGAGAAGCTACGGGTCTAGTTCATCTAATATTCCTCCTATATTTTAATTGACTGAAGTTCCTCCACGTATTAAGAGCTAGCAGCCTTCTGTAAAGACATCATTGTACATATTCCCTTTCAGCTCAGATTTAACCAACTCCATAATTTTTTAGTACTAACGGAAAACAAATATAAATACAAAACAGGTTACAGTGGTTCAACTGAATATACACAAAAATAAAAGACAAACCACTCCAATTTCTACTTGACATTGTAACCTTCAGTAGTGTTGTATTCCAACTGCATAAAAGTCACAGAACCTCCCCAAATGTGAGCTACAACAGTATGCACATACTGTATGCCTTTTACAGACTGATATTTCATTTCTTTAGCAGAAGGTTTGAGACCATCCACTCAGCAGGGGAAGTCCTTCAGTGACAACAAGCTAAAAACACATCCCACTCAGACACACAAGCACCCATTTTTTGTAATAAAGCTCCTTTCAACCTTTCTAACAAAAGCCTCACAATGCAAAATCTGCAACTTCCTGGAGTATTTCCCAGATATTCAGAAGTGGGTGATCTACACCCTGTTTACCTAGGGTAATTCAACTAGATAGTTGAATTCTTCTTAGCTTTCGTTGCTTCCACATGAGACCTGCAACTCAGAGAAATTACTTTTCTACTTATATAATATGCACCATATATGGCTCTTGTTCTACATACAATTTTAAGTCAAAATTAAATTCATAGAATCATAGAATCACTAAGGTTGGAAAAGACCCACAGGATCATCCAGTCCAACCATTCACCCATCACCAATGGTTCTTGCTAAACCATATCCCTCAACACAACATCCAAATATTTTTTGAACACCTCCAGGGTCGGTGACTCCACCACCTCCCTGGGCAGCCCATTCCAGCACCCAACCACCCTTTCAGAGAAGTAGTATTTCCTAACGTCCAGCCTGAACCTTCCCTGGCACAGCTTGAAGCCATTCCCTCTAGTCCTATCACTAGTCACACGAGAGAAGAGGCCAACCCCCAGCTCACTACAACCTCCCTTCAGGTAGTTATAGAGAGCAATAAGGTCTCCCCTGAGCCTCCTCTTCTCCAGACTGAACAATCCCAGCTCCCTCAGCCGCTCCTCATAAGACCTGTGCTCAAGACCCCTCACGAGATTTGTTGCCCTTCTCTGAACACGCTCCAGGGCCTCAATGTCTTTCTTACAGCGAGGGGCCCAAAACTGGACACAGTACTCGAGGTGCAGCCTCACCAGAGCTGAGTACAGGGGGACAATTACTTCCCCGTTCCTGCTGGTCACACTATTTCTAATACAAGCCAGTATGCCATTGGCCTTCTTGGCCACCTGGGCACACTGCTGGCTCATGTTCGGTCTAGCATCAATCAACACCCCCAGGCTCATTCCCTCTACACAGTCTTCCAGCCACTCTGCCCCAAGCCTGTAGCGTTGCCTGGGGTCATTGTGGCCAAAGTGCAGGACCCGGCATTTGGTCTTATTGAATCTCATCCCATTGGCTTCAGCCCAGCTATCCAGATCCCTCTGTAGGGCCTCGCTACCCTCAGGCAGATCGACACTTCCAGCCAGCTTGGTGTCATCTGCAAACTTACTGAGGGTGCAAATTGATAAGCTTGTTAGAATAACTGAAGGAATTCCATCACAAACAGAGATTTAATCATTAAATACAATGCATACTGTCTAGTGAAAATATTTTTCCATATTTTACTGCTGAAAATCTTCAGATACAAACAAGGCTTGCCCACATGCATAATACATACTTCACCTTCAGACTAATAGTAACTGTAATGAATCCCTAACAATGACACCCATCCTAGGAGAAGCCCTGCATTTAGGACATCTCCAAGGGCTGAATTTCAGTTCAGATACAGAAGTAGAAACAACATACTTCTTTGATAAATGTTAAAGCGACATTTGTTTAGCTTGGAGAAGAGAAAGCTTTGGGGAGACCTCATTGTGGCCTTCCAGTATTTGAAGGGAGCCTATAAACAGGAGGGGGAATGGCTGTTTATGAGGGTGGATAAGGATAGGACAAGGGGGAATGGTCTTAAACTGAGACAGGGGAGGATTACGTTGGATATTAGGAGGAAGTTTTTCACACAGAGGGTGGTGATGTGCTGGAACAGGTTGCCCAAGGAGGCTGTGGATGCCCCATTCCTGGAGGCATTCAAGGCCAGGCTGGATGTGGCTCTGGGTAGCCAGGTCTGGTGGTTGGCGACCCTGCACAAAGCAGGGGTTGAAACTAGATGGTCATTGTGGTCCTTTTCAACCCAGGCCATTCTATGATTTGCAGCCTCTGCATATCACTTGAGCTGATAAAACTTACAGAGATAGGATATCCATTCTGCATACTTTCATATACCTCACAGCCTGCGTCTGTGGTGGGACTCAGTCACACTAACCTCATGACACCATGCCCCAGAGATCTCACAAGCTTAAGGTTCATCTTCTGTGAGGTGCCACTTCAGCAGCTATTTCCCTACATTTCTTTTACAATAAAACTCAAAACCAGTTTAGCACATCAATTTTAATCTCCCCTGTTTAGCAAGGCAAGGACGTCACTGGTTTCATGACTTTTCTATTTCTCAAAATATTTCACTTCCTCCAAGATATAGCTATCTATATTGAGAAACAATCGCTTCATTCAGTAAACTACATTACGACTGTAAGCAGTATGCATTGAGTTCCAACCATCATATTTATATGGAAATGAGACTTCCTTTCAAAGAGGAGTTTCTGGAAACATGCCAGTTGCTGTCCACTGAATCCACACATTTCCCTCAAAATCAATGCATTTAAATTTGAGATAACATTTTTGGCTTGTGCCTTTCTTCACAAGTTGACTGAAGCAGGGTCTGGTTACTGGTTACAGACTGACCTTTTCCTGAAAACAAATTGAAGCAAATGTAATACTCTTCAATTTAACATTGGACAATATCCTATAACAAGAAAATCTGAAGCTTAGCATAGCCAATTAATTTTAACCCCTTGAGAACTTCAGCATAAGAGCAATACTAAAAAGGCAGTCCAGCAAGCAGCCTAGAAAAAAATCCCAAAAGCCTCAGACTTCTCAGATTAAGTAAATTAAGTTTCTCATTTATGCTCAAGAGAAAATTCAGACCTGCATAATGAATGCAAAATTCAGTTTCCCCCCAGAATTGAACACTTTCTTTGAAACAAGCAGAATGAGCTTGATGCAAGATCAGAGGTAGCAAAAGGTAGCTCTAGAGTAGAACTTCTGTCATTCCAAATGTTCAGGGCCTGATATAAAACAGAACCTCTGCTGTTGACTTCTGTAGGGGCTTTGGCACAGAGCTTCGGGTGCAGGGAGTCTGTGGGTGTCTTGGAAAGACTACTTCTTGTATTGATCCTATGGCAGCACTGCAAGTTGCTCTTTCATACTGAGATACGTGGTAACGCATAATGACACAGGCTGAGCAACAGCCCTGCCTTAAGTCCCTGCAGAAGGAAGAAGTTTAGCTCACTTCCAGCCCTGAAGAGACAGATCAAAATAACATGTGAGACATGGGAGACCAGTCCCTTGTCTATGCTCAGAGCAGAATCATTTCCTTCACCCCAGTGTGCCCCTACACAACAGATACTAGGCTCTGGGAATGGAAAGAAAGGACCTGTGTAAGAACTGGAAGACACTTATTATAAAAGTGAGCTTATAAACAGGAGGGAGACCGACTTCTTACATGGTCTGATAGTGATAGGACAAAGGGAAGATGGATTTAAATGAAGAGAGAGGAGATTAAGGTCAGATATAAGGAGGAAATCCTTTATTGAGAGGGTGGTGGGCCCTAGCACTGCTGCCCAGAGAAGTGTGGGTCCCCATCCCTAGAGGTGTTCAAGACCAGGCTGGATGGGGCCATGGACAGCCTGAGCTGGTGGGAGGTGTCCCTATCCATGGCAGGGGTATGGGACTGGGCTTTAAGGACCCTTCCAACCCAAAACACTCCATGATTCACATTGATTTGTACATGTACATTTGTACAGTAGCAGGAAGTAGGCTATCTGTTTATTTCTTAAGAAGAAAATACCAATACACTGTTCGTCACTCTTAACTGATGCAATCTTACAGCTATTTCTAAGACAAAGATGTAAAACAGGGTAGAGGCGTATACAGAATTACTGCATATTTGTTCTTACCATGGTTTACCAACAGTTATTCCACAGCTATTCAACACAAAAGGAATCACACAAGCTGAACAGAAACACAGCTGGACACCTAAACCAGCAAGTCTGATAGTGTCACACGGGCGGAAAAAGCAGTGTTTTGATATCAACCAGGTACTAACTGCAGAAGTCGAGGGTTTCAAGAAGTTATTACTGAGCATATCAAAGCTGTCTTTATGTTTGATAATTCAGGACAGTACTGGGAGACCTGTACAGTTAGCTGCTTGGTAGAAAAAACTGCTCAGTGTTTCAGTGAGATGGGAATGAAAACTGCTTCCATTTCAGTCACCAACTTCCTCATTTGGGGACTTCATTGTGGTCACAGGGAGTACTTCAACATTCACTACAGACAAAACCAAAAGAACGCCCATTTAAGAGCATTTTGCTATTACAAAGGACTTTGTGGTACACTCCTGTAGTATTGAGGGAGGAACACATTGTTATTTAAGTCTTACAAATCTAGGATTCCTGCCATCCATGTCACTCTTCTGCGATGTCCAGGTTTGTCAGCCTTCTCTACAGCATTCTCACTGTGGAGTTTTAAGACTCATTTGCTATGTTTCCAC
This sequence comes from Pavo muticus, assembly GCA_016647715.1. Taxonomy (NCBI): domain Eukaryota; kingdom Metazoa; phylum Chordata; class Aves; order Galliformes; family Phasianidae; genus Pavo; species Pavo muticus. The sequence goes on along the minus strand of JACDJE010000045.1, from coordinate 1,852,962 downwards.
ACGTTAAAATTCAGATCAGATGGTTTCTTGTATGTAATAATCCCATACAGCAAATACAGTTAGATAACACTCCTTTACTATAAAACATGCATATACCAAAGCCATTTTTGTAATTAGTCTGTAGATCAACTATGTACGACCAATGGGATAGATACTTATAATCAAAGCAGACACTCCAGCAGCAAAGTAGATGCACTCATCCAGTAAAGCTGGAAAAATCAAAGGGGAACAAGCAAGAAATTGAAGGAACCGGACTTGACAGAGGTGAGGGGCAGTCTGTAAAGGCCTGCCATTAACAACCAGAATGTCCTGGGAAGGAAGAGGAAAAAAGTAGGGAAAGTAGTCACTATAATTTTTCTTGTGACAACATACGAAAGTCTTGTGGATGCATACAGATCAGCTGCTAGCTGGAGTACATGCTGCAGCAAGCACTCGAGTTTGACCTTTTAAAACTACCCACAGCTTCTATGGAAGTGTTTTGTTCCCAAATACCTCAAAACCTGGATTAGAAAGAGGGATGTATAGAGCCCAGTTGAAGCAAATTTGCACTTCTTAAGCATAGGGAGATCTATCAGTTCAGAGCCACTAGGCCATTGGTTACCAACAAAACACACTTCCTCAATAAACCCTTTTGTGTTGAAGTAAAACACTAATGTAGAATCAGATGGTACGGGGAAGGCAACACAGCTTTTACTTTTGTCATTTTCATCTGCTCTGTTTATTATGCTTCAGTAAGAGCACTTTTTGTGCCACTGACTGTAAGAGACCTTTCCAGACAGTAGCAGCAGGTCAGTGACCCATCACTACTCAGAATATAAACATTAACATTCAGCTAATTCTGCTTAGCAAGAAAGTGCCTTATCTTTTCAGAAGCAGAAAGCTTAACTACCAAAATAAAAATCCTTCAAGCTTCATTATTCTAGCAATTGATGCTTCCTGATGGTAAACATGTTTAAAGCTTTAATCTTTTGAACTACTTCATTAAAGAGTGGAAGAACACACATATGATGGCTGAAATATCGTATCTGCCCTAACTAACTCACAGAGTAAAAGCAAGACATTTATCTTCAGAGTGGTCCAGACTTAAGAGAAAAACATAAAACTTAGGTCTGTGGCAGAACACAGCTAGACAATCAACTGTGGCTTTATAGGTGTCCTGTAGCACTTCACGTACCCAGGAGCACAAGGGCTCACACAGCCACACAGTCCATACCTTCACTAATAGTCTTGGAACCCATGCTTGAAGACAAGCTGGCAACGAATGGAAGATCCTTCCCTCCAGCAAGGCATCATAACAACCTTTCCCAATGTGGCTTCTTCAGTTAATCACTTTGAAACCAAGGGCTTACAGGTTTGTTCTATCTTGCTGGAGCTTGAGCACTTCTTTGCTCAAAGAAAAATCATTTAAGCTCACAGAAAATAGATGCCCATCTTCTGCTTTCCTGATTGTTGGCTGTAGCATCAGTAAACAGTGGAGCCTCTTTGAAGCAGCCAGCTGTTCTGCATCTGTAGGACAGCAAGAGTACAAGCTTCTCAAGAGCATCCCCAAACCGAATTGTAGATCCCAGACATCTAAAATTCACTGAGTTTGGAGATAGTAGATACTGATCAGAGACCCAGATTAAAAAAAATAAGCAATTTATTGATATCACTGATTTAATACAGCCAGCAAGCAAGTTGGAAATACAAAAGCCTGTTTCCTCTCAAAAATATTAATAGTTTAGTATAAAAAAAAAAAAAAAAAAATCAAAGTGGGGAAACTTTCTCCTCCTGGCCTATAATTCTCAATGACAGCAGAAACATGTTTAATCAGTGGGGTTTTGTTTTGGTTTGTGGGTTTTTCTTTTATTTATTTTTAAAGAAACGTTGCTATCCTTTAACACTTCAGAGACCCAAGTCATATACAGTAACTTCCTTGAATCAAACTGTTTCAGCAGAGATGAACTACGAACTAAAATCTGAGATAATCTTAGCCCTGCAGTCAAGACATTCTAACAAAATATTTTTAAAAACAATGTTATGACCACTTGAAATTTAATTATGTATATTACCCACATGCAACACAGCACATTAATTCTGCTAAGCATTCCACAATCATTTCAAGTACCTAGGATAATGGCAGGAGAAGGCAAAACCAGATAAAGGAAAACATCAGTATAAAATCTCTGTAAATTAAGTTATGCAAGTCTAGTATAGTCACCTTAGAAAAGTCTGTATACAAACTGCTGAAGAGAGCTATGGGTGCTCCCAGCTGGAGCAAGCACAGTCAGAAGAATACAGTGTGATCCTTCCACTGTAACATCTCCAGCACTGACAGGTTGGAAAAAGGTGAGGCACAGTTAAATCAAGATGCAAATAATTCAACTACATAGAATCGTAGAACCTTGAGGTTGAAAGGGGTCCTTAAAGGTCATCTACTGCAGCTCCTCTGCAGTGAACAGGGACACCTACAGCTCCATCAGGTGCTCAGAACTTGGTCCAACCTGACCTTGAATGTCTCCAAGGACAGGGCTTCCACCACATCTCTGGGCAAACTGTGCCAGTGCAATACCATTCTTATTGTAAAAATCTTCCTTGTATCCAATCTAAACCTCCCTTCTTTTAGTTTGAAACCATTTCCCCTTGTCCTATCCAAAGAGACCATGCCAAAGAGTCTGTCCCCTCCTCTTAGGTCTCCCCAGAGCCTTCTGTAGGCTGAACTGCCCCATACACGAGCCAGCTCCAGTGCTTCTTCTTTGAAGTCCAATGAAAGAATAGATGTAATTAACAAGCACAAGTATGTGTTATTGCTGGGTGGCCAAAGGATGGTAAAAATACTCTCATCCTAAGCTGTATAATGAACACCTAACTTCCTAAAGTCTTCACAACTGGTAAGTGTACTACATAGTATGGAGTTGTGCTGAGCCCCCATTCAGAAGAAACGTTTAACTAAGTAACAATTGCATACACTGTGCAATTGAATTAGGTAGAGAATAAAGTATTCCCTTCATGCTTGAACAGGGAAAAGCTAGGTGTCCTAGGAGAAAACCTACTGCTACTTATTTAACCATAAAATAGGAGCGAGGGAGATACAAATTAGGAATGTGCAACATTCCTCCAGAAAAAAATAAAAGGATAAAATATTTAAGAAACCCTAATCCTTCTATAAACATTAAGAAACCACTACTTTCAGTGGGGAAAATCATCACCTAAATCATATACACCATTTCATTTCCCTAATTGGAGAATATCTTATAGAGGAGAAAGAAGCATGCCAGGAATTAAAACCTTGCACTGTCAAGTCTATCCTGATGCACCACTTGCAAAATGAGTACAATGTGCCTCCCGTGGGTGGGGTTTGGTTTAACACTTGAGAATTTAAATCAAGAATTCATGAGCCTCAAATATCCTTTTTTAAAACAGACTGGTAGTAAATGATGTAACTTAGGCTCCAAGGCAACTCTTGAGAGGGGACTGAAATTTCCGCTGTGGTACATCAGCTTTGATAAGGATACAAGGGTTGAGTAAAATTGATGTTTTGACCATAGATAGATGTAGATCATAAATCAGAGGTTATCCACTCTATAACAGTAACTGTCACGAGGTCACATTGCTCTTCAGTCTTCTTGTGGGAGTGGGAGGCAGTGGTAGGGATGGGGTGGGATTAATTCTTTGTGTGGTGTATTATTGTTGTTTTAGAGCAAGCATATGTTTCTCAAAGTTAAACTTCCAAGATGTTTGACCACTTCTGTTTCTACAGCACCACATGCCAGAGTTGAAAATAAACAGAAATCAGCCTATATCCAACTGCAACAGCCAGAGAGTTCTGCTGCACGAACTTGAACCAAAAGGTCCATTCAGCATCTTTATCTCCAACATTAGTCAAGAGCAGACTGAGAAAGCATGCAGCTCTATACACATTCTCACACTTGAAATCTGAGACTCAGAGGCTTTCACGGACTACCTTGGATAGATTATTCTCATGTGGATATAAGTAGCAACATTATAAAATGACTTTTTGTATCCATGGGGCAAATATAGGATCACTGAATGCTTTGCCTACAGCCTTTATGTAAATCCAACCCATCCATAGCAACCAAATTCCCCTTGCTCATGTAAACAATCACTGGCATTTCCAAAGCTTGACATCTTCTAATCAGAAACTCATGATACCTAATTTACAGGTAAATCCCCGTGTATAAGAGAAAGGTATACAGTACTGAGCCATGAATGAGGAAGGAGTAAGCGTTCCACATGGCCCAGGTACCAAAGAGAAAAACCATTCTTGATCATTTTAAAGGAAAAAAAGGAGTTTAAGATGCTGAAAGCAGCAAGGGACTCAGAAATAACTACAACAGCATACACTGTACAAACCAAGAAGTAGCGTGAACATGGTGTCAGAATACTAGCAGCTTCTCTACAGAGGGAAGGAACCTGTGTATAACCAGGAAAAAGTCATAATTCCAATGAAAAGCTTATGCTCAACCCAGGTCTCACTTCTACTTTCTAAACTAATCCTCCAATTTCTAAAGCTCATGAATAAGTGAATGGAATCATCACCTCTTGTTACACTTAGTGTTGGACAGCCCTACAGACTCATGTTTTCTGTGGTTGAAAAACATTATTTCATCCTCAGAAAATTTTGCCTTGGTCCTAATACTATCTTCCTTTCTTTCATCAACTTACACAATGGCTATTTTTGTATATTCACTATCCTAATGTCAAAAATATCAGCATTCATCAAATGACATCTATTAAGTTCTACAGCATCCTGGTTTAGATTATAATGATGCTTACTAGTTGGTAGTTCAGAGGTTTCCTGGCAAGATGAGAGCAGAACAGGAGGCTCTATAGCAAACAACATTTGACACCAATCTCTGAAACCTTGAGTACATCTCTTCCCTCCTGTCTCCCTCTGTCAATTTGATTGCAAACTTGCAATAGAACACCTGTACTCACATAGTATCAGCTGAAACTTCTCAAGGAAGAGCACTTGTCCAAGACCTCTTTGTGCTGCAACTTGCAGTTAGACCATAAAGGCCATTAACTTTGAAAGCTTGTACATGTGGGTTACTGAAGTCACCATCTCTCTTGCCTGGGAATAATTAAGAAACTGTTAAGGAGTTATCAGCCTGTGACTTGCTGTTGGCTTTTTAGTGGTAGCAACAGCTATATGTTACAGAACATTTGGAAAAAGATCAACAGTTTAGATGTTTTACAGAACAGGATTGCATCATGGTTCAGTACAGAAAGAGCAGTTACATCAACAATTTGATAACACCAAGGAAGAACATCACATCTCAGCATATCTTCAGGAAGCCCTTATCTCTACGCTTAGAGTTTAACAAAAACATTAATTTCCTGCACTCTTAATCGGCTTATAGCTTTCCTTTGCCGTACAACATACAGTAGCTCAAATGCCCCAGTGACCAGTCAGTTCCAAAGTAAATGTAGTAGGGACTGGATTTGGCCTGATAAAGCCAACTCCACTTTAATAACATTAAAGAAAAACCACAGTGGCTGTTTTACTATCAGAGGAATAATTGTGCATAAGCAAGAGTTAGTCATACATGCAAGTATGAGATTGGATCTTCTCATTTTCTCTGTTTACTTTACGACATGAGCCCTGCTGACTCCAAGACATCAAAATAAAGAATTAAAGGCCACAAAAATCTATCATGAAGACGGGTTAAGTTATATCCTTACTTCTAACAAAAAAAGAGAAGCCAAGGAAAACCAGATGAGGATGCAATTTGCTTTCTCACTTGGTGATGATGCAATATAACAAACAAGAAAACACACATGCAAAAGTCTGTCTTTACTCTTCACAGCTGTTTAGATAGAAACTATAAGAAAAGACAAATAGAATACAAATTTCTGCTCAGAGGCACAAAGGTTGGAACAATCTCTTCACCTGCTTATAGTACTTATATTGTATGCATTTTAATCTTATTAAAAAAGTAATGAACCATTGCTCTGACTTAGCTGAACTGCCTGGCAAGACTCAATTGCTTGTGTTCTGCACAAGTTTTTGGCATAGTTCTCCACAGCTCATACTGGTCTTAAAGATTTATCTCAGTCCACCCACTTGCCACATGGTGCTTACATCCCTCCCCACTTTGAGAAAGGACACCTCACAGATGCTTTAAGCCACTACAGTATCATAGCGCTGCAAAAGATAGTTTAAGATCTATAGGTACAAAACCTGAAGACAGACATGATGGTAAGAAAGGGAAGAGCTCTAGTTCCATGACTTGTGGGAGTAGCTTTCCATGGCAGACCTCTGTTTGCCCATACTGCAACCCTTGGCAGGGAGGAGGAAAAGAAGGGAGAAAAGATTTCTCCCCAGTTCTTTACTTTTCCTCCTTAAGCCCTCCTGAGTCTCAACACAACACCAATCATGAGCAAGTAGGGTCCCTGCTCCTGTGGTCTGTTCGTTTTACCTGCTAGGCTTTTCAGTCCACTCCCTTGACTTGACAGTTTTTAGTATCAAGTCCTGGGGTCACTGGTGTTTTCAAACTACCCATCCTATATTTTAGTTAGCTCTAAATATGTACAGAAGCTGAGTTCAGCCCCATGCCTGCCTTACTCTATGTGTGTGGAAGAACTGAAGGATTTGGACATAAGCCACACCTAACAAGGAAAACTGCCCAGAGCAGTATACAAAAGCTGAAGTGAGCACTTGCAGAAGAAACTAGATATGTGATAACTTTCATTTCCTTAACACAATTTTCTTCTTTTTGAGTCTGGACAAAGTTCTTCTCTAAATTAAGCTATTTTTAAGCAATGATTTCCTACAGATGCAAAGTGGATTCCATGGATTTTGAGCAAATAAATCTGATAAATATTGGATGCACACAGCTTCCTTCCTCCTCCTTGTGTGTCAGGCTGTATTAGGAGAAGTATCAAAATGCTAACCTCAAATGGCCACTTTGTTTGCCTCAGCATTCTACAGGCAACAACTCTTAGTGGAAATGATGCACCATTTGCATTGTGGAATTCAAATTCAGCTTTATTTGAACCTCTAACCTTACACTTCACTGTCTTCCATCTTCCAGTACTAGCAAGAAAAGCAACTCAGTATTTCCTGCAGCTTTTTCTAAGCCTACACAAACATAGGTTTCCTAACTATAATGGACAAGTCCCCAGAGAGGAAATTCTGCCTTCAGTTACATGCATACAGCTCATGCTTTTACTTGGAGGTACAGGTATTACATGAACAGACAAAACTTGTCATGAAGTATACATCAACTCTGCTTGCAAAGTTTGGACATCAGCCCATTCTTAGCTGAGGAAACAAAGATAGGAAAAACAGATCTGTGTTCCTTAAAGCAGCACGTATTTTCAACAGAGTTAAGAGGCAGAACAACAAAAGCAGCAGAATATTTGGCTCACATTATCCAATCAGAAAGAGACCCAATCCAGGTAAGAGGCTCTTACCTAGAAGATCCTACTCTGGCACAGAGGAGTTAAAGCTCTGTGCATGTTAGTGCTCATATTTTCACTAGAAAAGTTGTAGAAATCTTCACGAAGGAAGCAAGGTATCCTAGAAAAAAAAAAACAGCTCTACTATGCAACAGAGACAGGAGATGCTTTCACAGGAGATACTTTCCTGGGGTGGAGAGTGTCAGGACCAGGGAAACACCATAAGGTTCCACCTCTGAGCAATCTACAAATAGTACTGTACTTTCCTGTTTCAGAGCCTGTTTTTCTCAGGTTGTAAGAACAGCTGACACACTACCGCTTCTAGGTCTGCGCCATAGTGAAGGAACAGCAGCACTTCTGTGGCTGTCATTTTCTAAACAGAAAAATCAGTTCTTCAAACAAGACCTCTTCCCCTTTTATGAAAGGATCCATTGTTTGCAGCTCTGTGGTGACCACCAATCTAGACTCTCCAGCATGACACATTACCACAAATCCGCACTCTGATTTCTTAGCCTTTAAAGAGTCTTCACATTCATCCCCCTGCTGAGGCCTCAGCATTCACTTACTCTGCCCTCTTCAGATATGCTCTTCCCTTAGAACTCAAATTAATCTAAACAGACATTATTATGATTAATTGCATCTAATTTCAATCTCTCTTTGAAAGATGCTTCTTCCTGTAGCGAAGTGTAACCCTAGTGTTGCCCTCATTGCAGGGGAGTATTTGGACACCTATTTCTAAAAGCTATCACTTAAGTTTTCACAGCTGAGGACACACCATGTGCCCAATAGGAACCAAACAGCTTAATATTCAACAGTGTGTATTTATACCTCCAGTGACAGAACCAGGCAGTTTGAGTATATTTAGGAAGTATCCAATATACATTTGAAGTTCAGTGATGAATGATCTGTAGAGATATTTCAGCCTACGAGTTTGTAAATCTTGGCTGCGACTTTTGTTTCCGTTCCCCATTTAGGAGATGTTTTTAATTCTGCCTTAGCTACAGCATATACAATTGTCCCATCCTGCCTGGGCAGTTCCTAGGCTGTGACAAAGCCCTAAACAGTCCAGCATAAAGCCGCATGCAAACCAGTTGCACAATTCCTAGTTTACAGCAAATGATTGCCAAATGTGACCTCTTTGCTTCAGGCTGGCTAACAGCTTTCCCTGGGCACAGGGATCAAATAGACAGAAATTTGGCCATATCCTCATTTTCCTATAAGCCTAGTATTAACCACATCAGTGGAAGAAAAGAGGAAGGGGGAAAGTAGCAGAAGAGTTGCTATGTCATGCTGTTCAGGTAACTCTTAGCATTAGAAGGATTCCATACTGATAGCATTGCCTTGGCAGCCTTTCTGCAAGAAGAATCTACATGAGAATTTTTGTTTTAAATCCAGCTCAGATCACAGAGATATTAATTTGAACAGAAGAGTTTAGGATGCATGTAAGTTAAAAATACACAAGGAGAGCTATGTAAGGAAATGGTACGAAGTTATACCTACTATGCAGAAGTACTTCAGTACAGTAATTATAAAAAGATGAACTCTTAATGAGATTTTCTAAAAAGAGCTTGATCACATTCATGATATGAGGTGAGAACTTGATTATGATTTGACATTTACATGCTCATAACAAGGTCACCACTGAGATCAAGAGACAATGAAGGATGAAAGTAGGAAATTAAACAGAATTTGAAATAGCAGGAAGTGTTAAAACTTAGAAATATACCAAAAGGTTGCTGAAAAACGTGTCTAGGAATATTAAATCCATGCTGCAACATTAGAACTTAAAATCAAGAATATCCGAGTCAAGAACCACCAAAGACTCAATGTGAGTTAAGTTTGTATGCACAACTATAACTCATCCCTTGCCTATCTCCCTGGAGAAGCCATATCTCCCTGGGCACAAAGAATATGAATACATGAGAACCTAGACCATGTTCTTATTAATTTTCAGTGGTTCTGGTCCCACCCATCAGTAACTAAGCACAACTCCATTCCTTTCAATGCATGGCATTCTCCCTAACCTAGGGCTTTTCTCATTTGGGCAGCAGGGTGAATACCTCAGCTTTCTCTGTATCACTTATAACATTTTGCTTTACAGAAAACTCAAGATTGTTTGCAAGTCAACATACAGAAAAGGCAGTCAAAAAACACAAAACTTGTGCTCAGAATCAGTAGAAACAGAATTCAGGATTTTCTCCAGGAGGTTAACTAGACCATGGAGGGTTCTGACTTCCACTAAGGAGTACTTTGGAGAACCAATTATTTACCTAACATATCAGGAAGGGCCAGACCTTCAAGTCGCTTCAAATATTCACCACCATTAGAAATTAGCCAGCATCTCCCAAAGTGAATACTGTTAATATTAGCTGTAGAAGTGTTAGAAACCGAAAGGATACCCTGGGCTTTGTCCATAAATCGAGTCACAACCAGCATAAGCCTTTGGATACAGAGGTACCATGTTTATCAACCTGAGAAGAATGCTACTACCCTGTTTTATTGTCAATCTTTGATTAACCCACATTTAAACTTTCTTGAAAGCGCAGAATGAAAAAGATTCTTTGAGGAAAACACTTATCCTTTTGACAAGCACAGTTGAAAAATGTATTACACGATGATAAAGAGGTACTGTGGTTTTCACACTGCTGCTTTGTGATTTCCTTAGGCTTCCCTGATTTTTGTACTGTGCTATTTGTCCTCCTCTTCAAAGTTCAGCAACTGAAGAACTGAAGGAGGCTCAGGGGTGACCTTATTGCTCTCTACAACTACCTGAAGGGAGGTTGTGATGAGGTGAGAGTTGGCCTCTTTTCCCACATAACTGGGAGTAGGACTAGAGAGAAAGGCCCCAAGTTGTGTCAGTAGAGATCCAGGTTGGACATTAGGAAATACTTCTCCAAAAGAGCAGGCAGGTGCTGTAACAGGCAGGGAGGTGTTGGAGTTACCATCCCTGGAGATGTTCAAGAAATGTTTAGATGTTGTACTGAGGGACACTTTAGTGAGAAATACTGGTGATAGGTGGATGGTTGTACAGGGTGACCTGGGAGGTCTTTTCCAACCTTGGTGATTGTATGAACTAAAAGATCACTTGCCCTATTATCTTATTCTCATTTAATTGTTTAAAACACAGCTCTTTAGAGTAAAGAATTACGTACATTTGCAAGACTTAAAATGTAATTAAACTTGGAGTCAAGTTAGTATAGTAGAACAAGCTAGCATTACCTCTCACAGACAGCAGACCACAGGAAATCTTGTTCTTCATTGTAATGGAAAGATGGTGAACATGTTTGGGTTACCAACAAAATTTTGAGAAGAACTAAGAAAACTTTGGCATGACTCACCTTATGAAAAAAAATATAGTTTTAATATCTAAAGACAGAAAGCACCCAGAAAGATTGCCAGCACAGATATTTGTTCTTTTTCCACAGTATTTTTTAAATCAAGTCATTGGCTTGATTACACAACCCTTAGCTAGACCAGAAAGGGAAGAAATAATGAATTAAAACCAGACAAATTATGATGCCTCCTCTATTGACTCCTGGACTCCTCAGGGAGACAGACAACTTTAACAATGCCTAGATCACAAGGCCATGAAACAGGCCAAGTAATTAAGGAATATTTACATTTGTTCCATGACCCAACACATCAGTCAAATTCTGCCTAGAATTTATAATGCTCTGCTAATCTGAAATGTTCTTTTTACAAGGAGCTGACTTACTCATTCTGTACATGGGGGATGCAAAGAAAATCCCTGATCAGCATTCTTCAGCACAACAGGTGAACAATGCCTCCCAGAGAAAGGTAAGTTAAAGGAACACTTAGCCCAAATAAACTCCTGGCAACCGAGTGGCAATCCTGCCTTGAAATAGAATTTCTAGAAAGTCTAGGTCAATACATTCCCCAGCTGAGAATATGTCACTCAAAATCCAGATGAAAAGTAGATGCTTTCTTTTAAAAAATACAATGTATGTTTAAATAACAAGAGATACTCAAAGCATTTGATATTAAAATATATCAGCTGTCCCAGTATCAAAAGAACATTCCTTTTCTTCTGTGAAAGCATACACTGAGAAATTCATTTGTAAGGCAATTGCATGCAGGAAATAAGTTCCTAAGCACTTGCCATCTCAGCAGGCAGGTATGAGACTGGAGTATTTCATTTTGAGTTGGCAATTGTGATGTGCACGTGTTCAAGAACTAATGTAGAAATGAGACATAACCCTAGTGTTTTATATTCCAAACAGCCACCATTCGAGTGCTACCATTTGTCTCTCCCAGCTTTTCATACAGACAGTTTGAGCCTTGACTTGCACATCAAGTGTTTTATACTCACAGGTACAGTGTTCAAGTCTTGATTTACATCTCTGGGTTTTATACTCACTAGTACACTACTCAAGACTTGATTTATAGCTGGGTTCAGGGAACCTATTCAGATAAAATACTGTTCAGCCAAACCTTCAACCTTTTCCTTGAACCAGTATGAAAACTAAGCTTTTCTCTAGTCTGAGAGAGAAGCCCAGCTTTTTGCTCCATTTTCCCAGCAGCTGTTTCTTTAAGAGTTTCAGTTGCTTTGGTTTCCTCTCGGAAGAATCAACAAAAGAAAAACAGAAGTTTAAAGGAGATGAATCACGTTCACTGAACTCAGTTTTTCACCCACACAAAAGCAGAGATCAGAGGACAAGATAGTATCTGTTCAATTCATTCTTAGACTAAGTCAATTTGGGCTACTTCAAGAAGCTATTACAGCCACTGTACTGCAGTACCAATCATTATGGCTGTCCTCTGATGAGACCAATCTGGATTTGTAAGAACAAGAGCTCAAAGCTCTTCAACACCGATTTTTTAAACCAAGAAGTTATAAATAAATTGTTTAACTTTGAAATATGTCATTAAGATTTCCTATCAGAAATTGCACGCTGCCCAATTAGCAGAGTCACCATAAATTCTACTCATAATTTATGGGATATGCCTGACACTAAACAGTTTTAACTGAAGAGCTGAATTTGTTTCAGACTGCAGCTATATCTCACTTGAAGTACACTCCCAAGATGAAACTGCAGATGCCCCGAGTATTTCAGATTTTATTCCTCTTATCTATAAACATATGTATCCTTCCTTCCAATCAAGGTTTACAGAAGCCAAAGGCAAATAAAACTAAAATCTCCATTTTACTACTAAGATGTACACAGAGGGCTGCTATAACTAAAAAGAATAATTCAACTGTCTGGAATTGTCACTTTGGTTACTATTTGGAATATATGTTGCAGACAAGAGAGTGAAGGAGTAACAGACTTTCTAGAATCCATATTTGTAAGCACAAAGCAAACTGACAAAATATTACAAGTTTGAACTGCAGGTTGCAGAAAGCATTTTGACATTTCACACCTTTCATAAATCAAGATAATTCCATCAACTGACTCGAAAAGTGTTAGGTATTTTGCATGCAGTTTTCAGTGCTTAACAGCAATTCCAGGAACAATTGTCTGTTATTTCTTAATATTCTAAGCTATTTAACTGCCTCTGCTCAGGCTGTCCACACGCTCTGGAAGGGTGCTGCCAGCAGGTTTCAAAAGAGCTGCAAAGGATGTATCCCTGCACTCTGCAGCAGGGTTACCCTCCTCTGCTCTGAATAAACTGTGCACACGCACTGATCACCTTGAGATTAAGCCCTGCTCTGTAAATCAACTAGCAGTCTCAGAACATTGCCGTATCCAAGTACTACTTAAGCCATTTTCCCAATTTACAATGACAAAGACAAATGAAGTTTGCAATGCACACGGAAATTCTTCCCAAATGCACATGCTGTAACAGCAGCCTTCCCCAGACTGATAGGACTACAGAAGCCTACAGAAGATCACAGCTCCACTGCTCAGCATTGATTCCTGTCCTGGAAACCTTAGGAAGTTAGGAAGACAAGAGACAAACCCAGTGACTTGCTTAAAGTCATTCTGTACATCTGTGAGCTGAAACACCCTGCCCCTTCCAAGGCTCCCTCTGCAGCCAATTTAATAATACAGTTGTTTACTGGTTTGTTTCATCTGCTTGATACCTGGCCTGTCTCCTTGATACCTGGGCATAGGGCAAACCAACCATCTCTCACTCTACTGTGGGCATAAGGGTGTGAGAGGGAAAGGGCAGCACAACAGAAGAGCCTTGTATTAAGCTTACCGATAGGTAAGCTCAGCCAAATAACAAATGCTCTCTGAAACTCAGTGCTCAAGGGTTGGATCCATGCAGTCATATGGCAGTGGTGTACATATGCAACTGCAACAAATTCCAGAATACTAAAGCAGTAAGCATAACTCATGGAGTTTTCACCTCTACAGATGGCATGGATATCCCAGATCCCTCAAAACCCATGAAATACCATTTGGGATTGTTTGCCACACTTCTGCTTTTTATACTTTCAGAATTTTTCAACATTCCAGACTTCTGAATGTTTACCATATTCTTTAACAAAATATTTTCAGGTGAGATTCTCACTACCCCATCCTTTCAGCAGGGGAAGATGAGACATGAAAGAATATGCAGACAGTACTCAATAGCAAGAAATCTAATAATCCAAGGGGGGGTTTTTTTGGACCTGGATGTTAGTAAGCAAGCCATTTACATTCTGCTTTGCACAGAGATCTCAGAGTACGATGACTTTCATGACAGCGTATAAACACAATCCACAGAATAAACTGCAAGCTGAAGATAAATAAAAGACAATATCAGAAATGAAATGCAGTAATGCATGATTTAATAGTAGGAAACTATTTCACCCTGTGGCTTATCTTTGGTCTTCCTGTGTAAATTGACCTGATATTAAACATCAGAAAACATGCCTCAGGCCAGAACTTTCCATATCAAAGTCTCTGTGGAATACTCTGGGGACATTGTCTCAAAATTACAGCTAAAAGGCTAAGCTTCATGAGGCTGATTAGCTCTATGTTTACCTATATGAATGCACATCAGTCAGAACTTTGCTTCAACCTCTTTTTACCTTTCAAAAGAGAAGCAACACAATAGCACTAACCCACCTCTTCATAAAGATGAATCCAAGACGAGATTTCATCTTGTTGCCTACAGATCATTCTATAATAGATGGTGCAAGTGGAAACTTCTGATCTGCATGGGAAAAATCTGTACAAACTAGTCTCAGTGCTGAAAAAGAATGGTCGGGTTTGCATCTTCCACCTGAATCCTCATACCTGCACCAGCCTGCACCCCTTCTAGTCCAGGGAAAAAAACAGTGACAAATGGCACCATGAATAAACAGGCTTCAGATCCAGTCTTGGTGTCCCTCTGCTATGTCACAGATTTAGTAGTCCTAGAACACCACTCCTCCACACTCCCTCCTCAATTTGAACAGCAGCTATTCCTTCTCAGACATTCTTTAAAGTCCACGTCCATCACAATCTCAAGGAATACTGCCCAAGATCTTGCTCAGCAGGCAGCTTCTAATTAACCCTTAACCCTCATCTGGCTATGTAAACTATCCAAATGAGAGCCCACTCTCCCTGGTGTACTTCTGCAGTCCACATGTTATGCATAGAATTATACAATTATTATGCTTTTTCAAGTCTCAGCTACAACTGTTTTTGTGATCTCATCTATGTCAACCACCACTGCTGCAGGAACTACTTAGAAACCACTTGAGTAGATCACAACATACCTGAGTCTCACTTGCTTCACAGTCTTTAAGAAACTCCTTTTGGCACTCAGCAGATGCAATATATATGTTGATTAGTCTTGTCAAGGCAGATGACAGCAGTATGCAAGTCACATGGAAAACAAGGTGACTTGCACATCACAGTTGACAGCCAACAAGAGATGGTCATCCAAGTCTTGCCACATGAGGTTCCCTATGCTATATCGATATCATGTAGTCAAAACTGTCAGCACTAGTAGTCAAAGCTACTCAGCAATCCCCATGCCTGAGACTCCATTTATTCAATCACTTCCTCCCTTTCCAAAGGAATTTTGGATGACATTTCCCACAAGACTTTGTGGGAAAGATTTTAGGTTTGTCTTAAGCCATGCTTCATTTTTGCTCAATGAAAAAATACTGTTTTGCCAACATTTTTGAACAACTGTTCAGTCAAAAAGCTTTTACACCCATCTGCTTTTTAGCCAAGACTGGAAATTATCAAACTGACAGGAATGTTTTTTTTTCAGCCCTATAAAAATGTTTTAAGTTTGGCAGTGTTAAGCCTCTATAGAGCATGGGCAAGCTGCAATTTTAAACTGACGGGTTAGAATCTGGCAGCTTGATTTCCTGAAGTTACCATCTGCCCTGATCACTCTCCAGTCTAGGACTGAGTTGCGTTCTCCTCACAGTTGCTGTTTTCAGCTCCTACCAATTTGGAGCTAAAGAACACTGGATGTATGCACTTACATGAAAGTATAAGCCATTTGTGCACAGAAAGTGCAAATCCTTTCAAAAACAGATTTCATGAACTCTAAATAACTGCCTGAAAAAGGGAGATATCTTTCAATTGTCTTTTCATGTCTGTGTATGTTCAAATATACAATTCAAATCTCTCCAAAGACCAAGAAAGATTTCTTTTATCTACTCTTCCGCCTTTACACAATGGACATCAATGTAAGGCTGCAAGTCAGCAGGTAAATTCTTACTAATATCTATTAGAAGTGTTTTGATACACAAATGTCAGAGGCTTTAAAAAAATGCAATAATGTTCTACCACGAAAATGAGCAATACACAGCCTTTTCCTTTCTATACATGGAGCTGAACCCATTTACAAACGCTTCAGGGGCAGAATTACTGGTGACGATAGCAGATTCATTTTTAATTGCGCAATTGCTTTATCATAGAATGGCTTTGGTTGGAAGTGACACTAAAGATTGAGTTCCAGCCCCCTGACCTCCAGGTCAGGCTGCCTAGAGCCCCACCCAACCCGGCCTCAAACACCTCCAGGGATGGGACATCCACAGCCTTCCGGGCAACCTGTTCCAGTATATCACTGTCCTCTAAGTAAAACATTTCTCCCTAGCACGTAACCTTGATTTCCACTCTTTTAGTTTAAACCCATTTGCCTTCATTCTTTCACAACCAGTGAAAAAAAAAGTCATTTCCCTTCCTACTCATAAGTTCCCTTCAAGTTCTGGAAGGCCACAGCAAGATCTCACCAAAGCCTTCTCTTCACATTGAACACCCCCAGCTCCTCAACCTTTCTTCACAGAACAGGTGCTCCAGCCCCTTGATAACCTTCATGGCCCTCCTCTGAACTCATCCCACCAGCTCTGCATCCCTCCTGTGCTGGGGGCCCCTGGCCTAGACGCAGTACTCCAGACAGGGCCTTATAAAGGGCAGAGCAGAGGGAGACAATCCCCTTCCTCTGCCTCCTGCCAACCCCTCTGTTGATGCAGCCCAGGATACTGTTGGCTTTCTGGGCTGCAAGAGCACGCTGCTGGCTCATGTTAAGCTTTTCATCCACCAGGACTTCCAGGTCCTTTTCCACAGTGCTGTTCTCAAAGATTTGCTCTCCTAGTCTGTAGACATATTCTGGGATTGCCTTGACCCAAGTGCTGAGCCTTGCACTTGGCCTTGCAGAACCCCGTTAGGTTCACATGGGCCCACTTCTCAAGCCTATCCAGGTCCTTCTAGATGGCATCTCTTCCTTCTATTGTGTACCTGTATCACTCATCTTGGTGTCATCAAGAAACATGCTGAGGGCACACTCAGCCATAGAATGGCCAGGGTTGAAAAGGACCTCATGAGGACCAAGTTTTGTGAACATGAAGCCACTCCTATCTGTTTATAGAGGACCTCATCCATTTGGTCTTCCTGATCAGGCAGCCTGTAGCAGACTCCCACTATGATGTCTCCTTCCCCTGCCTTCCCTTTAACCCTAAACCATAAGCTCTGTCAGCTTCTGTGTTTCTCTAGGTGGAGCTCCATGGACTCCAGGTGGTCACTGATGTAGAGGGGAACACGTCCTCCCCTTCTCCCTTGCTTGTCTTTCCTAAAGAATTTATACTCATCTAGTCCTACATTCCAGTCACAAGGAATCAGTAAGGTCTCAGTACACAGAACTGCGTAACAGCACTTCATTCCAAAGCAAGTGTCCTAGAAGACAGCATTTAAAAAGTTATTTTATTCTAGCTTAGATTTTTCTTCCTCACACCCTTAATATGGCTAGGCTCACACCTTGTTCTCATATACTTCCTGAGAATAGTTTGCAGTTGGAGGAAAGAAAAGGTGGTAGAAACTAACAAGTTCTTCTCTTATTCCACATAGCATAGACTGAAAGTCTGTATTTTAGAAGCTCCAATCTTGTTTTTTTAAGCAGACCATAGTTAAGTGACCTCATTTGTATTTATTGCTATGGAATTCCCTTGTCAATACTGAATTCAAATAGAATACACAGAAAGAACAAGTGATTTTGCAAATCAGCTGTGCTTTTTGACTTTAATGTTAGAACCATACCTCCAACTTATGTGAAAGTACATGTCAATGGTGCCATATCAGTCCTTTCTAGACAGGGGTTATCTCCCATCATGAAAATAATGTATGTAATTCAGCGATGTCAACACTAGTAATTTCTGATGAAAGTCATGCCTATCTCAGCTCTAACCCAAATGCCTGCTGTCCTTCCACAGAACGCTTCAAGGTTTTTTGTTGGGTTTCCTAGCACACCTTTTCCCTCATCCATGTGGATTCAGACTGAGGATCAAGGACAAAACTTTCTGCATCTGGAATCAGGCCCTCCTCCTAGCATCACTATGCATAGGATTAAATATGCATCTGTGCATTTATACAGATCTACAGTTATCATTATCACTTACTCATACCCATTCAGAAAGTGACACCAACAACAGGGCTCAGCAAAACTATAAGGTTTAGCAGCTGTCAAGACCAGGGCTGGCCAGGATAGATGGGGTCCTGAGCAGCTTGATTTAGTGGCTGGCAACCCTGTCCATGATAGGGGGGTAGAGTTCAATGATCTTTAAAGTCCCTTCCAACCTTAGCCATGTTTTTTGAATACTTTAGATTCAGCTTTTGCTGAAGAGTCCCTGATATTCTCTTGGAGTCAGGAGTTAAACTCACTAGACCCAAAATACCCTATGTTAATGTAAAACACCTTCTTCCCTCTCCTCCATGATGATCAGTCTAAAGAGTACCTGGAAGTACAAGAAGAAAAGCACTTCTGCTAAAGGCCCATAGTACATCTGCTTGGAAGCTTTAGAAGAAAAAAGCTAATGCAAGCACAAATATGTATTTAATGTGTACTTCTACAGTGCTAGCACTGACAGCAAGATCAGTTGACACATATATACGGAGAAGCTTCAAACCTGGATTTGTCTTTTGTGAAATAAAAAAAGTGAGATTTTTACTGAACACATCTGGCTTTTCTGGATTGGAACCTTTAGTTCTGTGCTTGACATTGCTACTGATCAGTCCTGTGACCTTGACCAAGTCACACACTTCTAGGCCCTTCTCACCACCACACACTTTAAGCTAGCATGTTTTTCACACAGCCTGCATTTCAATATGCCTATATACAACGTCTCAATAAGATTAGGCCATCAGCATCAGTTTGGGGCCTAAGACACTAGCACTGCTTTTATTCAAAGTTTCATTTCTAGTTTAAGGTGGCTACAAAACTGTCAAGACCACAAAACTGCAGAAGTATGCAAATCCCCTTGAGAAACACCTGAAATTTTATGAGCTTGAATATATAGGAGTAAGAAATCCCTAAACTACACTCAGTTGTAAAATGATGTTTCTCCTTCATTTGTACATATATTCTTGTACATTTTCTCTTCTAACCACTTAAACTGTTTGGCAAACTAACAAGTCATTTTTATTATCCCTCTGTAATGTTCCATAATTATTCTATAAAGGTAAAAAGATCCATTATTACATGCAATTTATTTCAGTGCAAAGGAGGGTTTGGGTAAATTAAGTATTTTCAACTATTTGGATGCCTTTTATTTGCTTAATATCTCATTTACAAAGCATTCATACCTATAATAACTCAAGGCAATTGAACAAGAGATACTCAGTAGCTTATTACAGAACTCTTATGTCAAAGTCCCTCAATCTTTTACATATTTCACAAAACTCTCTGAGGTAGGAAAGTTTTATTATGCCAATTCTAAATTTAGTTAGGATTTGAGGAGAATATACTAAATCACAAAACACCACTTTGGTTGTCCTGGTCTGCTGCCCTGAGCAGGACAGATTTCCCTCTCTCTTCTGAGCCAGTACATTTGGTAAGCAGACCCAGGGCCCAGTACATATCATTTACAAAGCCAGGGCCCTCAGCTGGTATCAAGAGGAAGACAAATGTTCGCACATACACACCTTCCCCCTGCGGTGGTATTTTCTCATTTTGACTGATTGGAAGTTGAATACCTAAACACAAAACTCCTCCATTACACATGAACACTGGCAGCACTTGAGATAAGAGTAGTAACTACACAGTAGGAACACTAGAAAAGCTTAAAGCACAGATTCTGGTAAAGTCTGTCACCTAGCATTAAACTGTCAAGAGTACAATAAGTAGAAGTTGTACTAACAAACTGCTTACAGCTTGCACTATGGCATTTCAAACACTCACTGTTTATTAACTACTACTTGCAATGCAGGGCAACAGCTGGAAGACTGGCCTTAAGCAACTTACTCAGTGGCATGAGATTTCTGAGAAATCAACCTAGATCCTCCAATTCTAAGATCACAGGTCTCCATCTGTTGTGGTTTAACCTGGCAAGCAGCTGAACAGCCCTTTGCTCACTACCCCCCTTCCAGTGAGACTGGGAAGAGAAACAGAAATAAAGTAGAACTTGTAGGTTGAGAAAAAACTATTTACCAAGAAAAGGAAGAGAGAAACAACAGCAATGATTTCATACATATACACACACAGGTAATGCACAATGTAATTGCTCACCACTTGCCAATCAATAGCCAGCCAGTCCCAGCAGTGGCAACACCTTCATCCAATTCCCCCTAGTTTTATAGTTTTTTCACATAATGCCATATGGTACGGAATATCACTTTGGTCAGTTTAGGGCAGCTGTCCTGGCTCTGCCCCTCCCAGCAACTTGTGCCCCCCAGCTCCTCACTGGCAGGACAGCACAAGAAGCTGAGAACTGAAACATCCTTGGCTCTGTGCAGCACTGCTCAGCACCAGCTAAAGCATCGCTGTGATATTAACATTATTTTTCTCCTAACGCCAAAACCTAGAATCATACCACACACCGTGAAGAAAATCAATTCTGTCCCAGCTGAAACCAGGACACTGGCATGAGGAACCTTGACCTGCAGGGACTTCTCATGGTTTGCAAGGTTTCTTAAATCCTTGAAATATTCTAAGAACACCAAGGCAAGGTGCCCTCACACCATAACTCAGGACATGGTACTGCATGCATAGTCAGTAGGAAAAGACTCCTGTGAGAACTAGCTGTTCAAAACTACTCCCTGAAAGAACCTGACAGGCAGAGGGAGCCAAAACTATGACCTCCTTCTAGATATCCTTCCCATGCAACTAAGAATGTGTGCACAGAAGAAGCATACTTGAGTCTATAGCAAACAGTTGGAATGAGCAGCCTGATTGGTCCATCACTTTCAGTGCCTCAACATTCAAATCCATTTTGCTTAGCTGACAGAAATCAATGCTGATTCAGAACAAACCAATTCAAGCATTAAGTCTGATTTGCACTCATGCTGTGAAAGGAAAAGGGATAAGATGATAGCAATAAAAACAAGCAGCACAGCAGAAAACTCACATGAGTAAGTCAAGCGATTGGTCTATCATATCACTTAACACAGAACAAAGCCTCCAAGTGTTATTAAATGGTCATACAAGTGAAAAGAAACTTCAAATGCTGCTCATCTTTTCTTTCCTCAGTACTACAGGAACAAGTGGATATGCAGATAATCTGCCCCACTACTGCTTTTCCTTCCTTGTTGAGTAAGAGGAATAAGGAGAAGTTTCCACATCCGTCTCCAGCAGTGTAAGATTTTTCTTTTCTAAAATCAAGTGTCAGCATAACAAAGTAAGACTTCAGTGACACAGAACAAGTAGCACTATTCTTGTGATTTGCCATGAAGTGTTTCTAGGACCACACAAATCCAAACCAACTTCCAAACGTTCCTTGAACTCTGGCAGCATGGGGCCCATGACTACTTCCATGGGGAGCCTGTTCCACGCCCTGGTGAAGAGCCTTTTCCTAACACCCAGCCTGACTGCCCCTTGCCACTGCTCCACGCCATTCCCTTGGGTCCTATTACTGATCACCAGAGAGAGGAGACATCACACACACTTGAACAGTTTGAGATTTACTCAGTCTGCTGCCCAAAACACCACAGTTAAAAATGAAGTCAACATGTGTTAAATCTAGCTCATGTTAACAGCAGTACAGAGGAAACAAGCAAGTTTCACTAGCTCAGATTGTTCTTGGATATCTGTTGAAGAGTTTATTTGCAAGTCTAGGAACAAACTGGGAAAACAAGGAAACATAACTTTTAATTTCTGAATTACAGCATTTAGTGTTCACATTTTACCTAGGTTTATATATAACCTGTGTACAAAGTAGCAAATGCATGTTGCAAGGGTTTTAAGACTCACCTTTCCCAAGATGAAGCACAGAAAAGATCTGGGCCATAAAAAAAGCTTGATACTGTTACATAATCAGATTTAAGACCAGATTCAAAGAATCTTCTACCATTTAGCATGCAATCCCTTATTCTTCAATTATTTGTTAATGCCATTTATATACCACCTAATCAATACACCCTTCCCATCCCATCTAGTAACAGTAGAACCACAACAGCTTAGTCATTATTAATCTGATACACAACACAGAAATCCTTGAGGGATCACACAGGTATTCTAGGAACAGGGGTTGATTTCAGACATGGTATCTGGTTAGTTCAAGCTAAACATTTACATATCTCCTTGAAATCTCATCTAAGCAGTTACCAGATAACTGTTCAGGATAGAGATGACAAAGGGTTTATTCCTATGTATTGCAAAGTTACCCTGTCCTGAAAATAGCTTCCATTGCTTTCCAGCAACAGGGGAAATGCTTGTTTCATTCATCTAAGATGAATTAACATACACATGCCCGAGTACCATGCTTCTACAAGTCACAAGATAAATTAGAGATGATGGAGCCAGGTGATGGAATGTCTGTAGAAGCTGCTACATCTCTATCAGTTGAGGCAGGTCCTTCTACGGCAAGGGAAGGTCATTTTAAAATCTTCCACTGAAGATTTTAGCAAATGAAAAAGGCAGAACATTCCAGAGCATTAGCATCTGGAAAACAAGGAGTTTCACAAAGAAACAAGCAATTGTTGACAACTCATAAGCAGATACTACCATATTCTGTCAGGTTGCTTTTAAAAATGTAGCAGTTGCTGAACAGCAGCGGAGGACCCAAATGCCAGCATATGTCTACTTGCCTAACAATAGCAATGCAACAAACAAGAAAACTGTCAGAATTTATTTTGAGATTACATTCATTCTGCTTCTCTTTTGTCAGAGCAGTCTAGCTGCATCCTATCTATCAGCAAGATGCAAGTAATTCCTACACAGACAAGGCAGAGAGGACCACAGGACTATCAGCTGTTCCTCCACTCCGGATGTCCCGAGCTTGACACTTCACAACATACATGCATTGATTTTAAATTAATCCTGGAAGTGAAGGCAACTGCTGAATAGAAATAAAGTAACATCCACTTCACAGAGTAAGAACTCAAAGCCTTGGAAATGAGCCATCAGCACTTAAAAGTGGTCTGCTTCAGAACAAGCTCTCCCTGACAATGGGATCTAGACATCTTTAAACAGATGAAGGAAAGATGAGGTCTGATCCGAGTCAGTAAGGCTTTCAGGTATAGTGGCTAAGAATCTAGCATGACAAATTTACCCAAATGCTGATTTTCAAGCACATTAAAGGCCAGTTCACATTTTACAAGCATAGATACAGTATCTGTAAGGACAAAACTCACATCTCTTCTTGATTTTTTTTTTTTTTAAACAAGCAGTTTATAGAAAAGTATTTCTGCACAAAAAAATGCTCGTTAATTACTGAGTGAACTTCCTAAAGTTGGCACAAAGTTATCAGCATCTCCAAACAAGTTAGCTGCAGATGCTGCTCATAGGGCAAAAATTATACCAAACAAACTGGCCCCAGAAAAAAATGAACACCTCTAAATCATAACAGAGTCCCTAAAATTTTCAAGAGCAAACTTTCAATAAAGAGAAGTGATTTGCGGAATCAAACTCTATAACCCAGAGTTAGGTTATAAAGCAGGCACGTTTATTCAATGAGACGCGTATCATTGGGTGCGCGGGGGATAATTCCTCCTAACACGCACACCAACAAGCAAGAGCGGTACAAATTTGTAGAGCAACCTTATGCATATTCAAAACATGTCCTGGAATTTAGTTACATATTCATTAATCTTCTGGAAACTCATCTGCATGCTGCTCCTCCCCTTGACACATGCGTGGTTCATAGCGGGGGTCTTTCTCTGGTGGTCGTGGGGATGAAGTTAGTAGCCTTCCTCTCTTTGAATCTTCACCTTTAGCCTAATTTTGTGTTCAACTTCCAGAAGTAAACTAGTTCTTGCTGACAGTGCCTCAGCACTTCCTCGTGATGTTTACATTCTTCCCACAGCACTCTATCCCTTATCTTGTTTTTCCATTCAAGCACCTTGTCCCTTATCCTGTTTTCTCCAAATTCCTGTTTAGCTTGCATCCTAATACAATAGCTAATCAATAACCCATCATTCCTTAATTCAGAAGCAGTGAATAATAGTTTCCACAACCTGACTTGCTGTTGATCCCTGCTAGTAGACAATGGCTCTGGTACTGGTCCAGACAAAGACCAAGATGGACTGATATTAACAAATGTAAGCTACTCAACATACGCTAGGCAGGAAATGTTTTAGCAGACCAGGCAGAGTTGTGGCTGGCTATAAACATCTTGTCAGTACACACACAACTACTGTGTAGTTATCATAGGTAAAACAGAATGCTGGTGAACAAATTAAATAGATCACTAATTGCCACTAAGAGTATTTTCAAATAGGCAAGGCTTATGCAGATAAAATAACTGCTCATCCTTTCATCTGTACCACTGGCCTCTTTTACTGACAGATACTGAGCTGTGATGTGGATACCTCCAACTAGACACGTTACTAAAGTATGAACTAAACTTGATCTCTCCATAAATACTCAAGCAGAATGGTACTAGCAGTCATCTTTCTCATCTGGAAGAGTCTGTTATCAAGGAAGAATCCAGTCCCATTAACCTATTAGCCTTACACAGAAGGCCTCAGTATGGGCTTTGTTGATTCTAAAGAGACAATTAATACTCCCATTGTCCTGGGGTAGCAGTGGCAAACGTGCTACATTAACTGGTAACACCAGCCCCTCTCTGCAAAGGACACTGCCTGAGGGGTGCAAATCTATTCCAACTCCTATGGTGGAATCCAGAGCTTTACATACAAGTTCTTTTCTCCTATCCTCATTATAGGAAAAGGTAATACGGCAGAAACTGACTGCAGCACTGTGAATGGGATTGCCTTGACCAATGCAGATTCCAGATGTATTCAGCCATACCCTTCCTAATACAGCAGGACATAAGAAGCTGACGTGTCATTTCAAGATCAGGCTTCTGCTATCATCAGCAAGTGACCTACAGCCACAGTCCCACACAACTGAATGAACTGATTATAGGTGCAGTCTTTAAATAGGAAGTACTTAACATTAATGGCTGGCTGCAGCTTTTGACAGCATTTTTTTAAAACACAGTGTGCAATAAGCACTGTTCAGAGAAAGACAAAAATAGCTCCATATCAAAGAGGCTGGATCCTTATTTGCCTTCAAGGGCAAATGAACATGCTGGTGAGCATGTAAGCAAATATTTTTCTTGTAGAGAGATGTTTCACCAATTCTGCAGATGAACATCTGTCATATCAATATTCATTTCAAAACACACAGGAAATGCTCCTTTGCCAAAACATATAGCATTGCATTTGTCAAATGAAGGTCTTTCTCTGAAATAACACTATATATATAAAAGAATTTGTGCTACTGGCCAGATAGGACCATTTGCTAAGACTTCAAAAGAACTTCAAGACAGATGTTCAGCTGTTCTGTATTCAGTGAAGCTACTACTTTATGCGACGAGATGATGACATGGTGTGAAGTGCCCTCATGAAATGAGGAAAACAATCAAAATTTTGGCCAACCATTTGGCAGAATTTGGTGAATATAGCAAGCAGGTGACTCAGTCCTCCGGCCACTGCCTTAGGGAAGATGGATCAGACTTGCAATCTGATTCAGACTCCTGAAGATTAAACAGTACTTGAGAACCTGACCAGAAAACAGACCTTCCCAACCCAGAGCAGGTGAGAACAGATTCAGTCAATCAGCTTTCACCTGGTCTAGTCAAGGTTGTTGCACACATTTGATACTCCCACCAGTAATTTCAGCAGGTGCATAATCACAAGCATCTTTTTGTAGCCTTTAGTTGTATGCTTATCAAAGCACTATAGGTCACATCAACTCTGATCAGCAAGTCCCATACAGCATAAAGACTTAAACCTAAAGACTTCCCCAACATTCTTCCATCTTTTCTCCTTCTCCACATCATTCATACCCAGATGGCAAGGGACAGCAGAGGTGAATTAAATTTGATATAAAGCTCCTGATATGCCAAGTTTTTACTCTATATATTTCCACATATAAAACTACTCTTTCCTCCTCTAATCTTTTGCCTGTACTGAGGCAGAGGAGAGCCTCTAGATTATGGTGCCTGGCTTAAGACCAGCATTGTTATTAGCATCTATAGAACATTATCAGAAGTCTTGCTAGTCCCAACCTTGAACCATTTAATGGAATTTCCATGCCAGGGAGAGTGGCAAATACAGAGCAAGGAGAAAACTGTGCTTTCATTCCCTCTCAATTCATTCAAAAGCTCTAGTAACCAAAGTCTCTATGAAGTGACTTCATGTTTTCACAGAAAATAATTAGTTTCTATACAAGACAGAGCCCAGACCAGTATAGCTTAAGGTATTGCACTGGATCTAAAGAGGAGGGAAAAAAAGCTTGTATATTTCTATCTAAGCCATAAGAACAACCATGAGATCATTTAGCTATTAGAAAGAAGGAAATGAAGAGCAAGAAAATGATGCTAGCATACTCTTACCATTCTTAATATAAGACTTCACCCTAACGCTAATAAGCTAGTCAAGAGCAAAAAACTTCCCATATATGATGTTAATATGACCTGAGGAAACAGATGCAAGTGCCTACTACTAGAAAGATATCAATGCTAACTTAACCTTTGGATTCTCCAGGGGTAGTACACTGTGCCAAGATCTGAAAGACATGATCTGCATGAACACACATTGATAAAGAACTACACGGACTACTAGGCCAGTAACACTGGAAAAAGGCTGAACTAACAGATAAAGATCCACAGTGATGAATCTGAGTAACTACCATTTTCAAATAAGCCTCAAAGTCCTTACATTCCTGCATCCAGGTATTTCAGCAGATATTTAGGATCAATAAAAATACACAGTTGAAGCCTGAACCCATTGTGGATCAGATTCTGTCTTCAATAGACAGCTTGAGACAGAAACCTACAGAAATTTAGGTGTACAGTTGAGTAAATACCAAGAGTGATTAGACTCCGTGTATTAGACAGGTCAACACAGCAGAATTACATCTGAATATCACTCAAAGGCAGTAACTTTCCTGAAAGTTAAGTGTAACTACTGCCAGTGGCTCCATGTCCTGGTGAAGGCACTTCAGATGAGTATCTAACACCCTTGAATTAACTCTACTTAGTTACTAAATTTGCACAGAACATACCATTATGAAGGCAGTTATTTCTTCTACGTTACCTCCAAGGTTCAAGGGTGGGTCAAGGCGTCCTCCAGGGAGCATGGTGTGAGGCTCAGGATGTCCACAATAAACTGATGGCACAGGAGGTCATTGGGCCTAGCAGTGGCCCTGTGCTGGATGCAGGCCCTGCAGTAGATGTTCCCACAGGGGACAACACTGGCAGAGACAGACGAGGCACTTCTCCTCAGGGCCCCCTGCCTGCACCTCCTGGCAGACATCCACAGCTTCCCCAGCACAGAGGGGCTCAGATGGCTCGCTGGAGGTGCCCCTCAAAGAGAGAAACTTTATTGCCACCCCCTCTGTTGTGAGGTCATGGTGTGACAGTGGCCCTCCAATGACATCACAAGGCACCCAGATACAGGCTGACCTTTGCTTCCTAGTAGCTGTCACCTCTAGGGTTGGGACATCCATAAAACCCCTAGACAGCCTATTCTAGTGCCTTACCATCTTCTGAGTAAAGAGTTTTTGCCTAACATCTAACTTAAAATCTCTTACTGTTTAGTTTAAAGCCTTATACTATCAGTATCTACCAGTGCAAAAAGACATCTCCCTCTAGTTGATAGGCTCCTTTTAGGTACTGGAAGGCCATAATGAGGCCTCCCCAAAGCCTCCTCCACACTGAAGAAGCCCACCTCCCTCAAACTCTCTTCATAGAGAAATCTCATAGAGATCTCTCCCCAGGCCTGGACACAGGACTGCGGGTGGGGCCTCACAAGAACAGAGCAGAGCTAGAACAAACACCTCCCTCATTCTGCTGGCCACCTGCCTTTTAATACAGCCCAGGGTACAGCTGTATTAAGGAGGAAGGTCTTTTCCTTCTGTTGCATCAGCTGCAACACTGCATGGTTAAAAACCAGCAAACTGATCTGTAAGCTTTTTCATCACTGTTTCCCTTGAATGACTAATGCTAAAGCTACTGTAGGGAGTTATTACAATCAGTCAACAGCAACAAAAAAAAGGCAACATGCCATTCAGATCTTGCTTGCAGTTGCACTAATTATACTTATCCTAGCTCCTGTCAGTCACTTTTTCCTAAAGGGCCTACACTTGTTTCTGGCCCAAATATTAAGTCCAATACACAAACCTAAAGTCATATCTAAATCCCCTAAATGGCCAGGGAGACGTCTTTATTAAAGCCAACTTTCAACACAGACCATTGCAGGAAGCACGTCACAGCATAATATAATACCTTAGCCTTCTCATTGTCTCTTGTTACCAGCCTGCCTGTATGACTTACTGTCACAAAAATGCTCAGTCATGGCTTGAAACAGTGATTAAGCACCTGGTGGGAAGGCAGGGACAGCCCAGGGGAGCTCCTGTGCATGCAACATACTGAGTGACCAGAAGGGGTGGAGCTAGGATCCACCCCTTCCCAGACCTCATTTAAGGGTTGGCAGTGGAGATGGAAGTGTCTTGATGCAGTTCTCTGTGTATGTAAGGTCTTCTGAGGGTAAGCAGAGTTTTTCCTTTGTTTTTGTGTCTATAGCTGTTGTGTTTGAGCAAGTCCTTATTTGCTGCAGGCTATGACTTTTCTACTGTGCTGTCATTGCTGTACATTCTATTGCATCACACTTACTAAGAAGGATATGTACTCTCAGCCTTACTTGTTTTTCTTTGCCCTTATAGCTAGTTCTAGCTGGGTCTTGGCTTTCATGACTGCATCCCTATACAGTCCAGAGGCACCCCTGTACTCCTTCCAGGGTACTTGTTGTTGCTTCTGCTGCCTGTGCGTTTTCTTCTTGTTCTGCAGCTTGACCAGCAGGTCCTGGTTCAGCCATGTAAGCCTCTTGCCTTCCTTTTCTGACTTCTTGCTCTTAGGATTGGAGAATTCTTATGCCCTATTGAAAGCTTCCTTAAAGATCTTACAGCTCTGCTCCCTTGTCCTTGAGCAAAGGTTCGTAGGGCACTTTGTTGAGTAAATCCCAGAAGAGCTGGAAGCGGGCTTTACTAAAACGAAGCTTTCTGATTTTGCTTTTTGCTTGTCTGATATCCCTAAACAGTGTGAACTCTGTTGTATGGTCACTACAGCCCAGGTAACCTCCAGTTTTAGTGCTGCTGAAAGGCTAACTAGTGTTGGTAAGCAACATATTCAGCACTGCATTCCCCCAGTGAGGTTGTACATTACCTGGCTCAGAAAGTTATCCTCTATACATCCTAGGAGCCTCTTGCATTGCCTCCAGCTTACTGTGCTCCTCTTCAGAGTTGTTGAAGTCCCCCAGCAGGATGAAAGCCTGCAATCTCATGCCTCTTGTAGCATCTGTCAACAGGCTCCACTTGATCAGGTGGCCTGTTGTAGGTACAAACTGTTTTTGTATGTTATTTCTTGCTTTATTCACTTAATGTATTACCAAGAAACCTGTATTCCCATTATAACAGTAGGATCTCTTTAACTGTATTCACAAAATACTAATGCTAACATAGAACAAGTTGAGAACTATACTTTCTCCTTGCTTGAGTTTGCCCCTATGTGCCTACCTTGTTTCAGGCAATGCTTTCAACTTCTTTGCACATAGTGTCAAGGAACTTGCTCTAATGTGTGGTACAGAATTTTATTTTTTTAAACCAAATTAACATCAGAATTTCTAACTTTTCTTTTACATTTGTCAGTACCATGATACTTACAAATATAATTTTGTTTCTGTGTAAATAACTCTTTGAGGCTGACTAGGACATACTAGGCACTGCAGAAAATTGCCAAAAAGGTCAACCAGTGCAGGTTTATCTTCTAGGCCATCAGATTAGCACAGGTTAGCACACATAGTTTTTGACATATATTCACTGATTTGTGCCTTAAAACAGAGGGCTACTGCTCATAAGCATATCACATGAGCATTCAAAACCAGGAATGCTGTAGGATTACATAGATTCACTGATACAGATACACAGTAAACCAAGGTAAGCCTGCAAAATTGATTGAATTATGTTGAACTGTGGGGTTATAAAGAGCAGTACCAACAGAATATATGCCCAGCCCACATTTTGGGGACAGCCTTACAGGCCAGGCTGATGAGTCAGCAGCTGTTAGAGGTTTGTTACTTAATGCCATGGAACACTCTTTCCAAATTGCAGCAGCATCCACTAGTACCAGGATAATTCTATAAAATATCCACTTAATGCATGTTAATTGGATTATTACTTTAAAGACATGCTCACTGCCCTCACATTAACAGCAGTTCTCTCTAATTGTTATTAGAGTAACTCCCATACAAATTAATGATTAGGCCATTAAGATTCTGCAGCTGAATTGCCATTAATTCTTACATTTGAGTTAGATACTGAAAGGGCTTTATTCAGGGAAAGGAAATTCCCTGAAGTATTACTGAATTCCTTCACTCACATTCATACAGCAAATGTCTGTTAAGCTTTTTTAAACTGTTAACATTTAATAAAAGAAAAAAGATGAAAGACTTAAGTTGAAATTTATTGCCATCTAGAAAACTATATATAAACCCATTTTTTTTATTTCACCTATTGGTAGGCTGATCTCTTTCACCATTGCTGATATAACATCATGTAACAGACACTGATTACAGGCTTAACATCAGACTAGGTCAACATTTTGGAGGCACTCCTGCTCCATCTAATAGTATTGAAAACATCTAGAATGCCCCAGTGCCACAAAAGCTACAAAATGCCTAGAATCTCAAAGTAACACCTTTTTTCAAAGGAAATTAACTTAGTCACCACTCAAATGTGAATTAATATCTTAAAATACTACATGAATTAAGGACTGAATTCCTAAATTACATAAATGTGCTGTTATTATAATGCAGAAAGTCTCTACTAGGCACTAAACATACTTTTCAGGCGGCCATTTACACATTCTATAGTAATACACTCATCCAAAAACAAGAATAGCTTACATGTGTATGTTTGGCCCCAAGCTCCTCGTATCTGCTTCAGACTGAGCTTTCTAATTTATTTTCCCTATTACAGAAAATGTAATGCACTGAGAAACAGGAGACCTTTCTCTTCATTCCTTTACTGTTTCTTTCTAATGTTTTAAATCATCTGTGTATTGTGAATACTTACATTGTGAACATTACTTTACTGAGCACACCATTGTTTTCAAGTTTTGACGTTACAAAAATTAGAACTTGCTAGAAATATGCAGCTGTGCTGCTGAAACCAATATCCATTAATTTTACAGGCAGAATACCCATGAACTAGAACATATAAAAGATGCATAGCTCTGGATATGATTAGTACATGCTTTGGTACAGAAGCAATAAAGACGTCTTTGGCATTAATCTAAGTCGTCATACTGCTCACAGTAGTAGAGGTGCATCATTTGATATCGGGACCTTCAACATAAATATTAAAATTACCCAGCTGATCTAATCAGAAACATTCAGCAACTCCTTCACAAATGAAGAGCAGTAGCAATCAGCACCTTCTGCTGCTTTTTGAGAAGAAACTTTTACACATGGATTACCTAGCAGTGTGATTTCAGACTAGCACTACTCACAGGCATGTGTAACCATAACTAAGTGGGTGAATCAGTAAACAGCATGCATGGCTTATCAGATGTAGAATGCTCAGCAGCCTGCAGGAGGAAGCATTAAACATGTAGGCTACCTACAGCAGCCAGATAGATGTGCGTTACAGTCTGTAACTACACACAAGTAAAGCAGCACCACCACACAGCAGAAAAAGGAAAAATAAGTGTTTCTACTTGAATGACACCAGAATGTATTCACCTGTGGTTAGATAGTTTACTCACATGTTTAACAAAGTGACCTCAAACTATCTAATCCCCACAAAGTCAACAAGTTCAGTGCTAAGGGAACATGTTCCTGTCACTGGTTTGATTGTAATTACTATTTTTATGTTTTATTTTTTCCCTTTGACTCTCCCTTCCTGGAGGACACCAGCTGAAACACACTGTGGGTTCCATAATCTTTTAGCCAGGTAGCTACAGCATTGTCACTGACTGTTCTGCATGTTCCAAGAGAAACTTGGTTCTGTTGCCAGAGGAAAAAAAATCTTGCTTCTGCTGGATGCAATTGAGGAGACTAGATGGATGCAATGGGTCATGAGTTGGTGCCTGTATGTGACTTTTTTTTATAAATGTTCTTACACAAAAATTATGTTAAACCTCTTGGATAACAGAGAAAAACAAAATGCTCTTGGTTAAGAGAAGCAATTATAGAGTTGTTTGATTTGGAAGGGACTTTCGAAG
The DNA here is from genome assembly GCA_016647715.1 of Pavo muticus. Taxonomy (NCBI): domain Eukaryota; kingdom Metazoa; phylum Chordata; class Aves; order Galliformes; family Phasianidae; genus Pavo; species Pavo muticus. The sequence continues at coordinate 1,820,507 of JACDJE010000045.1, read as the reverse complement.
GACCGTCTAGTCCAACTCCCCTGGAATGAACAGGGACACCTACAGCTTGATAACGGTGCTCACAGCCTGGTCCAGCCTAGCCTTGAATTCCCCAAGGATGGGGTTTCCACCATGTCTCTGGGCAACCTGTGCCAGTGCCTCACCACCCTCAATGTAAAAAACCTTCTTCCTTATATCCAATTTATATCTCCTCTCTTTTAATTTGAAACAATTTCTACTTATCCTGTCCTCACAGATGCTGCTAGAGAGTCTGTCCCCTTCCTTCTTATAGCCCCTCTTAAGATACTGAAAGGCCACTCTCAGGTCTCCCCAGAGACTTCTCTTCTTTGTGCTGAACAACCCCAGCTCTCTCAGCCTGTCCTTGTAGGAGAGATGTTCCATCTCTTGGATCCTTTTTGTAGCCCTTCTCTGGACTTCCTCCAACAAGTCCATGTCTAACACAGCTACTCCCTTAACATCTGTGGCACAGCCTTAAGAACAGTTTCCTGTGCGATCAGTAACTAGCTAGCAATACAACTTCAGATAATTGTGGAAGGTCACATCATTTTCCCTACTTCACTGCACTGTCCTTCCTAAACATGGTTTGTCTTTCTGAAATTAATTCACTTTGGCTTTATAATAATGATAATCACTGAAGTGTGAGTCCATTGCCAGAGATGAAGTTGTAGTTGGAACATTTGTGCATAGAAACATAATTATCCTTATCTGGTGTCATAGGAATCCCTTATCCTTCACAGGATGGTGCATGGTGGGGAGACCTTGGAGCTGGTTATGCACAAATTTTTAAGTTGAGCAAATTGCTATTTTTGAATTGATCTTATGTAAAGGAATCATTCTTATGTGCTAAAGAACAATTTTTCTGGAAGCAAAGGCACAGTACACGTCTAAATAGGAGAACTGGTTTACTGATACTAGAAATCAGTGTGCTAGAACCTGGCCCAACAGAGCTCTCTCCACAATAGCATGTAAAGCAGTGGGCCATCCATGTGTTCATATGATTAGATGTGTGTGCTGAGTGGCAGGGGGCTTGACTGTGTGCTTGGGATCCATCAGGTTGAATGTCTCTGTCACTGTGCAGGGAAGGTAAAGGAGACCCTCAGATGCTGCTGTGCATCTCTGTGTGAGGAAACAAGATGTAATGGTCCTGTGTATCAAATACATCTTCAGACTAGCTGCTGTGGTGATACTGAGTTAACTGTTCTAACTGTACTGTTCGGTTAATATCAAATGTCTCACTCAGATCTGCCTTATAATAGTGCTTTTCTGCTCATCACCCACAATAAATGAGTGTCCTAAGAATTACCTGACACTTTTTAACTATGTCTTGCATCTAAACCCATATCCTAATGTTAAAGCCTTCCTCACATGAGGAATAAAAGAGGTTTTCTGGAAAATACTGACTTCTTAGTGACAGCAGCTTAGTTCTGCAGCCAGCAGCAGGGCATTGCACAGCTGTGGACTACTGTCTGCCTTTAAAGCTTGTGTTGTTGGTGGATCTGGTCTCTGCTATTTTGCAGCTGATGTGTGTATCTGCCCTGTGCAGCCAGTGGGGAAATGCAGACTCCTGCTTGGAAGAAAAGGGGAGAAAACAGGGAAAGGCTCAGAGCAAACTTGCTATGGAAAACTTTTTGGTTTTCCACTCATTTTAAAGGAAACACAGGAAGAATCTTATTTTGAACTTTAACTCTAAATTGGTTCTTCTCAGTGGGAGTCTAGCCTGGTTATGCATGAACTGAAGATCCCTCCTTCGGTATCTTTTCAGTAAAGGCTTTTATTTCGTACAGTTTTTGCTTGTATAAATTAACTTCCTTATCAATTACCCACCTGTAGCAAAAGTCCTCATCCAGACATGGCACAGATGAGGAACTAATCTAAAGCTTCTGAAATTAAAGACAAGTTAGGCCCTTGTACTACAGCTTGCATGACTCAGCTGGAGTTCTGCAGTAACGTTTTTGCCTTGAATGATAGAGGATTACATAATTTGATGGTATTTGTGTATCTACTCTCAGACTGCTGTGCTCCGTTTGCACATAGAATTATATTGGAAAAACTCTCAATGAGCATCAGGCTGTAAGAGAGCAAAATGTAATGTGTTCTGCATAAGATAAGTGTATTTTATTTTGATTCTGAAAATGTCAGTGTGGAGAAAAGGGATTCCACAAGGAGAACTAAATAGGTCTCTGCATCACCCACAAGAAGTTTGATTTAGCCCACCCCCGTACCACTTCTCCCACAGCCACTACTTCCTCTTATTTTGGTGGTGAACAACTTCCTTCACAGATCTAGCAGAGGAAAAAAAAAAAAGTACCTTCTATTTGAAGATTTGTAGATCCAGCTTGAAAATTCATTTCTGTTGAAATAATCCAATTAAACTTGAGTATTTTAGAATGACTTATTCTAAGTGATAATAGTAAAATTTTAAAGTATCCAAAAACAAAAAGCTGAAGTTCGGTTTGGTGAATCTTTATTTATCTGTGTTTGCTTCATCTATCTTCAAACATGGTGCTAACATATAGTTGTCTTAAACTCACCCTGACACTATTAGGGATAGGAGCCTAACTGCATAACCCTGATGGGACTTGAGCTTTTGAATCAGTGTTCTTAATACCATAAATCCATTTGTGTATAACCTAAGAGAATTCCATTTTGTTTTGTTGAAGCACTGTGTAATGTAAAATACATTTGTTGGAGTTAACCTTTAATGGTAAGAATCTCCAGTCCTTGAAAAGGATGTACCTAAGACCTTGTTTAACCAATTGTCTGAAAGTCTGAGGAAAAACACTTTGGCCTATTCTGGATCTGTGAGTATTGCAGAGGCATTTGCTATTATTAATTTACAAAACTGATGGGATTGCAGCCTGTTTAGTTTCATGGGCTTTCCCGATTCTTGAAACCTTTTTGTAGAGGGCTTTCTACATAGTGACATGAGAAGTGCCTTGGGCAGAATGCCCCCATGGTGTGCCTTAATGATGAATTTCCGTAAGGGATTCAAAGGAGAGGATTTAGGTACAGCATTCAAATCTGGGAAAACTTGTTGTAACTCCCAGCTAAACTGCCAGTAGCTGTCAGTTATAAATATTCTGGTTTTTGGTGGCATAAGAAATCTGTCAGTGACAAAGCAAACAAATCCTGGTAGATTGGCTTGTAGTATGTATTATGAGATTTGTATCTCTGTTCTAAGCGCACAAGGGAGTTTCTTGGAGCAGTTCTTTCTGAGAAGAAAGCTTTTTTTAAAGGAAAAAAAGTAAGCCTGATGAAGAAGAGGTCAGCTGAAAAGAGTTCTAAATACCAAGAATGGGACACTGATTTTTTTTTCTTAACTATATAAAATGCTTCTAAATGTGTTCTATCCAAGCGCTGACAATGCTTATTCTAATCACTGTCTGAAGAAAATGAATGGAAGGCTACCAAAGAAAACTAATATGGAGAATAGATTCTTTCTTCAGGGAAGAAAAGGTTTTGATTATGATTAAAGGTGCTTTTACTGACTGAGTTTTTAAGTAGGTGTAATTTCTAATTACTTCAATTATCTCATCAGGATTATGAAGCTAGAGCTATTTTAATCACACATATAATTAAAAAAATTAATTTTCAAGATGCTTTACAAAGCTTATAAGAAAGTTATAGTTCTCTTGTAGTTATGGAGTCAAAGTTTAATGTCAGAAGAATAACTACATAGAATAAGAAGTTGGGAACACAGGTTTATCAGTTGAAGAAGCCTGTTTTTCAAGAAGAAAATGCCTGTACTTTACAGCATTTAAGAATGGACCAATCCCATTCTGATTTCTATAATTTACTGCTTCAGAAATTTGTGTGCCAGTTCTTTACCCAAACAAGTACCTTCTGGTTACATTCTCTAAAAATACATCTGCTTGTACAGCTTACCTTGATGCACACTCATGCTGCAAAGCCTGCCATGAGCAGGCACTGGCAGATTCCAGCCTGCCACCTTGGGAGTTAAATTGTTCTTTATGCATCAGACAACTTCCTTCTAATATTCTGATGAGTGATGTCTCTTATACAGCTCTGCAGCATCCAAGTTGTTTAGCCACAGTCTTTAAGAAGCATTACACTGCGATTAACTGTAGAAGAACAGTTGCATGATCTCACAACCACTACCTCTAGCCAGCTGAAACCAAGCTTTGCTTATACAATTCAAAAAGTGGCAGTAAAAGGGAGGGAGGGGGGCATTTTCTGTTTCATTTACAGCCAGGTGGAAACAGCTCTATTACAGAACAGTCTGAGCTCCCCAGTCTGTAGTCTGCTAGAACAAATCTGTTGTCATTTTCACAGTATGTGTTGCTTCTAAGAATTTTAATTTGAAGTATGAAGTCCATAACATGAAGCTCTAAAAAGTAGAATGTCTAGCTGTTGTATTTGGATTTACCTGGAGTGCTGCATTCAGCTTTGGAGCATTGGCAGAAGGACATGGAGATGATGGAGCAGGTCCAGAGAAGGCCAAGAGGATGCTCAGAGGACTGCAGCACCTCTGCCGTGGAGATGTTGAGAGCTGGGGTTAGTCAGTCTTGAGAAGGGAGGTCTCAGGGGAGACCTTGTAGTGGCCTTCAGTACTTCAAGGAGGCCTGTATGAAAGGTGGAGAAGGGCTCTGCTAGAGAGTGTAGTGATAGGACAAGGGGTAATGGCCTCAAACTAAAAGATTTTGATTGAATGTAAGGAGGAAGTTATTTACTGAGGGTGGTGAGGCCCTGGCACAGGTTGCTCAGAGAAGATGTGGATGGCCCATCACTGGAAGTGATGGCCAAGTTGGATGGGGCTTTGGGTAACCTGGTCTAAGGTAGGTGTCTATGCTCTTGGCAGGGAGGTGGAACTAAGTGGTCTTTAAGGTCTCTTTCAACCCAAACACTTCCATGATTTTAACTCCTGGTTCTGCTGCTCAATAAACTGAAAAACAAAACAATCAGTTGCTGCCATCAACAGGCAGGATAAAACTAAACCATTATGTTCATTCTGAAGTTTTTGTAAAAAAAAAAAAAAAAAATATCTCATGTTTATGTTGATAATTAAAGAATTCATCGTGATTAATGACACTTCCATGAAAAACAAACAATTGCATTAGCTAGACTAAGAGTTTCATAGAAACATAATATCATTAGAATTGGTAGGGACCTGTAAAGGTCACCTAGTCCAACTCCCCAGCAACGAATAGGGACGCCTACAGCTCCATCAGGTTCTCAGAGTCTGATCCAGAATGACCTTGAAAATCTCCAAGGATGGGGCGTCCACCACATCAGGGTAATCTGTGCCAGTGCGTCATCACCCTTATTGTAAAAACTTCTTAAATCCAAACTACACCCCCTCTCCATGAGTTTGAAACAGTTTCCCCTTGTCCTGTTCCAACAGACCCTGATAAAGAGACTGTTCTCTTCTTACAGACCTGCTGTGACTTTCCAAGTATCATTGAGGGGGCACTTGGTGACTATGTCAGCCAATTCCCTATGGACTCTGTGATGCATCTCATTGGGACCCATAGACTTACAGATGTTCAGGTTCCTCATCAGTGAACATCAGTGAACAGATCCTTGCTTACAGCAGGAGGGGCATTGCTCCCCCAGTTTCCACCAAACATTCATAGACTGCAAGGGTAATTACTGGGTTTTTGCTAATTTTAGGTAGATCTGCAGAGCTGAGGAAGAAAACATTAATCCCACTTTTAATGGAATCCATTATATGGCTTATTTGCCTGAATCTTAATGAATTGATTTCAAGAAAAGTGATTCCAAATGCATGACAATGTTATATTGATTCTGTTGCTGGCATATGAAACACATAACACTTCTCTGTAGATATGGAAATCCACATTTCAAATGAAGATTCAACAATTTACACAGTAATCTCAAGTGAATTAAGCTAGTCTTAGAAAAATGTTAAATCTCAGCTGACTTCTTTGTCCATGGCAGGATTCATGCTGTGCAGCACTCCAAAATACCAATTAATATTTCCCTTTTAATTAGTTTATTCTTATCCATTAGAATTATGCCAAATGATTCTTAACCACATATCCTGAATACCTGTGGCTTGCAAGGGAATGAAAACTAAAATTACTGGGGACACTGCTTTAAGGACCAATGCTTCCCTATGGTTTTGTAAGCATGCTGGTCTATCTCTGGCTTCTTGGAATAGATATAACTTCACTCCTGATCATTGATTTCACAGCACAGAAGATGCTACTACAGAGTAGGATAACTTCACTTTGCATTTTTAATAGAGGAGTTTTGTTGTTTTCTTATTTGAGACATTCAACTGCAGGGAAAGGCTTTTGTTAATAAATATTGATACAGAGGGCCAGCTGGAAGTGTGAGATTTGGCTTTTTTTGGTGAGGAAGGAAGCAATGTTAACCCTTGACTAAAACCAACACAGGCAGTAGTATGTTCTGTTAGATATACTTTGTAAGAAACCCTTCTTCCTCAGTTTAATAGATAAGAAAGATGTGGAAAACAGTCTAAGGTCATACATTTAATACTGAGGTTAAACATCAAGATACTGACAGCAAGATTCTCTATAGACTTCATGAAGTTTTAATCTGAGACATCATTTCATGAAATGTGATAGGTAAGTAGAGGCTCAGGTGGGACAGTTTGCGTATGCCAGTAAGAACTGAAAAATGCTTCTTTCTAAAGTTTGCAGAAGTAGAACCTGGTGCGACTTCATAAATACATTTTTCTATATTTTAATGCTATGTAATCTTTGCTCCAGTTGATATTAGAAATAAGTGCAGTCTGACATTCTTGAGTTTGTGCTAGGAAGCATGCACGCTATTAACAGCAATACCAAAGGATTATTTGTGATTTCTAAGTTACTGCCAAACAAATCAATTAACTGCCAATTTCTTTTCCCACTTTGTCACTCTATTATAACAGAAGTCCTCTAATTGTTTTTATAGACTGAAACTAAGTCAATAAATGTTTTTATTGACTTGTGGGGAGTTCGATATGCGGTTAACATTAAAGTGGATGGCTTCTAGGGAGCTCTGAGAGGTGACTGAGTTCTATAAAAAGGATAGATAAATGTTGCAGGTTGTTAGCACTTCACAGAAACTTAAAAAGGTTTAGTCTGCTATGTCTTGACTGTCCTTTTGCTCTCAGAGTAAGTCTTATCTCTCCATCATGCTTTTTTAGCCCGAAGGATAGGGATTTTCAATTCAGTATTTATGTCATTAACTCTTATGGAGGAAGTGAGTTTGTCAAGTGTGACAGCTAACGGTAGTTTGATCGTTAGGTTCTGAGGATACTAATCTCTGGGTCACTTTGGGAACCGATAGCTGCAGGGCAAACTCTCTCAAATCAGGCTTTTCTCTGGAGACAGCATTGATCTAGGATTTAAGCTCAGGGCAAACTATTGAAACAAGTATTCCACTGGACAGAAGTGAAAGTATTGCTGATTCTTTCCTACAGAGCACAGTACTTAGAAAAAGCACAAGAAACCAAACAAGAATTTCTAATGTCATGGTAACAAATTTTCTGGCTTAAAATGACTTAGATGAGTAATGAGCGGAGACGCACCTTGGAGAAATGGGCAGTAGATTTGGAAAATAAAATGGACAACAGAATGTCTTCATACTGAGAGTAAAGACAGATATGTTAAGGTCTGTGAGGTCCATCTTTTACTCTTTCAGTAGACTGGTATGTCTGTAAAGGTGGTTACTACATTACCAGCCCACAGTATGGAGTAATGTAAAAGCAGCAAACTGCCTTTGTCTTAGCTTGTGGCCTAGCCTGCGCCAAGATGCATCATTAAGCTTGTGCCTCTGATAGGGTATACAAGAAAAGCTGTAATGTTACAGTTGGCTTAGAAACATGGAGTGATAGTATATACAACTTTACAAAGCTTTATTGGAAGCTTCATCTAATGCAGCTTAAAGATAACAATTACTTCAAGTACCACAATTAGACTGTCATCTCAGCTGGATTCTGCAAAACTGAAAGGGAGCAAAGCAAACATTCAAAATTAAAATCAATACATCATCTGGTCACCAGAACTCAATATAGCAAAAAATGCAGTTGTTCAAAATTTTGTCTTTTCAGTGTGCCAAGATCTCAATGAAGCCCATGCGTTTTTTAAGCTTTTATTATGGCTTTCTGCTATGTACTTGTCTACAATTTGCTGTCATAGGCAGCAGTGCTGTCCAACATTATTGTTGCATTAAACATTATATCTTAGAGCTCAAGTAACTTAATACAATCTGTTATGAAATAGTAACTTCAAGCTAATGTGCAATATTTTGAAGATTAGTTCTGAAAAAAATCAATGTTTATTGTTGAAGTACAACTCATTTCATGCATGCTGTGTATATTTCTGTTTCTGATGAGCGAGGATGAATTCAAAAGAACAGCTCAAATTGATTTTATTACCGCCAGTAACAGTGGGGAAATAACCTGTGACTATTCTGCACAAGCAGTTATGAAAGATTCAGTTTTGCTGCCATTATATGTTCGATGCTCCTGAAACTTCGAGTGGTACTTTCTGCTGGATGCTGCGCTCAGAGTTTCATCTGTTTCATCTCAGATGAGAGAGATTTCTCCTATTTTAGCTGCTTTGGTGGAGGAGAAGAAAGGTTAAGGGCAACCAGCCCACAGCGGGGGTTGGAACTGGGTTGTCATTAAGGTCCCTTCCGAAGCAACCATTCTGTAATTCTATGATTAAAAGTACTGTCTTGAACATATAGATTTGGAATCCATGAAGGACCAGTACTGCTTCCGCCTCTGCAAGACAGTCTATGGAAAGTTAACTATTGTGGTAGCAATGGTAATGGGAGGACAATTTGACTAGGTGATCTTGTAGGTACTTTCCAACCTTGTGATTCTGTGATTGTATTGTCACCAGCTTTTCACAACTGGTGCCTTGGCCCATCTGCCATAATAGCTTTTACACTGGAGGCATCAAGTTACCTTAATGGCTCGCCAGCTAGAGATGTGCCTGAAGCCTGTTCCCAACACAAAGATATCTGTGCGCAGAATGACTTCTTAGGGAACAAATGGTTTTTGGTTTCTGTTAAAGCAGCCATTGATGGTTCTTTAAATCAATGGTCACATAAGGAAGATCATCATGAACCAAAGTCTAAGTTTTTCCGAGTTTCCACAGAATAAACTTAGTATAACCAAGAACCACATCCACATACAGGTTCCTCTTAGCGTTTTCAAAATGGTTACTTGAGTCTAAGTAGAGAATACTTGCTGCAGTTTGGGTAGCTGGGGTGGTGTCAGATGTTGAACATAATTCGGAACAGAGCTTAAAAACAGTTGCCATGTAACAAGCTACTACTGTGGCAAGATATGGTCACACTGTGCTTGAAAATAAGAGTCTAATTTAACCTTAATAAGATTCTTGCACGCTATTAAATGCAAACATACATTTCTAATCAATTTGAAGTGTGTTGTGGGATAAGTATTTACTGCGTAGCTATTAAAGTGACTGTTTACTTTACATCAATTTTTAGTATTGAACATGAAATATCAATTGATAATCTAAATGCAAAAACCGCCCTATTTAAAATTTGTGAATAAATGCTTTCCAAAAATGTGCATCAAAACTTTCCATATCCTGGTGTTCTGAACTAAATACTGCTCATTTCAGTTTGTTTAGAGAAGAGGCCCCAGAAGGACTATGGCTTATGGCTAATTTAATCAAATAGTAAGATTTCTTTCTTGCCTTACCTGCTGTAAATAAATTTATAGGAGGGATATGATGCTTAATTAACCCCATAATTCTTACATATGGATTAATTAGCATATAAATTAGGGTTTCTTCTGTATTGTGTAGAATAGGCTACAGCATCAAACATAATTTATTCTTCTGCAGCTAAGATTTCTGCTTGCTTAAATGGCTTTGATTGCTTTAATATGGAAGTATTAGCTGTGTTTTCTGCCTTCTGTACCTCCTAGAGTACTCTACACAACACTACACCTGACAAATAGCATTTCTGAATGTTCAGAAACTGAACGATGTCCTGATTGCTGTGGGACAGAAATGGAAGTTGTAGGTAAAGATATCTAACAGAAGGAAACCATCAGAGATATACCCTTAAACTTCCGGTATTAACTTAGTCTAGACTTCTTATCACTCCTCTTTGAGATAAACTGTAAATGTCTAAGGTAAAAGGTTTAAATAAAAATCATAGTGGAGTGTAGAACAGAATTGTACTGTGGTTTGGTCCTCTGCGAAGGGTCTTTTTCAGTTGGTTATTTACCCTTAAAACAACAAAAGGTGAGATCACAGTCCCCTCCCTCCCCCAACACGCCTGTGCTTTTGTATATTGTAAATAATTCAGCTCAGTGAGAATACTACATAGAAATTAATGCTTCCATTTCCTCTTTTTGGAGCAAATCTCCTTTCAGTATGTAGCAGTAAGTTGCTGAAAGTCCAGACTCCAAACTGAGTGATATGTCATGTCTCTGAAAGCTGTCTGTACTGAGTCCATATACTACGTAGGTCTCTCCAAAAGTAATGCCTCCTATTTATTTCCATATGAACCACAACAGATACAAAAGGCACAATAACACTATTTACAGAGCAAATTTTCAGCTGCAAAACAGCTACCAGCTGTGCATTTTGACCAGTGATGAACAGGAGCCTGTGTGACATGCTCATACAAATCTGCCCTAGCAGAGGTGACTACTGTGTCTGTCACCAACTGCTGAAACGCTCTTCCCATCCCTCACTGCTATGTCCACTGCTTGGTCTCCATAAACATCCAGCAAGTGTTGATGAACATCAGTGGGTGTTGTTTTTCCCTGCATAGAGCAAGTCAGTGAAACACCTTTGCTTCGCTTTGCTTCATGTGCCTTTTCGTAAACAGTATTTTTGGCCAGAAATAACTTAGTTCAGGGGAGAACTATGAGTGCTTTCTTGACAAGCTCTTCCTGATTTAAGAGCACTGTTTGGAAATATGGGAGGTGTATGCTGAGAATTATCCATTGTGAAGACAATTCTGTCACTCTGCTGTCCTTTCTAAAATCAGTACACCAGTAGCAGGTATCTGCATTTTACCGATGTTCTTGTTAGAAATTTGTCCTGTAAGATATGAATACTATAACTTATTCCAGTCTACTCCTAGCGTATACACGTTAAGAACTTTGACCCCAAAGCTATGAGATCATGGAAACTCTGGCTAGGTTTTGGTTATAGTGGAATTACGTAGTAAATTTTCCTTGGAACTCATGGCAGAAATCTGTGCTCTGCGTTTCCAGCAATGAGGAGGAGCAGCCCTGATTTGCATTAGTCGGATGGCTTTCAGTTAGAGGGTTTCATGAGTAGAGGTCTGTGACTAGTTGAGTCTCCAGTCAGTTCTTAGTAACTTACCTTGGTGTGTGCATAGCTTTCAAATCACCTACTTTCAGAGGAGATGACAACATTAAGTTGATTATATTGCTGTTCTGCAAACAAATATTTTTCTTTTGGCTTGCTGATGCTACAGTAACAAAAATAACTGTCACGGGGTTATCCCTAGATATAAGTCCGTGACAGGGGGGCACAGGCCCCGGGAAAAAAAAAAAAAAAAAAAAAAAAAAAAAAAAAAAAAAAAAAAAAAAAAAAAAAAAAAAAAAAAAAAGGAAGGGGTACGAACAGTGCCGCGCGATCCGGCCGGCTCCGGGAGAGGGGGAAGGGCAGAGAGCTAGCAGATAGTTTCAACAAAAGCGAAAACACAGCGGCAGCGATCTGAGGAGGAATGGTAATTTACTAAATGTAACTAAATCAAACAAAATGAAAGAGAGAGGAGTATCCAAAATGCGAGTCAAACCACGATAGTGCGAGGGAAGCACGTGCTTTTCTCCGCGGCGAGCTGAGAAGGCTGAGGCGGGCAGAGGGAGAGGCAGAACGCTCGGGTACCGCCCGGAGCTCCACCTCACTTCCTCTTCGCGCCAAGTGCTCCGGGGGTGCCGCACCTCCCCTCCCATCGGGATATTCCAAATGCCCATAAGAGGCAGTAAACGGAACCAGAACGTTAACTCTTTAACTCCCACTGGTTCACGTGATGTTCTGATGTGGAATACTGACCGCAAAAATCACCAAACCACAACAATAACTGAAGATACTGACGAGTCTTAAACAGTGCTGATGTTGAGTTGAAACTGTTCCCTTATTATATCTGAAGAATCAGCCTTTCCTAATGCATTATGCATTAACTTTAGTGGCATCAGACCAATTAAGAAGCAATTTGATGAAAGTATTTTCTAGGAAACAGAGCACTTCCCCCTTAACCACTGGAATGAAATAAGTTAGCAGGCATATATTCAATACTGGTATTTCATCCACTTTTCTGTAACTGATCAAACCCAAGCTGTGAAGCATGGAAAAGCTGAAATTAAGGTATTGTGCAGGAAATCTGCACACAGTATGAAAATACATGTGTGTGTGTGTGCATAGCACTTCTGATGTACTTACTATTCTGGAGGCTGACAGAATTGCTTATTACTGCTGACATTTCTATTGTGAGTAATTGAAGACAGGGTCTGGGCTAAAATGTAACTGTTTGAACTCAGTTTTTCATACCTGAACATCTGCTTGAGATGGATTTTTTTTTGTTTGAGGCCGAATTTGGCAACCTTACTGTTCTGCTAATGTTAGTGCAAAGGAAAGAGGAGGGACGCAGGTGACAGGAGGACAGAAGAAGGTGAGCAGGGAGAAAGAGCTAATGGAGCAGTGTCTGAACCAGTCATTAAGTTATTCATTCAGATGTGGGGAAGCTAACCTGTGGAACCAAAACATGACAAATCTATTTTGATTTCTGCAGCTTAATTTTTCTTTAGATTGTGTCTGTCTGCTCAAAGGAGCTACAAAGGTGCTTCAAATAGAGCCCCGCAGCAGGGGTTGGAACTAGATGATCTTTAAGGTCTCTTCCAACCCAACCATTCTATGATTCTATCAGTGTTCATGCCAATGTCAGGGAAATCCCAGAGGGAGAACAGCTGGCTGGATGATGCCCCGGGAGTGGCTGAGGGAACTGAGATTGTTTAGTGTGGAGAAGAGGAGGCTCAGAGGAGACCTTATTACTCTCTACAATTGCCTGAAAGGAGGCTATGCAAGGCGGGGATCGGCCTCTTCTCTTATTTAACTAACGATAGTATGAGAGGGAATGACCTCACGTTGTGTCAAGGGAGGTTCAGGTTGCATATTAAGAAAAATTTCTTCTCCAAAAGAGAGGTCAGGTGTTGGAACAGGCTGCCCACGGAGGTGGTGGAGTCACTGTCCTTGGTAGAGTTCAAGAAATGTTTAGATGTGGTACTAAGGAGCGTGGTTTAGTGGGGAGATACTGGTGGGAAGTGGACAGTTGAACTAGATGACCTTCAACATTTTTTCCAACCTTGGTGATTCTATTGCTAGCATCTTGAATATTTGGGTGTAAAGTGGCCTTTTGCAGCCCATGGTTCATCATTAATAAAATACTTGGTGTAATTGCAGTGAGGTGGCCAAGATTGAAAGCTACTAGCACAATTAGTTCCTCTGTTTTGTGCACCTGGGAATCAAGTATGGTGATAAATGATTTCCTGAAGGAAATTTAGCCTAGAATCAGTGAGGAAAAACAACCCTTTGTGCCTGATGCTTGAATCAGAAATATATCTTTGGGGAGATCCTGTAAGGCAGTGATGCTGAATCCTCAGTTCTAGTATCTTATTTCACACTCAGTTTGTCATAAGGTACGATGCTTTTAAGGCTGACACAAGCCTTTGTCTACTAGAGAAACAGAAGCTTCTGAAGAATAAAAGGGATAACCGAAAAGGCTAAATTGCACTAAAAGATTTACCTAGCAATTGCATCTTGCAGTATAAAGTAGCCTTTGTGTTTGTAACTTTATTGCAAGGCTGAAATAACACAAATGTTACAGTGCATATTATAAAAGCATGGACAGCTCAATAGTGAAGTGCAGAAATAACAGAGCGTAACTGGAATGAAAATTGTCATAATCTGACACTGCACAAAGATTGCCCAAGAGGAAATAAGGAAACTGAAATCATTGAAATCACTGTCAGTATGCAGAATGTTGCTTTACCATATACAGCAGTAGGTGGAATTAACTGTCAGGATTTTGCATATCTTCATATTTTGCTTCCAATATGAGATCGGTCATTCAGACCAGACAGCGTTAAATAGCAGCTTAGCTTTCTACTGGTGAGCACTGAACATCTACCAACCCCTCCTCACCCAGCACTAGTTTAGATGAACTTTTGCAGATGGTAAAATGAAAGGGGAACAACTAAGATAAAGAATAAAATATCCACAAATCTGGTCATAATACAAGGATGGGAAAGCAGGTGAAAAATAGAGCTGTAAATCTTGTGGAACTCCTGTCTTTACAGTCTGTAATTACTGTGATTTACTGTCTATTCAGCATATGCAGAGGAATCAGGTAAGGCAGTTAGTGCTGGGGCTTAGGTATTTGAATATTACTTAAGAAAAGCTTTGATCTATTGCAGATTACTTTATGATACACTCAGGATTCATCACAGATCTTTCTATAAACCCAAGCTGAAACTAAATATACATGCATGAAGTGTTACCCTTGGCCACTTCTTGATCCAACTTCAGATTAAAGTGATGTAGCATCCTGGCACCTGTCAGATGTGCGTTTTAAAATGACGGTCAGATGGGATTCCAGCAGTTGCAATGAGCTGTTCTGTTGTGGCAGAATACTGCCTCATAGGTATGGGTGGGATGGCTTAGCCACTGGGCTTTTGTCCTGTATTGTTTCACCCTCCATAGTTTTTTGTATATACATGTGTAAAACAATTCTGCAGGAGAAGAGATGTGGTGATCCTAATAGGACAACATCATTCACTTCTGAAGCAAGGGACAAAGTATGGAACTAATGCTTTGGATAAGGTTTTGCTTGCCTAATGCATTCTAGTGTTAGAATGATTACTGAGATTGTCATATTTGTATAAATGAGAAAACTATCATTTTTCTAAAGCAGGATTTTTTTGTATCTAGAAATGAGTGTTGCTGGATTAAAAGTCTAGTTAGGGAGGTAAAATATCATCTTGCTGTGAAACAGCAGAACCTGCTTTCTGTGATGGGATTTGATTCATCTTGACTGAAATATGAACAAGCCTGACTATTTACTTGAAAAGATTGGTCCAAGGTAGAATGGTTTAAAAATTTTGCCATGTAACTTTACTCACAGATGGAGAACTTTGCCTTGATTCCCAGCAATATGAAGGAGCTTTCTTGATATCAGGTAGGGGAAGGTAGGGGCATGTCATTTACTTGCTGACCATTTCTAAATATACAAGTTAAAACCTGAAGAAAACAAAACAGACTGGTTATTTTTAATATTTGCTGAAGCAGTTTAAAATATCCCCTGTACCTAGATAGTATCACTGGATACTCATTTTAAAACTGCGTATTGTACTTACGTGAAGACTTAAATTAACAGCAAAACTGATGAAGTGACCCACACAAACAAGCTAGTTCTGTTTTCTTACATTTCTGTTTAGAGTTCAAGATAGGAAACTTTCTTGTGGGGTCAAATGCTGGGATTAATTCTAATGATACTGTGGAAATTCTGAGTAAATTTGCTTAAATTATTTGATCTTGAACTCGTCAAGTTTCATACTGGTGTTCTGTTAGCCCAAATGGACCATAGATATTCTAGCTAAATATTTGTAGGTTCTTCCTCTCTACCAACCCTCTTTCATCCAACATTACTCGGAGTTAGGAGAAAAAACAAGTACAGGGAAAAGGTAAGTGGAGTTTTCAAAGCAAGATGCAGCAAGAAGTGCAGCTGGAATTATTTTACCTTCATGAATAAGTTAATGTGGCAGTGAAAAGAAGTCCTGAAAATGTTCCAGCTTCAAATGAAACATATGCCTATCTTTGCAGGTTTAGTGATGTCAAGAAGAAGCTCCATATGTGCCACATGCAAACCAGAAGTTAATTTCTGTTTAGCACAGCATGTGCATCTAGTTTCAAGCTAGTTTCATAGCAGGCATAGATCACAAACTGGGCAGGTCCCAAGGGAAGGGCTCAGAATTCACGCTGCTTCTACTCCCATCCTATAGCTGTGTTATCCTCAGTCTGAAAAACACCCCATGCCTCCTGTGTCTGAGAAGAGCTATTTCAGTGCTCTGTTCTGCTTAACGTAGTCTGAAAGGAAAATGTAAAGAAGAGGTGATACCCAGTGCTTTGAGGGGAGAAAAAGGTTCCATAACTTCTGTCCTCCTGGTGACTTATTTAGCTGCAGCTGTTGGCACTACAGAGAGGCCTGTGGTTTTCACTGCATCACATACCAGTGCACAGATTAAAAAGTTTTAATACATTTATTCCATATCCTGGAAGGACAGGGAGGACAGCCTTTTGGCTAGGCCCCTTCATCCCCTTATCTGGGTTTGGGCTTTTCTAGTATAATTAGACAAGTTCAGTCAGCCCACTGGAAAAGAGGTAAGGAAACTTATACTCTGTAACTGACAAGCTAATTCCCATTTGTAGGGGAATGGTCAGGGCTTGAACTGGTAATGGAGCACCTGGTGAAGGAGCACAGCTGCCCAGGGAGCACAGGCAGATTGTGTGCACTTGTGCTCCCTACATGACCAGATGGGCTGCACCATAGGCTTGTATAAGAGCCAGCAACTGATAGGAAATATGGGCTGCTTTCGGAGGGAGAGTGCTGCATAGCAAGAGAGCCCCTTCATCAGCTGGATGAGTTCAACTTCCTGTATATGTCTTCCTGTATATGTCTGTTGGTTTATCCATGGATAAACCTTTACCTGATATTGTCAAGAACATGTCAGGAACAACTTTGCTTCTTTGTGAGCAGAATACCCTTAAACCGTGTAACAGGATCTATCCAACAGTACTGGTCGTAGTACAGAGTAGTATAGCCTATGTTTTGATTATGGCCTCATGTCCCATTGCAGCTTTTCTTTGTTAGAAGTTGCCCCTTTGGAGTTTCACAGCTAACTTTGTTACCCTTTTCTCAATGATAGAGAAGCATCAGCACTTATGCTAGTGTCCATCCCAGGATATTTGAGATGTGTCATTACCTATGTAGGTTGCTTTTGCTGCAGTGGGATGTGCAGACCTCTACTCAGAGAAGTAGTGGTGAATGTGCCCAGCTGTAAGTGTGCAACTTACAAATGTTAATTGGTATTGCTTAAAAGTACGTCTTTTCAAATAATGTCCTTGAGATGTAGAACAAGTCACTGCTTTAGGATGTAAAAGGTGTGTTTAGAGGACAGTGAGACCAATAGCTGTTTGCCCATTTAATTCTAAAGGATGGTACAGTTAACTACCCTAGTATAGTTTTTGCGAGATAATGAGTTCTGATGTCCAAACCTGCAATACAGCACTGAAACAATGTATTAGTAATATTAACTACATATGTACTTTCCAAGTATTAAGTAATTTTAAAAACACTTCTCAATGTACTGGTTTCTAACAAGCATCCATGTATATATATATATATATTTATATATATATTTTTTTTTAAGGTGCCCATAGTGTGCAGCTACTGCAGTGATGCTTTATCACTACAGTCAGGAACAGATCACAAAGATGCACAAATTGAAATTGCAGAATACAAAATGTTGTGTGTTTCTTTTAGAGAATAAATGATTTATAAATAAATTTATTTATCTGTGGAGACAGGCTGAGAGAGTTGGGGCTCTTCAGCCTCGAGAAGAGTAGGCTCCAGGGACACCTTATAGCCCTTCCAGTAGCTGCAGGGAGCCTATAGGAAAGCTGGGGAGGGGCAGCTTATAAGGGCAGGTAGTGACAGGATAAGGGGAAATGGCTTTAAACTGCAAGAGCGAAGATTTAGACTAGCTATTAGGAAGAAATCCTTTCCTGTGAGGGTAGTGAGACACTGGAACAAGTTGCCCAGTGAGGCTGTGGATGCCCCCTCCCTGGGAGCACTCCAGGCCAGGCTGGACGGGGCTGTGAGCAACCTGGGCTAGAGGGAGGTGTCCCTGCCTATAGCAGGGGTTGGAATGAGGTGATCTTAAAGATCCCTTCCAATCCAAACCATTCTATGATTCTATTAGCTCTTGAATGTCCTTGTAGGACATATGGCCAAGAATTGAGGTATAAGTGCTTCTGATATTTGTGCTGGTAGAAGATCTCAGTTGATTAGAGACAGTGTTACAGCTACGTGACTCAGCAGTATTCCTTTAATTCAAAGGAAAGGGTGGAACCAAGTTCTACTAAAGCAGCTGAGATCCCATTTTTGCAGTAGGGTATCTAAGTGAATACCAGTTAGCTCCCAATTAGGTGTGTGCTGGTAGAGCCCCCCCTTTTTTCGGACCATTGGAACAGAAACACAGCAAGTCCCTTGCACTTCTTTGGTTTAGGTGAGTGACTTTCAAAAATACTGCAATTAAATGCAGCTGTGCAGTTTCTTTGTGCTTTGGTTTTCACTTGTTGTCCTGATGTTTAACTCTGATAAATTGCATCACCTATGAGTTGTGTTCCACCCCACAAAAACTGGTTTTCTAAGTTTTTTTGAACATTGGTTCAGCTCTGTTTTAGAAGGAGTTAAGGGTGCTTTAACATGCTTGAAATCATGGCCATTGCTAGTTTTCTTGGGTTTTTAGATCTCCTGTTAACGTATCGGTATGCTGCAGTGCTTCTGAGAAGTGTTGTATGGAAGTGAACCAGTCCTGTGTGGCTGGAAGCACACCTCAGCTCAGTTCTGTCACAGCTGTATTTGAGAAGCGGTTCTTTCATATTTCTCAGCAATTTTCAACCCAGCTCTCTTACAGTATGATGGGACCTCATTCTGAAAATGGAACTGTTCTTCTCCAGCCAGTAACTGGAGGGGCACAAGGGTGATTTCACACATGTTCTGTTGCTGTGCTCCTGGAACAGAGCTGTTCTGCAGTGGCCCTCATGTCACTGTCATCTCAGGCTGGTTTGGGTTATGCACCAGTTTACTGAAGCGAAAACTAATCACATTAATTAAAGCAATGCTACCTCTAACACCTACAGTAATAATGATGAGTTTAAAAGGCTCTGCTCTGTGCTAGTTTGTGGCTTTAGAGCCATGTTCTGAAGTATGAGTTGGTTCTTGCTTTCCCTCTGTGTCCATCTCTTGTTTTGTAGTGGTGTTGATCAACCTGTACAAGTACAGGAACATCTGTATGAATCCATGTAATCAGTTCTGTAGTGTTCTGCTTGGAAGGCCAAGGCAAGTTCTTGGCCCACCTTACTTCCACTGCATTTCCTGAAGCCATTGTGCCAAGGAAGACAGAATCAGGTCCCGACGGCTGCTTTGCTGAGGCACGGAGGCACATTCAACTCTGCACCAGCTTTGCTGTCACCTTGAAGACCTGCAACAATTCGTACTCTTGTGAGCTGCATACCCTTGGTCATGCCTGTGGCCAAGCTTGGAATAGCTCCAGGAAGAAGCTTGTGGAAAAGAACTAGAGAAGCCAAACTCTCCAGCATTTCCCTTGTAAATGAATCTTGAAACAGCACTGCTTCACCATCTGACAAATTCCTGGATGGAGATTCAATACCCTGAGGGATACAAATTCAGTAGGTGCTAGGTAGCTGAGCCACCCATGACTGTGAAATTAACTCTTTTGCCAGGATCTGTGTCGATCCTGGCTCATGCAAAGCAAGTAGAACAGGCATTCCTGTTCCCATCCTGCTCCCTCCTTCCAATTGCACCAGTGTGTGTATGCAATTTAAGAGCCAACATACAAAAAATAAGTCCTGTATTTTAATAAGCTGTTTCTGTATTAAGGGCTTTTTGCCAGAAATATGTGGGATGTTATCCTGGGATCTGTGAAATGGATTTTAAGCAGCTGTTTATGTAAAACATGAGTGATGAATTTACTCATTTCAGTGCATGTCTGTAGTATTGCATATCATAACAGCTTGTTCCAAGAGTGGACCAGTAATGCTGTAGGCACTGGAGCAGCAAAGGTGTTTTACATAGTAAAAATATAGATGCTTATGTTGTCTTTTTCATTATGGTGTGAACTCTAGATTATCTCTTCAGTGATCAGAATTTCCATAAACATGGAAAAAAACATCTAGATGCAGGCACCTAAAATGACAGCCTTTATTTCTAGACGTGATAGGACTGCTGGGTATCAATGAAAAGAACGTGATCAGTTTAGAAAATCTGGTTGTTCTTATAGAGTGAACAAATGGAATTCGACTCCTGAAATGTTCTGCACTTCTGCTTCTGTAGAACTGGACTTTTGTGTCTGGTGAGTCTCTTAGTTGAGAGTGCTGCATGCTCATGAATCAGACTGCTGTTCTAACCAGGATCCATTCTCACCAGTGACAGTGGAGTTTATCAATTACCAATTATATGGCAAAAAAAACCAACACCCTGGATATTCAGTCCATGTTTTGTGGCTCATAGTCTATCTTGTGTGGCCTTCAAAGTTGACATTATTTCAAGTCTCCAGCAGGCAGTATGTATTGTAAGTGGTAAGGAAGAAAATACCACTACTAATCATTCTTGTAAAAACAGCTTTCTGAATGCTTAGTCTATTTCTGGTCTAAAAGACAGTTCCTCTTGCTACACAAGTAGATCAGTCTCGTTTTATGCTCATCTTAATTTGTTGAGACTAATAGCGCTGACTCTCTTTTTAATCTTGATATTTCTATGGATTGTTTGTCTGCTAGGTTGTTCTAGTTCCTTCTCTAAGCAATAGTGTCATTCATGTAAAGGCAGAGCATGACTGTGAAATGCTATTTTTGCCAAAGTATTGAAGAAAGAGCAGTGAGCTGCTTCACTTATTTGAAATCCTGCTTGGAGAATAAGGGAACTAGTAGGTTAAAATAACTACTGCTGTAAAAAATATTTTTTAAATTAGGTTGTTACCCACTGTGTCACCTGGCAGTAAGAAATGTGAGTATTCCATCTGGTTATATGACAGATCCTCTGCCAAAGGTAATGGGCTGCAGCTGTAAGTTCTCTGGGAAAGATCACTTCCATAGCTGCCCCAGACATACCTTCTTCCATATACTACAATCTGAGATTGAAATACGTGAGAAACTATTTGGTATTTAATTGATATATGGTCTTAGGATTCCTGAGATAACTAAGGAGCTTAAGCTTCTATTCTTCTTGCTGAAGAAGGCTCTTTAAAGCTTGCTATTTTGTTAATAACATCAGCTTTCACTTGTATTTCTGCACCACAACGATAAAAACATTGATGTGAACTCTCATTTGAGTATTTCATTGTTTGAATGGGAAAGCTGCTGCATCTTAACTCCAAAATCTGTCTTTATCGCTAGCAATTAGCCTAAAATCTTTCAAAGAAAAATGCATGGTAACAGATTGACTGGCCGGCAGTAGTCTGTTCCAACTGTGCAACAGCATATTCTACAATGCTGGTGCCCCATGGGAGCTGCAACAATATTCCTATTGTGTTCTGCTCAAATATGTCTCCCCATTCCCAGGCTCTTTGCTGGAGGGCTGAGCAGGAGAGGTCGTGCAGCTGTGAAAGGAACAGCAGCCAAATTTCATTCTGTGCTTGAGCTGATTCAATTGCTGCTGCCTTCTCAGTACTCAGCCTCTGGCTCTGAGGCCTATTTGTTCAAGTGGTAATTCCTGGATACCTTGAAAGTTCTTTATTGTGTGTATGGAGATGTATTAGACCAAGTGATGTATCGGAACAGCTGAAAGCTGATCAGCAGTGTAAGCCTCCATTGGCCCTACCAATTCTCCACAAAGCCACAGCGAAGTATGAAGCTGCTTTTCAGAAATCTCTGTATAACCCACTACAAGAAGAGCCTCTATCTTAACTCATTGAAAACAAACGAAACCCACCAAACTTTTTCTCAGATTCCTCATGTCTCTGGAATTTGAAGAGGAGGTCAATGCCTTCCTTGACCTGCTGAGATCATTTGGCTTTTCCTCCCACATAAGACCTTTCTCCATTTTTACTAACCTTTGAGTCTCTCTAGCTGCCCTGCAGCTGTGATCCTTCAGCAGCTTTGAAAGTAAAACTTTTTACTATTTACCAAAGTAAATAGTTTGGGGAGGGTAAAAACAGAGGAACCTTTAGTATTTAGTAGTATCCTTTTCTTATAAGTACCTTGAAGAATCTGTTTCTGTCAATGCATACAAGGTTCCCACTGTTACTTCCAGTTGGTGGACCTCACTGAGCCACCATACAGGAATTGTTAAAATTAGGGCATGATGTGAAAAATTCAGAGGTTTCCTTTTCTGTGTGCACACCGAGTGCAGGTTTACTGCCAGGCAGGTGGGCACAGAAGTTGGCTGATCCAGTCCTTCCTCCATGCTGGGTCTTAACCTGGTTGGAAGCTTTGGCCAACAGTAATCCTGTGTTACTCTGAGGCTATACCTGCTGCTGTCACCCTTTCTGGAGGAACAGAAGAACCTTCCAGAGTACAGTTAATCTTCCTTTTTCTTGGAACCAATCAATCCTAGCTATAAAAAAGAAATTTGACATCAAAGCCCAAATCTTAACGGTATTTAAGCATCTGACTCAGAGCAGTATATATTTTTAACTGAAAGTTATTGCAATCAGAATAGCAAGTAGTAGCACTTCCTAAACTTCACTTCTCTGATTTATATTGATTTTAAAGTCAGATTACAAAGAAGTAATAAAACAGCTGTAGCTTTTCTGGAGTAGAACATCATACCAAAATCAAATCAAGAAAAAGGTAGTTCTAGCTCCCTGCTGACATCTGGAAGTGCAGTAGGTACAGAAAAACTGCCTGAATCGCAAGGACCATGTTTAGAAAACTGAGATACTCAGCTATGTTATGTCTAGGGAGAAAGCAGAAGGGTACACAAAATGAGCAAGGGATACCTTGCAAAACATTTGGTTTGAGTTGTAACAAGTCCCATGGAGAGCTTGCTGTGTTCTTCCCTGGAATTCACCCTTGCTGGGAAATGTCACTCTGCAAACACTGAACTGTGTTTTTAAGTAATAAAAAAGCATTTTGCTTCTAGTGAGCTTGCATGTGTTACAATGCAGTTTGTTGTGCTGTATGATTACTTGTTGGCTCAAAACCTTATTGCATGTAACTGCAGAGAGAGCTAAGCTTGCATGAGTATTAACTGCATGTGAAGCCTGTGAGGAGTAGCTTGTTACAATAGGTTCAATTTCAGGTAGGTTCTGCAGAGTATAAGCTTAGTAAGGCAATCTGTTTACAACTGAGCTTCTCCTACAGCACTAGACAAATTCTTTCTGGAAGGGGAACAGGGCCAAAAACAACAGTAGACTTGCTACTAAACAAATGGGACCAACTCTCAGTAAGGCAATAGAAAAACTGTATGTAGTATCACCTTTTCTAGATTTCTGTTCGTGTTTAACTGATGGCCCTTATATCTGTTAGAAACTATTTAGATAACATCAACCCAAGAGAAGTATGTTTATGCTAATGTTAAGTCAGCTAATTGTGTCCACGATGACAGGTTTTAGCCAGCAGATGGTAATGCCTCTGACTTGGTGAGGTACAGGATTGCAAGTGCAATTTCAGGCTGATTTGGCCCATGTAAACAAAGCTGTGCATGCAGTCTGCAATCAAGTGAGCACATGTGCACAGCTGTGTTTATCTGACACTTTGCAAATCAGGCTTCTCTTTCTAAATAGCATGCTGACAAGAGCAAGGTCATGGAAATCTTCCTATTAGCACTTAAGTTGATATTCTATAAATACTTCAAGAGTTTGAAAATTGGGATTCTAGCTTCTCACAAAGGACTGCCTTTTAATGTTTCAACCTTCACTTGCACGTACCCAACTACAGGGCCATACAGAAGATAGCTAGAAAAAGCCTTAGGTAATGGATTGACTTTCAGTAAGTAAAAAAAAAAAATTAATACCTACCTCAGACTTTCAAAGTAAAGTGTTAACAACAAAATATATGGGCTTGGTTGTGGCAACTCCAGTCTGTTGCACAGGGCTTCTATCTCCCACTAGAATTCACTGAAATTGAAAGAGTATGGTCTCTACCGTACTTAAACTTGAAACACAGTGGCTGTTACTCATGGCAGTAGGGAGCGTGTCAGTATGTCTTATGGGTTCTGTTGTGAAGTTAATTTTTAATTGAATTTTCTGAATCTGTTTTGGAAAGACAGACCACGGGCTTTCAGAAGTTAGTAAATAAGATGAGTGCACTTACTCCAGCTGACAGCATGTCAACAATACAGCTATGAGATAGATGACAGGTATAAGGGCTGCTGACAGCCTGAAAGATAATTTAGAAAGCTTGTTCAAGACATTGCTTTGAAGGTAGGAACATCATCTTCTCATATCTGAGAGCTGCATTTGGACACAGCTGGGGATGTTTCAATCAAACTGCAGGCAGCTGAAAGTCAGGGCTAGTGGTGAGCAATTCACATGGAGTAAACTTCATCTGCTATGGTATCCATCTCTTTTGATAAGTCTTCAATAGATTTTTTTCTGAATGAGAAAAATCGCGATGGACTGGCACTCATCAACCAAGCCAAGCATGTGTTCTGTCTCTATAAGATCTTAGTAGATTACTGCTTAAAATCCAAGAGACTAAATAGTGTACAAGTCAAGATACTTTAGTACTATAATCTACTGCTACTCTGTGTATTGCAGAAGTGTGTATCCAGAAGATGGTACTGCCTATGTAGCAGCACTGAGTTGTGCTGCTTCCTTTGCACAGCTACTGGAGCATAGCTGGTGAGTGTAAGTATGTGTACTTGCCTCTGCTTGGCATAGCTTCTGGGAATGCAGGGCATGGTCTGCTAAGTAGAAAAGCTGGGGAATAGCTGCAGGTTGTTTATTTTTTCTCCCTGGTTGTTGTGCCAAGGTTTGGTACACCTGACCGTAAAGCTTTCTCCATAACTCTAAAACGTGAGGTAGATGAATAATCAGAAAGCTTTAGAAAACTTGTGTTAATTCCATGCAAAATGGTGCTACTAGAAGCCTTTGCAGAAGTATTGCGAGATCATAGTGCTGAAGATACTTGTAAAGCGGCTAGGAAAAACCACAGGCATATATTAACTCATGGTTTTGGAGGAGTTGGCTGAGGAGCCACTTGGGCAGAATGAGGACCAGGAGAGCTGCTGAGGGGCTCCTCTGATTAGAGCAAAAATAAGTCAATAGAACCCCTTATGTGGAACAAAAAGGAAACAAAAAGAAAGAATTGTATGGCTCATAAATTCTTTCATCTGTTACACATTGCTTATGTGGTATCTTATCTGTGCTGTGTTCTATTTTAGCTGGTTTTCTATTTGCCTAGAAGTATTGAAAGATAAGTTTTATGTGCAGATTCCAATATAATGACCAGATGCTTGCATCTGTCTCTCCCAGGTGGCTGTGAAATAAGGTCTTTTTTCTTCTTTTTTTTTTTTAAGTGAAGAACTATACCAAGTATCACTGTGCAATGGAGTAACTACATTTGCTGTCTACCTGTGCTTGAGAAAAGGGAAAAGAATAACATTTGTTTCATATTTCAACCTAGTGTTGTGCTGCAGATGACTTTTCTAGTCTCTTCCTTTCTCAAGATATCTTCTTACTGAAATAGAATAAAAGGATGCAGATCCAAGAAAGGCTTTTTAACTTATGTTTAATCAAAATTGTAAATCTCCAACTTGTGCAGACTGAGTACATTCTGAACATATTTGTGGTCAGATCATTTGAGAAATCTGTGCTTCTTGTGCTGAAAATACCTGTGCAGAAATTCATGTTCTGTTGTCTACCTCCTGTTTCACCCACCCTCCTGAGTAGAACTCAGCATAGCTTTGATACAGAGTGGGTACCTCCAGGCAGTTCTGGCCTTTGGGAACGCTTTAACAAAAGTATTACCTTTTAAAGGCTGTAACTCCACAAAGAAAGCTTATCTTTCAAGGGCCTATGCATTCAGATTAGCAACTCCATGCAGGCTCCCAGTAATTTGGGTTAAGTCAGAAAACTGAAGAACAAAATGAAAATGTGACAATTTATTAGTGGTGCATACCTCACATGAAAGATACGTACCTTCTCTTAGGAAGCTTCTGGAGAACCTGTTTGCCTTTGCATCTACTATAGCTGATGTCAGTTGGATGCTGAGATGGTGCAACTTACCCCCACTGCAGTAGGATGGGCTTGGATTATAAGAGACAATTATTCAAGTTTAATTTTCTTTCCTGTAACTTAGTACTGGTGAACTTCAGTACGAAAATATTCATGATGGCACTTGCCCATGTGGAGGAGCATTTTAGATCACTGTGGAAGTTCAGTTTCTCCAGTTTTTTGCTTGGGTGCAGTATAGTACCTCTTGCTGGGGAGCTGTGAATTGTCCCACTTCTTCATAACAAGATGTCTAGCCCTACAGGTTACAAACTACAAGCAATTGAATGGTATTTTAAAATCTGTCATATGCCAACATTCAGCTTGCTTACATATTGATGTGTGTTGCATTTTAAAGTGGCAATCCTCTCAGTAAACACAGGGAAGGACTATACCCTGTCAGACTGGATTCAATCGAGTTCAGCTGGCCCTGAAATGTCAGAACAATGCCACGTGGGGAAGTGAAATTCCTGACTTCTATAAAACCTACTGAGCTGTTTCAGTGAAGGCAAGTAATATTCTTTGACACGTGATGAAAATTTTCTGGAAGGCAAAAGGAGTTCTGAGTGGGGCCTTTCGCTACTAACTTGAGGATGCTCCTGTGGCACTGGTTGATATCTGTTTGTTCCATGCCCTTGGCCAAAGTTCTGACTGGCTTCTCTGTCCCTCCATTCTCCTGTTCTTCTAGTCATGATGACAGACCAACCACATGTGAGATTCCTCTATAGAGAGCAGCATGCTGTCACTTCCGCACTGGCTGTGACTTGATGCCTTCTCTAAGAGACCTCAGCAAAGGTTAGGCAGCCCTATGCTTTCCCTCTCTCGCTGCTGAATTTAGAAGAGGGGTGTGCATGTGTTGATGGACAAGGCATCTTGACTGGTCCATGTTAAGAGTTTAGTAACTGCAATACAAAAAGATACTCTTGACTGCAGCCTGTACAGAAGGTAGGAATTTACCTTTATGTGAAAGGGAAGATTGTTTTTGGTCTCTGACACAATGAGGGTCTATGACCCTCTTGGGGAAACAATTAAGGACTGGACGTTAAAGAAGCATGATATCTGCTTGGTCCTAAATGGCTCAACTTGATTTAAAAAAAAAACTCTGGCTACGTGGATTAGAAAAAATGGTGATCAGGGAAAAAAAAAAAAAACAGCTAGAGAACTTCAGCTGTACTGTCTCAGTAAAACTTCCAAGGAAGAGCTCTGAACTGCAAAGCCTTGAGCAAATTAATTGTAAGTGTCTCTTACATAATTGAGAAATGCTTACTCTGTCACCTGGAAACTTAGGATGCTGTAGTTGGATCTTATACACTTTCTGGCTGTGCGATAGATTTGTCAGTAAAGAATTAGCTCTAATTAAAATTACATGAGATCTTAATGCTTGAGCTACAGTGTTTATTATTGTGGGTTTGGCTTAATACACAAGTAATTTTTGCCACAGTCTGGATAGAAGGTTAATGGCGGACGTCATGTAGGCAATGAGAGCCCTGGGCCTGACTAGAATGCACTTCAGTTCTAGGAGACTGCTGACAGGAGCAGGGAGTGCTGCCTTTGTGTAGGCCATCCTACTTGTGGCTGATAAGCTATATTTCTTCTTACATTAAACTGGGTAAATGCTGTAAGAATGGGATAACTGTGCTGTCCTTGTTTTGAATGTGAATACTTGCAGTTTTAATAACTCTTTAATGAATTTGCTATCTCTTTGCCTGATCCTATATTGCCAAGCATGTGAGAAATGCCAGAGTGAACTTTGAAGGTACATACTTCACAGAAAAAAAGGATTAATGTAGTCCACAAAGACCTCTCTAACATATACTGTAAAAACACAGTAAATATCACAGGTTACCATTACTGAATATCAGGGAAAGATTCCAAGCTTTATTTTTTTGCACAGGTCACTTTGTTATATCTGATTAGCAATATTGAATTACAGTAAATCAACATATTTTGGCAAACATGCAGAAGTACAGATCAAATACAGACTTAAATACCAGTAATCAGTAAAAATAAATGGTTTTTAAAATACCGTTTTCCTTTCATAACCACAGCTGCAATATAAATGTATCTCGTAGCAATCCAGTGTGTGCTGCATGTGATGACTGATTTTTTTATCCAGTCTTTCTAATTCAGAGATTAATTGTTCATACTTGTATCTTCTCACTTGTTCTCTTGCTTCCTAACATTTGAATTCTAGATACTGTTTAATGATAAAGTAACCTATAAATTTGAGCAGCAAGCACAAAAATACACCTGATGCTTTAATAAGGACTTCATTTGCTGATGTTTCCTTAGGCCACAAACCAAGCCTGCTTCCTGTCTTTTTGATGGGGACTGCCAGTGGGAACTGGGTGGATATGTTCCCTAATGCAGTGCTGAAGCCTGAGAAAGCAAGAATGCTGCATCTGATATTGATATACATTTTAGCGCGGGTCCAGAGGAGGGCCACAGGAGTGATCAAAGGAATGGAAAACTTCCCTGCAAGGATGGGCTGAGAGAGCTGGGGCTGTGTAGCATGGAGAAGAGAAGGCTGCAGGGAGAGCTGAGAGTGGCCTGTCAGTAACTAATGGAAGGCTGGGGACAGACTCTTTAGCAGGGTCTGTTGAGATAGGACAAGAGGAAATGGTTTCAAACTAAAAGATGGGAGATTTAGATTGGATATAGGGAACATTTTACAGTAAGGATGGCGCTGCGCTGGCAGTTTGCCCGGGGAGGTGGGGGAAGCCCTGTTCTTGGAGACATTCAAGGTCAGGCTGGATGAGGTTCTGAGCACCAGATGGACCTGTGGTGCTCCTGTTCATTGCAGGGAAGTTGAGCTAGATGACCTTCAAGCATCCCTTCCAACTCAAAATTACTGCAAACAATGGCAGCTCAATCTAGTGTATAGAGTGCAGCAGATGAGTAATACAGTTCAAGTGCCCAACATGGGTTAAAGCATGCTGAGGGCTACTGAGGAAAAAGACTACCAAAAAAATCCCCAACTTTCTTCAAAGTCCCAGGATTTAATTAAAAAAAAAAAACTAATGTGAGTTAAAAATCAAATCTCCATGAAAATCAGGGAAATGGCGGGGGGGGGGGGAAGGTCATTCCAAACTGAGAATCATGTGGTGCTCAGATGTCATCTGGTGGCAGTAATATTTACTGGCTAATCCTTAATTCCATATCTTTTAAAAATGATGAAGAGTGGCTTATTGCAATATGGAACTCTGTGTAGACTGAAAAAGTTACTGAAATGAGAATACTGATAAGAAAATCTACCAAGAAACCATTAAACTTTATTCCACCTTGGTAACAGGGCCTCACTTGAAATAAAACGTTCTTCGGAAAGTTCTGATGGAAAATAATTAAAAGGAAGCACCTAGGCAACGGGATGTTAGTATTTTATTTTTCCCTAAAGCCTCAGATAGCTTGGATAAGCAGGAACAAGGAACCAAAATCAAGGTCTCTTGCCTTACTGGGTCTACTGTTACTCGCTATCTACTTGACTGTATATATTCACCTTGGGATCAATGCTAAGTAATCTCCTATGAAAATAGTGATAGTGTATATGTAAGTATGGTCTTGGCATGGAATTGCAGACTTTTTCACAATGTAGAATCCAGATCACTAAAAATTAAGACAGTTTCTTAAATATTCATCTGAATTTGTAGAAAACCATTGCTTGGACGTTCATAAAAGTGATTGTTGTAATTGCCAATGCAGGAAAAGTCCTCATAACGTTTTTCTTAAGCAATATCCTGAAGCGGATGGAGTATTTGAGATCATTTTTTTTCCTGTGTGAATGGAATAACTTTTATGGCTTTTGTGATTCTTATGTTCCTAGAATCACCAAGGTTGGAAAAGACCTCCAAGATCATCCAGTCCAGCCATTCATCTACCGCCAATATTTCCCTACTAAGCTATGTCCTTTAGTACCATATCTACATGTTTCTTGAACACCTCCAGAGATAGTGACACAACCACCTCACTGGGCAGCCTGTGCCAGTCCATGACTGCTCTTTTAGAGAAGTGTTTCCTAATATTCAACCTGAGTATGTTAATGCTGCCTGGAATAGCTTGGTTTTTTCTTTTAGTTGAAATTGCAGTTCAAGCAGCACGAGACTTTCTGTTAGAGAATGTGAGGAAGGCTTCAAAGGTAAATTCAGCTTTTTAAGGGAAGAGTTTCTTACATTAGTGGTCAAAAGAAACAATATACCTCTAAATGGATTTTTAGCATAAATATTTTTCCTTACCAAGGGAAGAAGGGAAAAACATTGTCTATTAACATTAAGCAATT
Organism: Pavo muticus; assembly: GCA_016647715.1. Taxonomy (NCBI): domain Eukaryota; kingdom Metazoa; phylum Chordata; class Aves; order Galliformes; family Phasianidae; genus Pavo; species Pavo muticus. The sequence goes on along the minus strand of JACDJE010000045.1, from coordinate 1,790,265 downwards.
CTCTGACCACCATAAGTAGTCCTGCTTTGTTTCCCTGCTTGCCATCTCCTTTTTTCCTGATGTTTGAGTGCCAAACCCCAGCAGTGATCTGTGAGCTATGAAATAGCTCAGAATCCTGAGCAGGGAGGAAGGTGCCTGCTTGGGGCCCATCTCAGCGCTGCCCTGCTCTGACTCTTCCCATTTTGTGTGAATTGCATTTCCTAAAAAAGGCACTGGGAGCAATTTCAGAGATCATTGCCAGGTCAGGAATTGGGAAGCTGCTCTCTGTGCCTCTCCATAATAACTTCTGCTCCTGTATACTGTGAAATTGAAGGTGATTCTCAACTAGGAGCATTCTTACTTGGCCAGGTGCTAGTATTCCTCGTGAATGTAAATAAAATCAGCGTTCCTAAGTCAAGGAACATAAAGGCTTTGTCACCTTTGTTTTATGAGAGTTACTGTAGAGAAAAGCCTACTCTGCAACATTTCTTCTTTTAAGAAAAAAAACTCTAAAATACATTAAGTTTCTGGAACTGTGATCAGATGCAGGGAGATTCTGTGCTGATTTGATTAAGAATATCTTAGATGGATGTGTTTTTTTTAACAGACACTGACTTGTCAAGCCTTAAGCCCATTAATAGTAATCATATATCTTTGTATTTCCTCCAAATGACAGACAGAAGCCAATTTAGCAGCCTTAATGTCACTTTCCTATCCTCATCTCATAAAAATGGAGTTCTGCCATTGTTCAGAAACAAGGTTGGAGAAATCAGACTAAGCTGCTGAATACCGTCACATACTTGGCTTAAATCTGTTCCAGAGACTAAGTGACTCCAAGTCGGCTGCCAACACTGACTAAAATTTTAGCTGAAAGCACAATGTAAGCCCTATCCAATTGTAATCTGTGTCTTGTAGCATTTCTGGGCTGATAAGTTTCTCAGTACAACTTCAAATGTTAACAAGGTACTAGTGAAGAGACTGTTTTCAATGCATTCCCAGAGTATGTTGATCTCCCAGTGCAAGAAGTCCTGCAGGGGAGGCAGGAAAGTGGCATGGCTCAGCAAAGACCTGCTGGTCAAACTGAGGGCTAAGATGAAAAAAAATGCGCGGAGTGGAAGTAGGGTAGTATGGCCCAGAAATAATACAGTGATACCATCTGGACAGGACAGACATGATGAGATCAGCAAAGGCAAGGCAGAGGTGGGACTGAGCTTGGCAAGAGATGTGCAAAACAACAATATCCTGTTCCTAGTGGAGAGCACGGGAAGAGGAGCTGGCCTGTGTGCCCTTTCCACCATAAGGTCATATGGGCAAGGAACAGCTTCTGTACTAGGTGGGCAACCAGGAAGTTGATGTTAGGCAAACTTTTTCTTCTGCCAAGAATTAATCACATAATATCAAATAAAATCATGCTCTGGATTTTTTTTTTTTGGGGGGGGGTTGTCTCGCTCCAATTTATATGAGGGAGATGAGGTTCTTTTAATGTATGTGTACCCGACGTGAGATTAAGAAACAACGGTTCAAATGTTGGTCCAACCAGTTTATTGCAAATCTTAGTCAGGGAGATGGGGAAGGGGAAGGCGGACACTATTATGAATTAGGGTAATGGGGAAGGGAAGGCGGGCGATAGGAAAGATAGGAAATAAAAGCAAGGAGTCTTTATAGGAAGCAAGAGGGAGACAGTCACCACCAAGGGTCCAGTGAGGTTTGTAGTTCAGTCTTCAGTAGAGGTGGGTCATCGGGCGTTGTTCCGTTGACGATGAAGGTGATGATCCGAACACCGAACACAACCATGATGATTTCCAATGGCAGTATTTATAAGTTCAAAGTGGCTGAGTCAGCTCTTCTTGGAGTGACAGCTTCTGGCTTTTGGATCTCAGCAGGAACTCCTTTGTTCCCATCTTCCAGGCCTTGCCAGCAGATAAGAGGGAGTATGGAGGCGCCAACTTGTATCTTGTCTTCACAGGATACAGTGGTATCACCCCACAGTCTCCCATAGCAGACTGGAGTTATCTGGTCACAGGACAGATCTTCCACCAGTAAACAGTCCTGAGCACTCCCTTCCGAAGGCAAAAACAGCTCCAAAGAAATGCTTTCAAATGTAAAATTGACCAGATAGTGATGTTGATTGCCATACAGCAACACCTACCTCTCATCTCCTAGAGATTTATAGCAAGGAATACCTCAGGAAGCAAACTTTGAGCCAGAAAGAACAAAGAAGGATTCATACAGGGGTTGAGAGTGAAGAATTAAAATGCTTCTTGCAATTACTTGACTTTGAAATGATGAATCTAAAATCTTGACTGGATCCTTGAATTTTTTATTCATCCTGTCTGCTTCCCTTCTGTTGCCCTTAGACACTGCCATTCAGGATGGCATTTCATTGGCACATTACAAAACCAGAGTCGGACAGGAGCAGCCAAAGCCTTTTGCTGGGTATTAAATCATTTTTCCGTAGACAGGAGTAAATGACTTTTTGAAATGAGGTAACATGGCGAGCAAATTCAAAACTGTTCAGTAAGTCTAAAGCTCAAGTTTTCTGTATATTGATCTAACTTCTTTCCAACAATACAAATATGGTAGCTAACCCTTGATATTGTAGGTTTCATGTAAGAATCATGAATTGAGAAGTCTTTCTTGCAGAAGAACTTCAGAATTTTTATTATTTCTCCTTGCTATGGGTTAACAAGATTGAAGTTAATGACTAAATGGTGTCATTAAGCCTCCCAGAACCTGAGGTATTGTTTGTGGGATAGGGATGGAAGGGAAGCATGGTGTCTCATCCAATTTAATTGTGGCCAGCATGAAATTCTGCTTTATACTCTAGAGCTCAGTGAAAACTTGAGAGGTTTTTATCACAGCTAAACTGTATGTGTAGCCTCCAAATGTAAATTCAGTAATTCAGTTATAAAGATGTTGTCACATTAGTTGCATCTTGCCATAATTCACAGGTCTTTATTCTTCCAGACACTTCAAATAAGATTCTGGTATTATTAAATATTTTCATGTGTTTTATCACCATGGTATCAAACTGTATGCTTGAATAGAAATAACGTTTTTAGGCAGGGTTTTCCTTTTCAAGCTAAATCATATTTTTAAAATTTTTATAATGCAATACTGGAGAGAATTACTGCTGTCTACATATGAAGTCGTGTAGTATAATATATATGATTCCATATGCAAGTAACATTCAGCTGTGATCTTGTCAAGCTAAAATACAGCAAACAAATGTTGTTAAAAAACAGACTTTCCCCAAAGAATAAGCTAACTGCATACTGAAGTTAAGTGCTGAAGTGTTCCTTAATGTACTACCATTAATACACCTATTTTGGGGGAGGGTAAAAGCTCTCTGATAACCCATGGGCAGTATTGTAACATATTACTTGTGCCTTTAATTGTATCCTGTTAACCATCAAGCTGTTTGCATTTGATTCCACCAAGTGCCTCCAGCGTTCCTTAAACAGCTTTGAAGATTTCTCCCTGTCTTATAATCCATCAATTTAATTAGTACACAAGATAGCTGATGAGATAAGCAAGCACCTCTCCCAAATAACTGATGTGTCAGTTTTGCAGTAACAGAGTCCTCAGCCGCCTTCTCCAACTATTTACTGCAAAACTGAACAGCAGAGATCTGTTTCTCAGTCTGAGGAATAGGAAAGCAAACACAACTACTACAACTGTTCTACTACATGACTATGCTAGGACAAATAAAACCCTTACATATAGTAATGCAGGACTTGATTGCAAGTTGCTTTTGAAGAGACATACAGTCTCAAAAATAAATATGTATAACCAGTTTGTCTAATACCTTTAGAGACTGTTCCCTCAGCTTTTATAATCTGGGTACTTTTTAATGTCTTATATTAGTATTGAATCATGGATTTTATTTTGCTTTCATTGAATTAGTCTTGCATATGCACACAACTGATTGTAACTTATTTGCCAGCAGCACCTAGCCTTTGCTTGTGTGTATCAAGGTAAAGCTGTTAGACTGAAACAACCTGTGATACATATTTGCAATGCCACCGTTTGAAGTGATTTTATTGATGTGATGTTTTCAGTACAACAGTAGGACAGCCTTAGTTGCTAGTTGCTGACTTGTGAGCACTTAATTTTGACTCAGCATAGCTGATGACTTCTACTGGTTTAAGCGTTGCACTGTTTGTCATCGCAGATCAGATGTTGCAACTTGTGCAGACCTGGAAGAAGCACAGATAAACATGTTGCACTATCTACTACTCTGCTATTTCTGTGCTTCTTCCACATGCCCTTGTCAGTATTTCTGGCTTTACCTACTTCCATGTATAAAACGGCAAAATGTTGGCCTTTAGAAAATCACTTTTCTTAGGGTAAAAGGGGTAGCTTAAGCATCTCAGTAAATGATGGTGACCGTGTCCAGACTTTAGTTATAGAACTGCACCTCAAGATACTCATCACTACTGTTCCTCTCTTGAGGTATCCTAGCATTAGTGCAGAAGCAGGTTTACTAATTATGTGATTTTTCATCAGTTTTTGGAGTGTTAAAATGGGATACCGTTATAAAATGTGAAAACATTTTCAGCTATTCCTTAAAATTCTCTTACAAGACAAAGATCCCTTGGCCAATCTTTTGAACCCAAGTCACTGCTCAATTTCTTACAAGTCTGCAGAAAGCTGCAGAGATTTTTTTTGTGATAGAAGATTCCATTTTTGGAGCCTGAAATAGATAATCTGATTCTGATACCTGAACCGTTAGAACATCTCACAGCACTGCATCAGCTTCAAAGACTGTCAGGTAATCCCACTTACTGCTGTGCTGTCCTTCTAATGGTCATCTGCTCATTGCTTTCTCATCTTCTTCCCAAAGCATCGAAATGTTTGCATGGTTGGAAGTTGGTGTTCACCTTCCCAGGAAATGTTCCCATTTTCCTGGCTGGGTTGATAACCCCACAAAAGTGTCAAATAAGTTTTGTGGCACAGTAATAAGAAAAAGGAGCAGTACAAATTATATGCAATTTGTGGACAGAAAACAAAATTGCTATGTTTTCAAGGGCACTAGCCCACTTTCCCTCCTCTTCACTCTGTCAGGAACAACTGCAACAGTATTAGAGCTGTCATGGAAGGGCCAGGTAAACTAGGAGATCTCTTATCAGTGTCAGTGTTAAGATCCTGGATTTGATGGCAAAGCAACAGGAGGAATAAGGATGGCTTGGTAATGGAAGTGCAACAGCTGCACTTGAGGCAATCAGAAAAGCTTATGGGAATGACAGTGAGCCGCTGTCAGTATATCTCCATGCTGATGAGAGGAAGGGAGGAAGACCTGAAGTTTCATAACAACAAGCTTGAGAAAGTGTGCTAGTGATGAGCTGTGCAGAGACAAATGCTCGGGAAACAAGAGTACTGTAAAACCATCTTGATGGTATCCACACGCTTAAAAAATTAAGTAAAGAAAATCCTTGGAGCTCGTGCTGGAAGGAGAAAACACGTTGTCCATAGGCTACCACAGCACTGTGGGCTTCCAAGGTACAGGTTATCTTCTGAATCCCTGGGGCAAATTCACCAACTTGTACAGCCCTTACCTTTAACATTTATATTGCTTGGCAAATTATGCATAAATGTAATAAGGTTATTTTAGCATTAGAGAATTTTCTTAAGTGAAATGAATCAGTATGAAGATCCACTACTGAATGTGGACTGTTTAGTTTAAAAAAATATTGGAAAAATTGGTGCTGTTCTCATTGAAATGAAAACATATTCCATGGGACATTTCTGAAAGATATCATGGCCCTTTCTCCAATTTGCTATAACCTTGACCTGGCCTGCAGGAAATTCAGACTTGAGAGCTTCTTCAGCTCCTTTGGCTGCAATGTGACAAAATAAAGAACAACACTCCAGTCTACAGGAGGACTTGAATGTGTTTTTGCTGTGGAGGTAGATAGTTCACACAAAACTACACTTTCATTTACCTAAGATGTGCCCCAGCACCAAGATCCATGCTTTAATCTGCAAGATCACAGCATTCATACGAACAAGTTAATTACAGCTCAGGAGTCTGTAGGGAAAATTGTGGTTTCTTGAATTGTTATAGGTGCTGTCAAAATATTTTTGTGGGAAAAATCATTCCTGAGTACAAAGCCACACCCAGTACACAAATCATTGCATCATAGGATGGTTTGGGTTGGAAGGGACCTTTAAGATGACCTAGATCCTTACTGTAACCTTAACATGGAGCAGTCTGCAGTTCCAAGAAAGAAATTACAGGTGTGTTAACTTGCTTGAGATTGTTGTTGCTTAGGGTGACCATATGATCACAATTAATTGCAGACAGTACATCATTACATAGCACTATGTTTCTGGCAATGTGTCAGTTGAATACCTTAGACGTAAGGGCCTGCTTTCAAGGCTTTAATCCTGGAGCCCCGTGAATACTTCTGGAGGTGACCTTTTTAAGTCAACCAGGCAACTGTACCTGAAGAGTGACTGACAGGAGGAGCTGATGCTGCCAGGAGAGTGGAGACAAAAGCTAACATCAGCCATTGCATTTCATTAGGAGGTCAAGTGTATTTGTTTAACCTCTGAGAAGTTGTGATATGTGGTCTTGAATCTGTTGGACAGGGCGGGTGTGAAATCTTTTGCATACCAATTCAAGGTAGAAAAAAACAGTGCTGGAATGAAGACAAAGACTGCTGTGTTAAGTTCAGCCCTAGCAGATTATCCAACTACTACTGTGCTGTTAACAGTGAGATTTGATCAGGAAAATGTTGATGGTTATAAAAGTTGTTTTTTCTATGAGCTTGCATAATTTTGCAAGCAATTGTAAAGCAGAATTAGACTAAGGATCATGTTATCCTATTACTGTTATATACTGTAAATTGACATCAGAAGATTCAGGTTTTTGGATATGGATGAGCATATTGGCTTCTTGTATTCAAGTTCTGCAACTCTTTTTCTGTAGTTAAATTGACAACTCATTTGTGCTGTGGTCCTTAAAGACGCTGCAGATGTTTGCCATGGGTTGAAATCCATATAGATTGGCATTATTTCCCTGTGAAGCACTAAAGTGACTGACCTTGCCTTGTAGTCATCTATGGCAATGTACTGTCTACAGAGGAAAACATGTTCTCTTAATGAGGCAGTCCAGTGAGTTAGTCAGCTGGCCTGGTGCTCAGGGAATATTCCAAGGGAAGAGTGATGGTAAATATGGCAGGAAGAAACACAGCTCTGTAATTAGCAAATGAGGAAAAGCTGCACCTTTTTCTAATAGTAATTTTATCAACGAGTGACAGAAGACCTTGGGAAAATCCTTCTTAATCTGTGTCTGTATTCCTATCTTTGAAATATGAATAACAACATATTATTTAACCAGGTGAAAGCAAATTAAGAATTGCATTAAAGTCTGTGTTCTCCTATTCCAGCACCACCACCACTTGGATGTCTGCAAAACGCAGCCTGGTGAACTCCTGCCCTTTACTGTGGTGTGGTATTACAGCTCCTGGTTATCCTCTTGATCTTTAAAGCATTTGAAAAAAATGAATAGAAAAATGGGAAAAGAAGCCAGGTGGCTTGCCAGTGGCTTGCATACACTGCCTTCAGTCTCAACTATGTTCCTTCTAGCAATTCAGATATGGTTCTCTGTGTTAAATTGAAAAGAGATGAATGGCATCCATTGCTTGTGGACTACCAATGTGCCTGCAGTTGAAGGAGACTCACTGCAGTGATAGTGAAGACTTTGAGATGCTGATATTGATAGTGGAGTCTTAAAAGATTGCAATGAAGAAGCAAATATGAATGCATATAGCCTTTTGGAAGGGAAGGAGGAATACAAGACTGTTGTGAATCATTCCAAGATACCAGAGATTCACTCATTCATGCTGTGCTTTCACTTGAACTGAGTCTGAGTACCTAATGAGAAAGCTGACACGTTTTTAATATAGAATCTATAAGTCAAAAGTGGCAGTGCAGTTGGAATTAACTGTCTATATGGATAAAGCAATGCAAGAGCAAGATGAGTGAACTAAAACCAAAGTCATTCTGTCTTCCTGCTCTCTTCTCTCTTAATATATTTGTAAAATGCCTGCTCTGTATGTTGATAAATACAAAAGGGGAAGATAGTTTATATCACGTTCACATTCTAAGCACATCATTAGCCTGTCTTGTTTCCCCCTCTGCTCCCCTTGCAAACTACTTAAGCATGTGTGACAACAGCAACAGGAGAGCTTTGCTGGTAACAACCACAGGATCTGCTGGAGCATCCGTGTTGTGTGTATGGAATGGGACACTTAATGCAGAAACCTGACGTGTGCCTGTCTCTGTACCTCCCACCACTCCCTCAGTACTTCTGGCTGGAGTAGTTTCTTCTTTGAAGATGAGATCATGTTTGGGGATTTACAGTTTCTGGTTCCTTGCTGATTCTTCAGTAAGGCTCTCTTCTTCTTGTAAGCATTTCTTGTAGTGCTTTCAGAGCTTTGTTTCTTTGCCTGAATAAATATATTTCCACTTCATTGCTAGTAACTCAATAAATTACTCTTTCAAAAGATAGAAGCCAATGTATAAAGTTAAAAATTGGTGCATGGGAAGTGCAAAGGGAGACTGTTCATTTCACTCTGTGATTCTTGCCTGGCAATATTCCTTTTATTGATGTCTTTGAATAGCAACTCTTCCAGCTCTGGCGGTGGAGTCCCTTATGGGAAATGCAAGCTGTATTTGTTCCATGGATGACAAAGCTGTGCTGTCACTGCAGGCAGCAAAACTAACTTGACTGAAGGGTTCTCTTTCGACAGAGGTCTTACGTTGACACCTGGAGTTTTGTTAGCACCTCAGTACCTTGAGGTATGTATTTTTCATGTTAAGCTAACACTGTTAGGTTGGCAAAGCTTTGTAGCAGTGACTTATTCCAGCACAGTGATAATATTGGCATGGGTCATCAATTGCCACCGTAGTATTGCTGTTTTCCTAGAGAAGAACATTTGGTGAGGTAGTGCAGCTGGGAACCCTCTAGCCATTTTTAACCTTCTCTTTCCGTGTACCACAGAAGGTGAATATTTGAGGTGCAGTTTAATAAAGCAACATGGCCTTCCTCTGCTTGGAAAAGAAAGTTTCTGAAAGGCAGTAAGTAAATGAACAATATATAAGCTTGACTATAACCCATTTTTCCATATACTTTTGTTTTGGAAAGCACGTTAAGTCACTTCTAGGGGAATAACACTGAGAACCAGCTTTATTTAGTTAGTTAGATTAATTCCATTTTAATATTTCCATTAGCCATTTTGTACTTGGCACTGGAAAGTAATAAAATCCTCCAAATATTGACAGATAGAAAAGTAAATGCCACTCAGCCATGACAATCTGTTTTTCAGCCAACTTCCTAGAGCTAGAAAGTCTGCTATCATCATTTATTTATATATTAATAAAGCACGTGATTTTTATCACTAGTTATTCCCTTCTAGCAATTAAGACAAAGCTGATAAAATCTTCCCTAAGTCAACATCTTTGTTTGTTAACTTTTGAACTAGCTAAAAACCTTTCTAGACTGCACATTAAGAAGAAGAGGATCAAGGTTCTCTTTTAGAGTGTGGCACCAAGTCAGACGTGAATGGAAGAAAGGGAACTTCTGCACGTGTCAAAGGCAAGTGAACATTTCTCTTGTTGAAAAACCAAGTCCTCCCCTTTCCAGGAGGATACCCTTACAGTTACTATCACTGATGGTGATAGGTTTTGCAGTAGACTTAAAATATCTGAAAAGTAAATATTCCCTTATTTTGTATATAAAAATGAATATTTTATTAATTGCAAATACTAGAACATAGGACACATGCATTTAAAGGAAAGTGTGGGGGGGGAGATGCGTCCCTTTCTGGATTCAAGGCTTCAACTGGGGGCAGCACGGTTCCAAACAGTCTTTGTTAGTTAAGAAGATGACCTCTTTCATTAGTTTGCTTGAGAATCATAGTAATTTGCATTTACTGTAAAATAAAAAATTATTTCTACTGCATAATTGCATAAGGAAACAGCAAATTCTTGGGTATGATATAGACTTATTTTTTTCCCCAAAAAAATATGAGGCATATATGGAAAGAACACAGAGCTGGCCTTTTCACAGTGGCATTCACCAGTACTAGGAAAGTAGCTACTAATTTCATTTTGGAGTAACATGCGTGCTGCTTCACCAAGTGTCCAATGCACCATGCTAAGTATAAATGGAGTCTAAATGGAAAAGGAATCCCAAGGAAAGCCATGCAGTATATTACACCTTCCCAGGTGAGCAAAACCCTTGGTAGCAACTAAAACTCTGATATTTTATGTTACAGTCAATTTTAAGATTAGATATAAAAGATCCAATGGATTCTTGCTCAAAGAAGGGGGGAAAAAAGGCATAGAAGTGCTGTCTCGCTGCTCCAGAAACAACTTTGGATATGTGTTCCTTAAATCCTTAAATTATCTCAGCAGGTCCTGCTAAATATCATCAACAGAATTAATGGCACTGTTTAACCTGCAAATCTTACAGCTAGGAAGAACAAATTATACTTTCTTAGCCAAAATAGAACTTCATAAAACTACTGTTATGTAATTTACTATTAAGCCAAAGTAGCTCAAGTCAGCATAGTGTTGTGCAATATGGTATGGCTTAGGTTCACTAAGAAGAGGTGAATGAAGTGTTAGCTTGATAATTGTGTGGTTCATCTGAGTATGAAAACACAGTAATGCATGTGTTACTCCATCATAACAGACTACCTCTGAGGTGTTATGATGGTCTCATGCCTCCAGCCACCCCAGCAGCACAGTCATGTGCAGCATGGTGTGCCCAAAGGGCTTTGCTGCAACTGTAATGTAGGTTTCTGTCAGAGCTGTCTTCATTCTAAGAGATGGACTGGTTTGTTTCAACCATGCTTTGAGGAAGACTTTCAGTAGAAATATATCTTTGTAATATAATTTTATATGGGGCAGAGTACATACAAGGAAAATAGAAACCACATGTTCTTGTTTACCACCTTTCCCAACAATTCTGACTTTATTCAGACTAAAAAAAAAAGAAAGAAAGAAAAAGAAAGAGGAATTAATTATAACCCATTCTCCTGGAATTTCTTCAGACACTGAAGTTTTGGTACTCCGAGAGAATGGTAGCACAGGTGTTATTTATGTAGTCTCAGTGTGTCTTAATATCTTCCTTCTTCAGCATTACTTACGTGCGCAACACCTGTCAGGTGGCTGAAGTTCTGCTGATGATACCTTTGGGACTTGGTATAAATCACATCAGGACTGTAACTTGAGACTGATGGAATTTGATAATAGTTCCCAGCTGCAGAACATTCCATATGTGTCCTTAGAATCTGTGTATAAACTTTTCATTTGCTTTTCTTTCTCCACCTTTAGTCTGCTTTTTGCATTCTCTGACTGTGCTCTTCGGAGAGCCTTTTCCTGTTAACTACCACCACGACCAAGTTTTGCTGTTTGCCTGCAAAGACAACTCAGCATCCTTCATTTCTGTTCCTAAAAATAGGTAAGTTGTTACAGTGGCCTGTGAAGACATCCATCTGCGTTCAGCATTTCTGAGGATCTCACTTTGCTTCACCACGCAGTTAACAAAAATCAGAAGCCCAGCACTTCAGCTTCATAAGATCTGCTAGATGCAAGAGAGTTGCAAGTGATAGATATTAAAGGACTAGCTGGTGGGTGTCTTGTCTGAAGAGCTGTATGCTCTGCAAATAAGTGTTTTTCCTTTGGTTTTAGAGTTGCATCTATTTTCTTCTCTTTATTTTGGCTCCTCTTTAGAATAGAAGAGACGTTCCAGGCCTAATGTTATCATCACATGGCGTTCTCTTTTAGATGGTAAAGAGGGAGAGTGAGAACTTGTATCAAACAGTATCTGCAACATGAGTGATGTCTCAAGGACAGACTTGTTGAAATGCAGCCATTCACAGATACTGCTGTAAGCAAGTCCTTGGCCTCAAAACAAGATTGGAGTTCAAAACATGCAGCAGCATCTGTTGTTTCAAGAGCTCTGCTCCTCTTCAGTGTAACCCTAGTAGCTTTGATGCTATTGGTGACCAAAGACACTTTTTGATTTGTAGTGCTAAATTGGAAGCTTAGACTATTACATTCAAAGACAACGGTAATATATCATTACACAGCTGTATGCAATCAGACTTACGTATTGGTCATCATTGTAATGGTATCATGGCACCCACTCTTCTCTGAGCTGCCGTGCCAGGGCCCCAGAGCTCTGAGTAAAGAATTTTTTTCCAAATATCTAACTTAAATCTCTGCTCTTTTAGTTTAAAGCTGTTCCCTCTTGTCCTGTCAGTATCAGACCATGTCAAAAAGTTGGTCTGCCTCCTGTTTGTAAGCTCCCTTCAAGTACTGGAAGTCCACAACGAGGTCTCCCTGGAGCCTTCTCTTCCCCAAGCTGAACAACCCTGCACTCCTCTAATCTGAAGAACAAGGCAAGGGATGTGCTGGCAGACTGTGGAAGCTGTGAAACTATGATCTTGTGAGTGCTGTGAATGTTCTTCTTTAAGGTCATTGCTGTTGTTAAAAGGTACAGCTCTGAGAAGTTTGACAAGTGGAATTCAGTTTCCACTGAAACGAGCAGAAAGCCAAACCAGTGTTCTTAAAAATGAATTGCACGTTAGAGAAGAGGATCATTGCCTGTTCTCTTACGCATGTGATTTGAATGCCAAGTACTTTATGATCTGTAGTAGTATCCAGATAGAATGAGATACTCTTTGATGCTATGTTAGGAAGTATTCAGACAGAACTAAGTGTAGCATGCTACAGCTCAAAACAGGGTGAACAAGGGCAAGAGCGAAAAGAAAAAGGTAGATCAGTCACAATTAGTTCAGGGAGCAGATATAGCCTCAAGCAGAAAGATTTAGATCTCTTCCAAAAATGCTTTGTCCTGTCTAATAAAATGGGATGTTCTAATTTCTCATAATTATTTCATTCTTTTTTTTTTTTTGAGACCTGCCAAGCTTCCATACTCTGTCTTGTACGCATAAACAAGCATAATTCCAGGAGCTGAGTTGCTGGTTCAAATGCAATACTTCCCATATGTTCAGAGTTTTTACTTCCAGTGGGTCATTTACTTTTAAGCTTGTAATTATAGCATATCTGGAATGCTTTCATAGTCAGGCTTTCATCCTCTTCAGGACCAGAGAATTACACTTAAGTTGGGTCTTGTAGTACTCTCTAGCAGAACGGCCCCTTTTGGAGTCTGAGGCTAATAAACAGCAACTGGGTGTCCCGCTTTCATTAAAAAAATAATGAATTGATGTAGGAATTTCCATGTGGTAGAAATAGACAAGGAAGACCTTAATTATGGAATGATTTTAAGTAGAAATCTGACTTTAAAAACAAAAAAAAAACAAAAAACAAACAAACAAAAAAAAAAAAAAAAACATAATGTGAGAAGCAGCTTTCCAGGTTTAACTTAGAATATCCTTGGTTTAAGTAGTCCAAGTTTGCTTTCTGTCTTTATGGAGATACCTGGAGTAGGCTATAGCAATGATCATACATTGCTGCTCTCTCACGCTGTGCATCCTGAGGGCTCTTTTTCTCTGTTGCAGTGCCACACTAGATCCTTTATAACAGAATGCTACAATGAGCAGTGTGTAATCACAGTGCTTCACATTTCAGCTGCTTCCTTCAAATTTTCAGGTAGCTCGGCCAATGTTAATGTAACCTCAACACTTTTCAGTCTGTGTCTCATGATAATTTTAGATCATGCAAGCAGAAGCAGAGAGGTGAAATAATCTAAACACATCTTGTAAATTAATAATAGAACTCGAGTACTCATAGGGATTTTGTTTTCCTCATAAACCTTATTCATTGCTGCTTTTTTCATTAATCATTAAATAATCTCTAAGAATGTACTTGCAAGAAGTCAAAATGAATCCTGGTGTAGCAGCCCCTGGAAGCTGGTGTAAAGCCTTCTGCTGCAGGTTTCTCATGAGGAATGCTGTACAGCACAGAGCGTGTTTGTCAGCACAGTTAGCGTTTGTCGGTGACATGGTTAAGTCTAATACAGAGTGCTTTGTGGGACCTGCTTTTTTAGAGGAAGAAAGTACAGAAAACATGCTTGCATGCAAGATTTGCATTCAGATTTTAGAGATTTGACCCATACTTTCAAGCACATGTGACAGAAAGGCTTTACCACCATGCTGTCCACCAGAATTGCTCTAGTTGCACCTCAGTCTTTAATATAACAGAGTCTAGTGTAGGAATGACAATGTAGTTCAAATGACCTTTTACTCTCTAATACTAATCCAACTCAGGTTGGATATTAGGACAAATTTCTTCTCCAAAAAAGGTGATCAGGCTGGAACAGGCTGCTCGGGGAGGTGGTTGTGCCACTGTCCCTGAAGGTGTTCAAGAAACATGTAGATGTGGTAGAAAGGGACATGGTTTAGTGGGGAAATATTGGTGGTAAGTGGACAGTTGGACTGGATGATCTTGGAGGTCTTTTCCGACCTTGGTGACTCTACAATTCTATGAAAGACAAACATTTATTCTGGTGTAAGGAAAAAATGCAGATCTGAATAAGACTGTTATATCAGAGAGGGAAATGTCAAAAGAGAAGGTTAAACAATAGAAGATCTTCTTCCAGAAGGAGAGAATAAGTTCTATGTCCGTATTTCAATCCCTGGAATGAGTCACCAGCAAAGACAAGGTGAGAAGCAATTTCTTTTAAAAACATATAATAGGCATAACTAGCTCATTTTCATGGGGAAAAAGAAATGTGAAATAAGTCAGCTGTTGCTTTACCAATTGCTTCACTGAAAATCTGGCCTTTTCCATATTCCAGCAGGCAGCTACAGAAAACATCTTTCACCACCCTGAAATGCTCGTCAGTGAATTTGCTTAAAACTCTTTGTGCCAGCTAACTACTAGAACAAATGTGCTTGAACTGTATGCTAGATTCTCCCTTTTCCTCCTTTCTGAAAGAGAAAGGAACCAACTGAGAAGGTCCACAAACATAACTCTGGCCATTTTTAAGCAGCTGAACCATTTTAATGCATCGCTGCTGCTAATCGAAGGTCTGGAAGGGTTAAGGAAACTCATTGAAGGAACTAGAAAGAATTGTTATTGCATACCCAGCACATCAGGGGAAAGAAACGATGATATAAAAATACTCTGCTGTTTCCAGTATTTACAGAAAGAGGCTGTGCACCCACGCTGAACAACTATTTCCTTGCTGATGAAATCCTTGCAAGTCAATGCAACTTATGTACTGTAATAAAATGACTGGTATGAAACTGTATTTTTACAGTAATGAAGTGATAACTTGTCATATATCTAGCTCTTCAACTTGAGATTTATATTCACAGTGAAATACCCTTAGGGATGTAACTGTCACCACCAGGAATTCTAGTTGAAAGTAATTTTGGCAACAAATGTTTGAACATTAAACTCTGTAGTGTCACTGAATTATCGAGAATATCATCTGTTTTGTAATGCTATAGCATGGTATCCATGGTCAGTAGACAATGCCCCTAAACTTCCTATGCCTCTGATAAAGGTTGTGTCAAAATCAACCTAACCTGCCTAGGGAGGGGGTCGGGTCACCATCCCTGGAGGGGTTCAAGAAATGTGTAGATGTGGTACTGAGGGACATGGTTTAGTGGAGAAATGTTCATGGTAGGTGGTTGGTTGGACTGGATGATCTTGGAGGTCCTTTCCAACCTTGGTGATTCTATGATTCTAATTCAATCTGACTTAAAACAGACTAAAAAAAAAGAAAGAAAGAAAGAAGAAGAGGGGGAAAATAAATACAAGATGCATCAGTTTGATTTTAAAAGGAAATAATCTGATTCCTTAAGGTACTGGACAAAGAAAAGTATGAGTAATGAGGATACTTTATTCCCAGTTATATTGTTTATAGGGCTACTAGCATCAGGAGGCAGTAAAGGCAGTCGCAGTAAACACAAAAATGGTATGTCCTCTGCATTGACTGTTCCACATAGGTGTGAGTAGAAGTCTTGTGTTATGCAACCATGGGAAATGAGCAGAAAATACTTGGACTTTTTAAATTAGTTTTGGAAGGATGTTAGTTTTTTCTACCAGTTTGCATGCGCTGGTCTCAGATATAATTAAGAAATAGATTTGCATAGCATTTTGGAACATGTGTAAACATTGACCTAGAGCCTTTCAAAAAGGGGAGGAAGTTGCATTTAAATTGTACATCAAAGACATGAAAAATAAAAGGAATTAGCTGGATTTTGGCCAGCCAATTTCCTCTTACCAACATCCACTATTCATTCTCCTGCAAGAAGCAAGGGCAGAGGCACAAAGCACTCCTATTTTCCTTTTTTAAGGCAGTTCCTCTCAGGCTATGCCCATAAACAAGGTCAGTTTTCTCAAGCTGCAACCTCTCTCACATCTGAATTATATCAGCAGATAGCCTTCGCCAGACCCATTTATAAAAGAGCTCCTCTAAGCTATGTGGCCTTTGGACAAAGTATATTAAAGTCAGTGGCAAAGTTTTCAATGAAGTCTATAGATTGGGTGTTGGGGTCTCAATGGGGAGTTTTTCTGTAAAAGAGTGTGCTTTATTAGACGCTTAAATAGGATGATACCCATGGCACTAGACAAAATATTTTGTTTTTTTCAATCAGCTAAAAATTAATTGACATTTAACTTAAAAAGCAGAGTAAAATTAGTTTTCTGATTGTTTTGTTAATATTAGACATATGATCTAAAGCTCATTGACATTAACATGACTTTATGTTGAATAATGAGTTTCTGATAGGGAGTTAGAACTACCTAAGCATAACTAAAATGGGAATAAAGACAAAAAATGAGGGTAGGAAAGGTTTTGGCTCTTGTTGTATTATTTATAACAGTGGGTAGGGATAAAAAATATCAACTTCGCATTCTAAAATATGGAAGGAACTGATGCAGAAGTAGTCCAGAAATCTCGGTTTGGGGAGGATCATGAGAAAGGGACTGTTGCACAGAAATGATCAATAGTTGCATATTTGCTTTACCCCAATCTATGCTGTAAGAGTGTGTTGATGGCCAGTGCCATTGTACAGAACAATTCAGTTTCTGCTGTAATGCAGCGTTATGTCACTGAACTTGTAATACCTTGTAAGAAAAGCTTTCTGAAGGAGATTAAACCAGCTCTGTCACGAATTCCTTCTCTATTGCTATGTTGTGAATATCTGCTGTGAAATCTCATGAGACGACTCATGTTACCGTATTTCTTCTGCTTGGCATTGGTTGTGCTGATTCACACATACAATTTCTGTCTTTTTGTTTTTCTGTACTTTTTTTCTGGTAATTTCCTTGGCCTTTCCTTGCAATTGGACTAACATCCATTCTAATTCGTACACATGGCACCCTTCTGTAAATCTGTGAAAACCACGAACACCACTCAACGTGTAAGCTGTTTGCTGAATGGAGTGTTGATATATGTATCTTTAGATTGACCTAAGGTACTAATTTATGACTAAATATTGTCTTTTGCTTTCTTTGGAGGAGGTACTTGTTATACTGTTTCATAGACAGAGGCAAACTTTGAAAAACCTAAATTATTTGTACCATCATTAGTTTCCAACCAGTTCTACTCTGCTGCTGTATTAACTTTCCAAGAGAGCACCTGTTCTGGACAGCACGTTTGAGATCCAAAAATATAATAGAATAGCCTGAAAATGAATTAATATTAAATGTTGTGTGTACATTGATATCCATCTATGGTGTGTTCACAGGAATTTGTACTTTGCCGTTCCTTTTCTATTTGTTATGCCTGCAAGTAAAACAGTTCATCACTTCAACTTTGACATGTTCATATTTGGATAACTGGTCATGATATCTTCATTAAGCAAGAAATAAGTTGGGGTGTTATTTATTCAGAGCATGAAAATATTCTTTGCAGTGCGTGTGGTGACATATCTTGGTAATAATTCCAGACCTCATTTACAGGTGGAGTGACAGAGGGACAGGCAATGCATGCAGACACGGCTTTGGATTCATGCACAGGAGTGAATTGCCACTGCATCAAGAATAAATGTCAATAGTTTGAGATATGTAAAATTTGCAACACCAACTGCTGCTATTACAAAAAGTGAAATAGATGGTGAAGGCAGAGGTAGTGGTTGTGCATTTCCCACTGGGAGTGGGAGCTTACTGAAGGATACTCATTGACTGCACTGGACTTTAGATGGACTTTAGATGGTACTGTCAGTGAAAGCTTTTTGTTGCCACACCTCAGAGTTTGGGATTTGCCTTCCCACAAAATGACTGCCTGTATCACAGAACAGCTATGGAAATTTCCGCAGCAAAATTGCATTGCGGTGTGTCACAAAGGTCAGAGGATTTTGCGACAAGCAATGAAACTTTAAATTCCATTTGTGAAACATTTAGAGGACAAACTCCATCTATTTTTACAATGCCTTACTCTACTGCCTTAGTACCAGGAAATTTACGAGAGGCCCGAGAGTGGAGGAGATATTTCTCTCTTTGGAAACAGGAAGGTTATGTTGACTGCAGAACTATTACTGACAATGCAGTAGTGTTGCCCAAAAGCCATCCTCCATCTAAATCGTATTTCTTGGAAAGCTGTTGGAAAAGCCTTGAGATTGTTTATAAAAGTTCCAAACTTCACATGATTAATTTATTTGCCTCATTTTCAAACCATTCTGCATGTGCACAACTGCAGACTTTTCTCACAACCTACAGATGCTGCAAATGTATGCATAACAAAATGTAATCCCATTGTGCCCAAGAAATATCATAGAACCAAAGAATCACCAAGGTTGGAAAAGACCTCCAAGGTCATCCAGTCCAACCATCCACCTGTCACCAATATCTCCCCACTAAACCATGTCCCGTAGTACCATGTGTAAACATTTCTTGAACACATGAAATATCAAGAAATACTTTACAAATACTTCAAGACTTATTAAAGGACTGGGAGGTAATAACGCTAATCTACTTCTTTTTTCCAGTATATATATCCATAAGAAGCCTAGTTGCATGAAAATAATGGAAATGGATGATATAGGTGAATCCTGCACAGGGCTCATGCTTTCCCTGGCTGTGCTCAGGCATAAGATGATGACGTATGGGCTGTGATTCTGAATGGGATGTGAATTCTGAATAACGTGGTCTTTCTCTGGAGTGTAAGATCAAAGGATAGAGAAGTAATCAAAACAATTTTGAAATAATTATTGATTAACTTGAGAGTACATAGATATCAACTATTTGTTGTCGGTATCCAGGATGTTCCCTAATCCATTCTCTGTCACTCTATAGGGACGTTGGATGCTGTGCATGCTGAAGCATGACTGCCTACGCAGAATAGATGGGAGGTGCAGGTAAGGAGCAAACGTAATTTTAACCACACGCAGTAGGTACTGTGTTTTCCTCTTAACAGTCACGCTGTCCAGTGAAACCAAAAAACTGCTTTATGCAGGGAAGAGAATGGTACGGAAGCCTGGAAAAAGCTCAAACCCAAAGCTTGAGTATAGAGCAAGGTCTTTGCAAATCACAACAGGGAAAGTAAAGTTCTGTAGTGTGGTTTTAAGAGTCCTCGAGTGTAATTCAACTCTTCTATGCAATCCCTTTTAACATGACTCTGAAATTGCTGAACCAGATTACAGCTGCTTTGTGCTGGGTTTTTAGGCTGCTGTTTTATTTCACTATCCCTCTTTTCACAAGGATCAGAAATTGCTTGTGTTCTAGGCTGGTGGCTCTGGCATCTATGTGCTAAGTAGTTTTCAAAACATAACATGTTCTTGCATTTATTGCAAACAAATCTCTCCCACTAATTACCTCGCAGATATTTTTAGTTTCCTTATTGATGCTTTTCTGAATAAATCAAGAATAAACTTTCAGAAAAACACAGTGAGCAAAGACCTACGTGAGAGTCCCTTGGGCAAAAGAATTTATATAAACTAGGCTAGAAAAATACATTGAACGACTTCACAGTTTGTGGAAGTAATTAAGGCAAAGCACCTTCCCTAAGAAGTAACAAGCTGGATCACACGGCCCAAAAGCACATAAATCAAGCTGTGGGAATTTGTGAGCTGCTGCAGAACGGTTTGGGGTTCTTCTCCTTGAGTCTTTCTCAAGAGTGCTCTCCTGGGGAGGAAGCATGACTTGAATTTTACAGGCACGCACACCGCTCAGCAGACATTTTGCTACAGCATAGGGTTTGAGCCTCTCTGTAAAGAACACTTTTGTTTTTCTGTCTGCGCTCCTGTTATCTCTGCTGTTACTATGCTTTGCTTTTTCAGTCCTACTCTGCCTGCCTGACCAGGAACCTGCCACTACCACAATAACCAGTCCCTTTAGGGCTGTGGTGACAGGCCTGGCAGATGCACTTGGATTAAATGTACAAATAAATCCCATCTTGTGTAAGCAGGCAGGGGGAGAAAACAGCAGTATGCTCCACCCCATCTCAGTGCAGTGTTCTTAGTGATGAAAACTCTCCAATAGCCCACAGTAACTGACAGAAGAAGCCTTATCTCCAGCTTCTCAAGAGCCTTTACACTTTCCTTTCAAATCGAAGCTTATCTGCTAATTGGTTTGACCCACGATTCACCTGTTCATTAAAGAAGTCTGCTCTGGTTTGCCCAGTCCTCTGAGGACTGAAAGGTAATGGTGACTCTCACCTGCCAGTGTGACTGAGGTGGTTTTTTTGTTCCTGGGAAATACACAGCAACATTCATTGTGAAACCCCTACGATGCCATTAATGAAAAGATTTTTAATCCTCATAAATTAGAATGCCTTTATTTGATATTTAAGGGCAAGTGAAGGATATTAAAGTATCACTGAAGATAGCAATAAAAAGATGAAAAACAGCTCTGCTTGATAATCCATTTAAAGATTTTCAGAAGGGATTGATAATTATCCCAGCATAATAGCTTAATTTCAGCAGGCTTTGCATCTCTTGACTTTGCATTACTTTTGCATCTATGACTTTTGAGGTATTATTTTTAGATTAATTTTTTTACAAGGTTTCAAATTCTCACACTTGAAGACAAGTCTGTACAGGTCTAAGTGGGGCTGTGGTTCCCAAGGGGAGGCTCGTTAGAAAAGAAACTGTGGTGCTATCCTAACCAGAATATTCACTTCATCTGCATCCTGCAGGAGCCTCTGGAGTCTGTCATGCACAGACCTCACTCTTACCAACTCATGAGAAAGATGCATGGCAGAATTCACCCTTTGAGGATGGACTTTCTTGAAGGAGGAGAGGATTTATGCTGGTTGTGATGGTAGAGCAACAAAGCCAGTACCTGTAAGAGCAGAGCTTGGATGCAGTGAAAGGTCAGTGTCTTGCAACACTGGGTCATGACAGCTGGATAAAAGAAGGCAGCGGGTGTGTAGGCTCATAAATTGGAATCAAAATAAAAAATGTGCCTAGAAACAAGGAAGCCAAGATTTCATTCATTCTTCATTGTCATGTCTTCCTGTCCAGCTTTACAGATAGAGTATATGCCTATTTCATGTAGAGGTAAATATTGATATTCACTTTATCCACCTCAGCAGTGGAGATCAACACAGTTGGAGATTTGCAGGTGGTCAGAGAAGAAACAGTCTGCAATATCTATGTTTTGAAGGAAATTAGTAAAGGTGGTGGGCCCAACAGTTTTATATAACTTTTTGGATTAAAGTTCTTCTCATTTGACCTTGGGTAAAGCTGCAGGTTCTCAAGGAGAGCAAATATGCCACAAACAAATGTGATTACTGAGGAATTTAGAAGTAACTGGACATGCAAGAGATCCCTCCCAGCTTTTCCGTGCTCGTTCATCGTTGTGCTTCTGGAATAAATAAGAGGATTCGTTCCGCAGGTTCTCCAAGCACACACCCGGCCCCGTGATTCCCCGGTGCCGATAGCGGGCGGGGGGCACTGCCGCCATCTCCCGGCAGCCCGGAGCGCAGCTCCCACCCACCCGTCCGTGTAGCTGCAGCAGCACAAGCAAATGTGCTGCTGATCTCGAACCCAGTTGTGTTTTAACTTGAGGAAAACTTGAGAAAATCCCCTTTTTTTTTTTTTTCCTTTTTTTTCAATATAACTACTTTGCAAAGCAGGGGGAGGCAGATGGGGAGAAGTGGCAAAGAGCAAAGCAGCAGCAAAGGTCTGCTGTGAGGAGCAGGGCAAGAGCAAGGAATGGGGGGTGATGAGCAGTATGAGAAGTGTAAAATGAGCGTTGGGGTCCAACAGCTTACAGTGCTAAGCAGGGGGTACTCTTATTAAGTATAAACAACTGTGTTTTCTTTGAACTTTCTGACCATTGGCATTGGATGGTTTTAGTCCTGAACTGGGGCTGGATGTTCTAGTTTATTCAAACATTAAATCATAGAATCATAGAATGGTTTGCATTGGAAGGGACCTTTAAGATCACCTCGTTCCAACCCCCTGCTAAAGGCAGGGACACCTCCCTCTAGCCCAGGTTGCTCACAACCCCGTCCAGCCTGGCCTGGAGTGCTTCCAGGGAGGAGGCATCCACAGCCTCACTGGGCAAATTTAGGAGGCTGGGAGTCATGGAATTGTAATGAATCATCCCTAGGAGGAGGTACTACCCGTAAGATGTGTCATTCAGTGTGTTGCACTGCCACAGAGAACTTAAAGATGTGATCAGTACCATAAGTTTTGGTGATCACCTCCTGCTACCTGCATTTGTTCTCTCCCAGCCTTCTCCATTCCTTGGGACATTGACTTTACATTTCAAGTTAAATCAATAGCAAAATATAGACTATATGTGGAAAACACAATGATTTTTCCCCTATCATTTGTAATTTTTGTTCCTTTTTTTTTTTTTTTCCTGCATTGTCCTAATGAAGGGACATTATCTGAGAACATCCCTGCCAGGACACCACTATAGGTTGTGTTGTGTGTCAACCAGTCTTTCATGCTCCAGGCAGATGTTTTCATAATCAATTGGAAATTTTATTTCCAAAAAAGGAGAACACAGTGTAGAGGTATCTACAACTTAATAGCTCAGACCTTCCGCTGGGCTGCAGTAATTGACATAGAAATGGAGATGAGATTCATGATGATTTATTGGTTGAAGAGGAGGAAGTGAAATAAAGGAAAGGTTGGCAAGGAAGGTTGTGTATTCACATGTACAAGGGTGTGTAGGCTCATAAAGGCTGGCCCCAGGAATTGCTCTGATGTGAAGTATAAAATGAGTGCAGTTAGAAGCGTGTTTTCATTGTCTTGCAAAAAAATTAAAAAGTTCTCTCCAGTGTGTTCAGCCACTTTTCTCTGCAAGTAAATGAGAAGTCCTATCAGGAGGCATTGTGCCCCTCCTGATTTCAGCACTGTCGTGAGTTCTGCATTTTTCGCCCCTTACTGCCTCTGCTCACTCTTAACAGGAGGAGTTCAAGCCTTGGTCTTTATTTTGGGCCCTTAAAGTGACAGGAAGTCTGTTAGGCTCATAGACTCTTAGAATCATTCAGGTTGGAAAAGACCACTAAGATCATCTAGTCCAACCATCAGCCCATCCTGACTATGCCCACTCCCAGCAAGGTCTCCCTGCTGGGATAGCTATGTCCCTGCCCCAAGAATGAGAGAAAAACCTTTACTTCAGCAGAGGAATCAGATCAGAAATATCTCTCCTCCACCTAAGAAAGTACATTTTGGGATAAGCTTCCATTCTGAAATAGAATCATAGAAACATAAAGATTGGAAAAGACCACGAAGATGACCTAGTCCAACCACCAACGCCCCTCCACCATGCCACTAACCATGTCCCTCAGTGCCATGTCTCCACAGTTTTGGAACACCTCCAGAGATGGTGACTTCCCCACCTCCCTGGGCAGCCTGGGCCAATGCATTACCGCCCTCCTGAAGAAGAAATGTTTCCTAATACCCAAGTGAACCTCCCCTGGTACAATTTGAGGCCATCGCATCCTATTGCTGTCACTCAGGAGAAGAGATCAATGCCCACCTGTTCACAGCCTCCTCTCAGGGAGTTGCAGTCACTGCTTCCCTCTCCTCACTCGTGTGATAAGACATTTGCAAGCATGACACTTTGAGCTAATAGGTATCTCTTCAAATCTCTGTAAGGAAATAAATTACCCTCTTGTAAACTTATAACTCTACTCTGAGGTTGCTTTTATGAGAACTAGATGGCATTAACTCCTTACAAATTCAGAAGCCAGGTTAGAGATGGATCAAGGCAAAGTAGACAGTGCTTTCCTGTTAGTTGCACTGTGGATGAGGCTGCCAGTGGTTTCAAAGCAGAGTGATTTCTAAATTTACTGTGAAATGCGCTAGAAGCCATCGTATCTAAGAGGCTTTTCATTGCTAATTGCAGCATTCCCTTCTGCAAGGTTCATTTTGGCCTCTGGGACCTGGAATTACTGCCTGTGCGTGGAGCTGAGCTGCACACTCCTTTGTGGGCTGTGCTCTACAATCCCACACAGGAGGTGTGGATGCTCTTTTTGCTTTCGACCATGAAAGCCATCAGCCTGGAGGAAGGGTTTGTTTTCGTTGTTGAGCTGCCAAATGTGGTAGCCAAAAGGAGTCAAAGGATGCTAAGGTTGGGAACATCTTTAGCCACCCATCCATTGCCAGTGTTTTTAATTAGATTACATCTCAAGCATCCCGTGTTTGCCGGTCTGAGGCCATGCTCAGAGCTGGCAGGTAAAGGGCCTGCTCGGGTGGTTGAGATACTGCCAGGAAAGCAGGAGGGAAGCAGAGTTGATTAAGTTCTCCCCGGAGCAAAATGTCAAGATAACAGCCAGCTGCGTTGTGCTTTACTTCTTTTTCACCACCGGGAGGAGCTGGCAGAATGGGATCCCCAGATGCCCCAGGTGTCTGCTCTCCAGACTCGTTTAAACTGGGTGGAAGCAGAGATGTCTGATCTGTGCTGGGGCTCTGTGTGATGCCTCTGGGGGCTCAGGGCACAGAGCAGTTCTCTGCATGTCCATGTCCCACTGTGCTGCTCTCTTGGTACACAGAGGGCAGATTTTCAGCCCAAGGTCGTGTATTTAAATAGCATATCACGTAGGTCTGGGCACGGTAGAACAGTCAGAAACCAATCTATGCAGGGCAATCTGTAAATATCAGAGAGGTGTCAAACCCATCCAGAAGCAAAAGTCAGCCTTCAACCAAGAGGGAAATGCACACACAGGACTCCCAGCTGCATGGCTACTCCTGACTACAGCTCACAGCCCCATTGCTCACTGTGCAGTGTGACCAGACTGCTCTTCTGAGCAGCCAGGAGTGCGGGAGAAAAGGCTTCCACACCTTTCTGAGTGTCATGGCTCAGCTGTCCCACGTCTCTCAGCTAAGATTGAGGGTAGTGAAGGATCACTGAGGATGCAAATTTAAAAAGCCTGATATATTGTTGGAAGAGAGTGACAACGCAGACTCTTCTCTCTCAAGACAGTGACTAAGAGACAATTATGATTGAGATGTCCATTACAGAATTAAATCAGTTCCATCATTCTTTCTAACTCTTTGTAAGTAAGCGGAGTTCATTTCTGTGCAACGTGGATGATAAACATACACACTATCCTTGGCTCAGAACGTGGATGCAAACGCTGTATGGACCTTCACTAGAAGTCTTTGGGGAGAACAGTTTCCAGAAAGTGTTTGGGGATGCAGCAGTCAGCAGTATGTTGTGGAACCAGCAGAGAAATGGGGCTGTCCTCTTTCTGAGCTAGAATTTGCTTCTGATAACATAGCATCCTTTGGTTACCTTCCATAACCGCAAGAGGCCATGTTGCTTCCTAGCATGGAGGCAGCATGTGTCCGTTACTGAAACAAAAGACAGCATTACACCAAGATACCAGTACCACTTCCTGGAGGTTTTGTCAGCTTCTTGAGCATTTGCTGTTGCCTTTGGCCACTTAACTTCAAGATTTAGAGCTACTCCCCCCATACCAGCTATAGTAACAATATTTATTCAAGTTTTATTAACCTGTGCTATAACTCTGAAAGGCTAAGGCAGTTTATGAACCCCCACCTCTGCTTAGATACCGAGAGAGCAGAATCATAGAATCATTGAATGGCCTGGGTTGAAAAGGACCACAATGATCATCTAGTTTCAACCCCCCTGCTATGTGCAGGGCCACCAACAACCAGACTGGGCTGCCCAGAGCCACATCCAGCCTGGCCTTGAATGCCTCCAGGGATGGGGCATCCACAACCTCCTTGGGCAACCTGTTCCAGTGCATCACCACCCTCCGTGTGGAAAAACTTCCTCCTAATATCTAACCTAAACCTTCCTTGTCTCATTTTAAAACCATTCCCCCAGAGGTTGATTTCAAGAGACCATGTAAGCCACCCCATCTGGCAGCTGGAGGGGTGTTTACAAAACACCTCCAGGTATGGTCAACTGATGGAGTTACGTGTTTTGCTGAGCACCCGCTGGGCTCTGTAGCAAATACATGAACTGTCTGAGTGATGAAAGAGCATGTAAGCAGTTGGAACATTTTCCCTTTCAAATGCTGGGTTTGGGACTTGGAGTTAATCACTTACACTGCAGAGCATCCCAAGTCCCTGGAAGTCTTTAAGATAAGGAGGAGGAGGAATAGGTAGCTATGAAACATTTAGTTTCTTGGCTCCTCAGACACTGCCTGCTGCCAATTTTCACTGCTCAGCGCACACAAAGCTGTTTGTCTCCTAACATGGAATCCCACACTGGGATTCACAAATGCTTCTGAGTGTCTGTAGGGATCAGGCAGACATACAGAACTGCCATCAAAGAAACTGTGCTTTGTTTGGAGAGAGAATAAGACCAAGTGCTTCATGTTGGTGTTTTGTACTTAACTATGGAAGGTAACTTCAGTACCAAATCATAGTATCATAGAATCACAGGATGGCTTGGATTGGAAGGGACTCCAGGGATCACCAAGCTCCAACCTCCTACCACAGGCAGGGCCACTAACTCCAGATCTGGCACTAGACCAGGCTGCCCAGGGCCCCATCCAACCTGGCCTTAATCTCCTCCAGGGATGGAGCATCCACAGCTGCTCTGAGCAGCCTGTTCCAGCACCTCACCACTCTCTCTGTAAAGAACTTCCCCCTGACGTGCAATCTAAACCTTCCCTACTTGAGCTTAAAACCATTCCCCCTTGACATATCACTGTCTAAATTTATATTTATATTATTAGGACAGAAGTAGATCTCTGTGCATAGCCTTCAGTTAAGTGTTCTGCTTATCCCTAAAAGCCCCCAAACTGAGCAGTGAGGCATCTTGTGGGTGATGGTATACAGAACAGCTTACAAGCGTAGATGGCCGCCTCGAAGAAGCAGGTGCTACTCCATAGGGGGTGTCCCTGGAAGATCAAGGCTGCAGAACTGGGCCAGGATCACTGTTCCACATTTGTCAACTCCTTCAGTCTGGTACCTTATGGGTACCTTACAGAAACCCTTTCACATGAAGCTCATCCGAGCTTAGCCCGAACCTTCTGCCAAAACAAAAGCACTTTCCCAAGAATAAAGTCAGCAAAGTTGCGAGCATCATCCAGACAACAGCCCTGCATTTTTCTGACTCTCTGAGAATTTGGGCTAATGATTTTCACAGCTTTTTCCATCAGCTGCAATGTTTTCTATTTTTTTTTTCTTAATTTCCTTTTTCATAAGTGCCGTGTATGTCTCTGCTTCACACATGAAACTTGAATCCATGGTATAGATTAACAGATACCAGCCAAGACTTATCTCAATATTCACAAAGAGAAAAGAGTGATAGATAACCCAGACAAACCTCAACATCAGATATATTGAAAAGTTTCTTGTAAATTGTTCACATTTTAATTCCTAACTATTGATTGTTGGTGAATATAGCTTAAAGAAACAAGCAAAATTTAGCAAAATTGCTTAACTCTTCTGATACAACCGAACAGTCCCCAGTGCAGAAGTCACCGATACTGCAAAGCCTCCCCAGCAGCATATCCCAAGTATTTTTGTGTCTTCAGCACAGGCAAAAGGAAATGTGACACCATCCTGAGAGGTGGAGCAAAAGGATCGTTATTTAAGCTTAAAATAATTAAAGCTTGAAGTTTCACGTCTGAGAAGTGGGTTGTTTTTTTTTTTTCTGTTTTGCCTTTTGCCATTTCAGTGACATTTTTGCAGCAAATAAATTCCAGATGAGCACAAGAATCACACTACAACGTGGCAAGACTGCACTATAACTACTTGTGTTTGAAAAATGGAGTGTACCTACTTAAGCTCCTCTTACGTCTTTAAATAAAACCGTCTTCATGTACAGTTGTCTTTTTACATCTTTACAATCACCACTCAGATAAGAGCACTCGCCTTGCAGCCGAGGGGAAGACCCCGTGACAGGAGAGCAGAATACTTCAATGTAGGTTTAAAATCACTCAAGCGGACCGTCATTAATTATTTTAATTAAAAAGGGAGGGATATGTCATCTGTGGGTTTTAAATGCAGACAACCTAAAAGGCCAAGAGAAGCTTTTCAGCCAACTTTTTGGGCCAGCAGCCTGATTGCATTCCATTGACTGATCCATCCTATGATTCTGTGATTCTGTGATTGGGGTTCTAGGTTACACACGCTCTTTAGATCTAGGTCTACCTTTGGAATAGGCCAAGCACTGCTTTCCTTGTCTGCTTTCCAGACTTTCGTGGAAGGAGGAATGAAATGTTTTTGTTTAATGGGAGAATATTTTATTTACGGAACATGCATTGCAGTACTCCCATTATCATTAAACAGTAACTCATTATGTGACTGTGCTTTCCATCTAAGCTTCCTTTTCTCTCTGTGCTCAGAGGAAAAATTAAATCTTGAATTTAAGTCTACTGCCCCTAGATCACAAAAATGTTTCCTGTCACTCCTATTTCCCCACTGCACTCCTTCTCTTTCCCTCTTTTTCTGTGAGCTACCATTCTAAGCCACTGGCAACAGTAAGGAATATTGCTTTTTCTTGGCCCCATTTTTCAAGGCTGAATGCCCTGCAAGAACTACAGAAGCATTGGCCCAAAGGGTATTTGCCAATAGTGGATTGGAGTATGGTATCTTCAAGAAATCTTGGCCTCTCTTCTCCAGGCATCCCAAGTACACATTGCATCCAATGCTGGCTTGCTTTCTTCTCCTCCGCATGAGAAAAGCACTGATAAGAATTGTTTGGACCATGACTGAAATTGTGTTCTGCAAGTTGCTCTTGGTTGTAGTGAACCAGAATGTGGTTTGAAGATGTTTGATTTAGAAAATCAAATGAAAAGGAAAAAAAAAATTGCAAATGTAGGAAGATGATCTGGGAAGCCTAAATCAGTGCCTTTAGAAATGAATTTCATGGAGGCAGAATGAATAAATGAGTCAAACAGGGCAAGGGAATGAGTACCCTCATCTATAATCGCCAGCTAAACCTTTGTCTTGAGGATTGTTCAGGGTTGGTAAGTGACAGTTATGTAGTACTTCATTCACTTCGTATCACTCATGAAAGCTAGGAACATCAAAGTAAAGAAACAACCAAATGCATCACATTTAATCCTTCCCATGCAGCAAATGTCTTTTTAATCAAGTAGGAAGAAAGGTCTTTTGTCACAGTGTAAACATCAGCAGTACACAAAGCTGCAATGAATGGTAATTATAAAGTGTTTTTAATCTACAAATACTTCTCATTACCAAACATGTGAAATGTGAGAGCCTTCTTCCTTCGCTGCATAGGAAAACATGTGACATGTGGGGGCCATATCCCGGTTTACTGCAGCAGATGGGGTCAACCTGTTCAGGGAACCAGTTTGAAGTGTTCCCTGTTTTTCAGAACATCTGAAAGTTCTTACTGCCATATGGTGAAAACACAGGGTAAAAAACTGAATGATGACAAGCAAGATTGCTGACACAACGTGTACTTTGGTTTTAAATCTGTAAGATAGAAGGTAATGTTAGAGGCAGAACTAAGGCACAGGTGTTACCTGTCTCACTGGCCACCTAAACTTATCCTTCAGTCCTTGAAGGACTTGGAAGCAGAGTCCTTCTTGCAGAGCACCTCTCATAAAGGGAGGATGAAGGATGAAAGGAAAGGACTCAGAGCTAGCTGCCACTGCTGCCTTCACACAGCAACACAGGAACTCCTACTCTCACTTGTTTGCAGTAGTGGCTTTACTGCCCTTCAGGCCAAAGGATGTACTGGTGGCAAACATCTTGGTGTGGCATTTATGGCTCAGTGCAAAGTGGCACCTGCAACACCGTCTTGTAACACAGCATTGTGTCCGGACTTGTGTCTGTTGTGAGACCTAACAGCAGAATAAACCACCTGTGTTAGCTGTGTGTCTACGCCACCATTTCTAACACTGGGCTGTTTTATGCCATCTCATTGCCTGCCTCTGCTCCTGCCTTTTGTGGAAGAGCAGCTAACTTGTGAAGATAGGCAGCATCTTCAGAGACATGAAGTTCCTACAAGTTCTGTGAAAGATCTTTAGCCATGTATCAGAAAGATGCAGGCTTCCCACTTACCTCGAATTCTACCATTCTGAGATGCATAATCTTAAATAGAAAATTAAATATTCTGATATATACCGTTAGATAGAGATACGTACACACATGTTCTTATCTCTATATACAGTTCCTGTCTGTTCTGATACATACAGCAGTCAGATGATGACTCACCCCCGGTGTAGCCGGCATGTTGTACAACTGCAGATAGAGGATGTGAAAGAGAGAGTTGGAAAGCTCTGACAGTGTGGCAAATCCAGGGGAAATATGGGGAGCAGGGGGTGAATTTGGGGATGTGGTGCACAAATCTGTACAAACCCAGGCTGTAAGCAAGCCATTACAGGGATTAACAGAACTGCACTAAGCAGCACAGCTTCAAGACAAAGGCCAGATGTAATAAGGGAGTATTTCCTTAAGAAGCCATACCTATTTTTTTTTTATTTCTCTGTAAGGGAACTAGTGATGGCAGAGATTTTCATACTTGAGAAACAGTGTGAGTAGGGACTTTTATTGTCACAGTGTGTAGTTCAATCAGCAGTGACAACTTCTGGCCTCCGTGCCTGCTTTTGCAAGTCAGCGGCAAACTTGCAATCAAACTCATTCATTCCACATCAAGTTAACGGGCCGAGAAGGAAAAAAATAGACCCTTTCATGCAGATTTACTCTTAATTATTTTGTAACCAGTTTAGGTTCCATTCGTAATCAGAGAGGCCAAATCAATACTCATCTAGGCAAATGTGCTATAGAGGCAATCTTTCCTTATGCCAAATATGAAAATAATGCCAGCTTTGCAGTGTAATGACCTTTCCAGTCTCACTATATTAGCAATGCTGAATCTTCAGTTTCAAGATTGCCAAGATCTGCAGAGCACTCCCCACCGCGAGGACGTTTTACTACAAACTGATGGTATTTACCTCAATAATTGTCATAACATTTCCTCTGGATAATCCTAGCAGCATGTTTTTGAAGTAAGCTATTCCCTTTTTATCCATAGAAAAGTAAGAATTAAGTGAAATTACTTGCTCAAGGGAAAAACATAACCAAGTTGCAGAATTCCTGTGGCTTTGCTCTCGTTTCTGTACTCAGAATTACAAGTGTATTCCTCTCTTTTTTGTAAAATTGTATTCATTCATTGATTGTTTCCAGGACAGTGAGAATCTTTTCCAGACATACACTTTGCTAGAAATATCTTCGTATGAAAAAAGCTCTTAAAAATCTTTGTTAGCTCCCAAACTAAAATACCAACACTCACAGTACTGATAGTTGATGTAATGCATTAAAACATCCAAATTCTCTCAAGTTTTCCTAACTATCCTAATAACACAGAGATCTGTCTGGCATTCCAGAACTGATGAGCTCCAGCTCTTTAATTACATTTTTTATTTAACAAATATCTATGATCTATTTTTGTGAGTTGTGAATTTTTGAGCACCAGAGCAGTCTTTGTGCTGGGTGAACTCACAAACCTACACCAAGTGGAAGCAGAATTACACGTGGGATTGTTTGTTGTAAAAAGAGTCTTTCCTCTTACTTTCTTATAGAGTGGACACTAATTCTGTAGTATCGAAAGTTTCCAGGGAAAGGAAATTTGACCCTCAGAAGGTATAGTCTTAAAGGGATTTGGCATGTTAGGATCATCTTTTATTCTCTTAGTGCCTACAGCCTCTTGGAAATGTTTTTCTTTAGTGTTCAGTACGAGAGATCCCAGCTTGAGTGAGATCACTGACCTCGTCCCATCTGAAAGGTAGAGCATTATTCTGGGTTTGGATTTGGGTTGATGACTTATACACTGCTGGGCAGCTGGTTCATAATCTGTGCTAAGTGTGAAGAGATTTTTTGCTTCTGGATGTCACTTCACCAGTACCTTCCTAAAGCATACTAATTTTCACCTTCTGAGATAGCTGTTGACCTAGAGTCTCATTGAATAATACAAGGCCAATGATTTCAAGAAGTATTCCTGCAAAATTCTAAGAATAAGAAATAAGTTCTTAAAGGTTGCATTCTCAAGAGATAATATAAAATGGCCAATATTACTAATGCGCTCTTGATGCTGATGTTATAGATACTCTTAACAACTGCTAATGGGTATCTGGGCTATGAAATCCACAAACATATGGAAGATGTTCAGGAGAGGAGACTGAAGATTGGGAACAGCTGCATGTGTCTACTCAACTACTGAGTGTCACAGAATCACAGAATGGCCTGGGTTGAAAAGGACCACAATGATCATCTAGTTTCAACCCCCCTGCTATGTGCAGGGTCGCCAACCACCAGACCAGGCTGCCCAGAGCCGCATCCAGCCTGGCCTTGAATGCCTCCAGGGATGGGGCATCCACAACCTCCTTGGGCAACCTGTTCCAGTGCAGTTTAGTTCATTCATGTTTTGTCTATACCTTTGAGGCTAGGGTTTGTTTGTTTGTTTGTTAGTTTCCCTCTTCAGACAGCAAAAGTTTAGGCGTGATGCCTGAACAGGGGCATGCTGGGGGCAAGCATTGTACAAAGCCTTTGCCTAATGTCTCAAGGCACTGCAAGTCACATATTCACCTTCACAGCTCCTAGTTTCCTAGGAGAAGAGCAGCACTCTAATGCTGAGGCGGAGTAGAACAAAGGACATTTGCACCTTTTGGATGAATACATCAGAAACACTCTGCAATGAGGTCTCATTTCAAATTATTTGTTCTCTATAGTATATGTTTAGTAGCATCCTGTCAGTAAGAGACTTTCAGTGATGCTATATGCATGCCAAAAGAAAAATATTAGTAAGGCTGAGAAATCAAACGCTTCAACACTTCAAGGCTTAGCAAATGCAAGAACTGCTGTTTGAACTTATTACCTTTAGGTAATCACTAAATATACGTTCTGCTCGTTCGAGGTGGCTAATCAGAATGTTGAGACCTAATCTCAGAAGTGTTTTTTAAGCACTAACAATTGTAATAATATTACCAGAGAAGATGCTTTTAATGCAAAAATTGTTCCTAAAAAAGGGTCTTTGTCATAGCAGATGGGATGTTAAAAATTATGTGATACGTTTTACCTTAATCTGTACATTTCTCAGATGCTTTCTGTAATTCAGATAATGTCCCCTGTCATCTAGGATGACAAGGTGAAGCTATATTTTCTTCATTCATACAAATACTTTGCAACTTGAAAATGAGAAATTACTTCCATTTTGATCTGAAAAGAGAAATAAAAAGGCTCTTTAGAAATTTTCAGTTATATTCAGTAAGTAAGGCTGTTCAGCACACACCGAACAATGAAGATTAAAACTATTACAGCTACTTGTTCAGCAGGCATTGTCTGCTCTGTGTACTGTACAAAATGGAGCCTGGTGGTAAAAAGTACACATGTCACGATGTAATTCAATATTCTTTTTTTCACAGCAGAAAAAAAGAGCAATTTAGATTATACAAACAAGCTTTCTTTCTGGTATTTTCTAATTTTCAAATATTTGACTTGGTAAATGTAAGGTTCTTTTTTTTTAATGAGTAAATTCCTGGATTTACCAAATAGCAAACTGACCTCTTGCCCTCTCCCTCCTCAGATTCCATCAGAGTATTGGCATAATCAAAAAGCACCATTAGAAAGCTTATTACTTGAGCTCGTCCTTTATGGTAATCATAAAACAGCCCTCCCAGTGTAGCCAGATGGTATAAGAGGGAAGAAATCTTTGTCTTACCTTCGGAAATATTTGCTTTCAAAAGAGATGTGTAAGAAAATACAGGGATTTGTTCAAGACTCTATAAGAGTCCTGTGCTTCAGCGAGCATGAAGCCCTCCCAGGCTGCATGAGCTTCATCTTCTCAGGCCTCATTTCTGTATTTTCTTTCCTTCTTCTGTAAGAAAGTGGTGATTTTAGGGGATGGATAAGTGGATCGTTCTTCTTAGACTAGTAAGCATAAAGAACGTAATGGCCACAACTATGAAATAAGCTCTGTGAAATTGTAGTGCTTTTCAGGTTATCGCTATTTTCTAAACAGATTTTCAAAGCCGTAATCCAGTGTAAGCTCTGCTAAATTAAAAGGTAACTTTTAAGCTTTTTTCTTGCTACAAAGATCTAGTTGCAAGGCAAAACATCTTTCCTCTGTAAATGAATTCCATGAATTAGGAAATCCATTTTCTAGAACTCCAGGATGCTCATATTCACAATTCATTCCATGATCATGACAGAAACCATGCATTTTTCCTCGCACCACAGTGAACTACTCACATGTAATGAATGTTATATAGCAGCCTTTTCTTTTTCTCCAGCAAACTTCCACTTCTGGTTTCCTTTAATTGTCTTCTAGCATTAACATTCAATGGGATAAGTCCAAATCCCAAATGCAAAAATGCAGTGTAACAGACCACTGTGCTGGGAGCTGGTCCGAATTATGCAAACACACCAGCTGGTGCCAAACAGTTTGCTTGGCACTGGAGCCCAATTCAGTATTGATCCCCATGTAAGACACTTCCAGAGCTCTGGCTTGTATGTACAAATAAATAAATAAATAAATAAAAAGCCATTGATTTAAACCAAAAATGAGCTCATGAGGCAGGGGTGGGGGTGAGAAGGGAGAAAGCAATTACAAGAAATGAAATGACAGTGAATTTACCATCAGAGAAATGACTCAGTGATATACAAACTGCTTTTTAGAGATAGAGGCAGTCCATAGAAGTGGGGCACTACAGTCAAAGCGTATGTAGCTTTGCACGGACTATTTTATCTGTGGCAGTGTAATAACAAGAAGAAAGATTTTATTTTGCCTGAATTTAGGAAGAGGATAGCCATGCTTTTAAGTATCCTGTGACTCCTAAATGGCCTTTTTCATAGTCCATGTTGTGGGACTTGATTATGGTTGAACTTAAGGCTGTCATATCAGGTACGATTCTAATATAATGTTGTTATAGATGTGGTTTGAAATACGACTGCCCAGTAAGGGGGAAGATTGGAGTGTTTTTCCTATCTGCTTTAGGCTGTTGATATATCTCAGCAGCAGTCGGCAGCATCTGTGCCCAGACACCCAAGTTTACGGTACAGTTAAAATAGAAACTTCAGAGGTTGATTCACATGCCTAAGTTAGATGTCTAGTTAGTGAGACTGAATCTCTCCCACGTGATGGGTATTTTAGTTGAGGTAGGCAAATAAAATATATATATATTCATATCACAACTGTCTTCATGTTGGATTTACACTATTTTTACAATAGAATCCTATCATTTATGTTGGCAAGAACCTCAGGAGGTCATCCAACCCAAACCCCTGCTTAAAGCAGGGCCAACCTCAAAGTTAGATCTGTTTGCTCAGAGCCAATTCAGTCAAGTTTTGTGCACCTCCAAGGGTGGAGACTCCACAACCACTCCGGGACTGCCTGTCCCAGTATATCACCATGCTCATTTTTATCTTTTCCTAATATTCAGTTTGAATTTCCCTTGCTGTAACTTGTTTTTGTTGGTAGATTATGCCTCAGATTCATTCTGTTGTGTGCTGGAGGACGGATACATCAGAGTGCTATAAATGAGCTGGTTCTCATGTCAGAGCAGCTGGTTACAAAAGAGTGGAGCGCAGAAGAGCCTGTGAAATCCCCCTGAGAACCATGGAGTAAGCACGGAGGGAATGGACTGCATAATCTCTTTATCAAGAGGACATAATGGATCTAAATGGATGCAATTCAATAACAGGAAAGAGAATAGTTAGGAGAATATCGGGCATTTCAAACACTGCGTTATTACACTGTGTTAAGTCAAAGCTAATTGGCATTTTATTGCCAAGTTTGCCAGTATCTCAAACTGCTGTCTCCTAAATTGCATCAAGAGTGAAATGCAAGTCATATTCCATCCATCAGAATACTGCTAAAAGGCCAGCCTCACATTGACCCTCACTGCAAAGGGTGCAAGGAATGACGGAGGCTGAACTAAAGCAGTCAGATGTCAGAACGGAGGAAACACAACCTAGAGGATGGAGTTTGCTGAGCTGACAGCGCCCCAGCAAGGAAGTGAGATTGAAATGTTAACTGGGAATTTAAACCATGATGGAATAGAAAAAATTACTTATGAATACAACTATGAGCAGTTGACGCAATGGTCAATGTCCAGCTTCCCTAAGAATACCTTATATCTTGATTAAAATTACATGCATTTACTTCTAATATCAGCATGGGGTATTTATTTGAGGTCTATGGCCAGAGAGTTTTTAATGTTAATCAAATACAAAACCCACTGAAAATGAGCAACACCTCAAGCTTGATCTCAGTGATTTTTAGAGCCAGTGTCTGATGTTAGATGAGCTGCTAAGAAAATACCAAAAATATTCAGATAGAAAATCAACTGATTCATAGTATATCAGCAGGATGCACTGATAAAAAATGAGTAGTGATGCAAAACTCCAGATAGCAAAACAGAACTCTCTGTTCTTTTTAAAGGTTGAGTTCAAGAGAGATTAGGACAAGGTCAAAAGATGGCAGGAATTTAAAGAAGAAGAATAAAAAATGAATTGGCTGAAACTGTACAACTGCTCGGCTGCTCAACAGAAAGATGCATTCCTTTCTCTTTTTTTGCTGTATTATGAAGATCTGTTAATTTGAGATGGCTTCATTTTCTTATTCAGAAAAAAAAAGACAATTCGTATGATAATATAAAAAGCTTAAAGGGGAAACAAGCTTGTTGCATTTCATGAAGAATAGATTTGCCTCCAAGAATGCTGAATCAAAGAGTGTTTGAGTCCAATGGTTTAGTTTGTCATACTGGAACGATCAGGTTAGTTCACAGAAATCTAATCCGTTTTATTCCCTAAATTTCAACTCTGTTTTCATGATGGGAGTTAACTCTTCTCTTCAAGTGGTCAATGAGAATCTTCCATTATGCCTTTCTCGATGAGTTGCATCAGTTGCTAACTCGAAGATGGCATGAGCTCACAGCTGACCAGGCTGGTTTGTATGACATTTTTTTTTAATGCAATAACAGCTTTGTCTGTTTAGAAAGCAAAGTAGTTGTTCTTTTGAGGAAAATGTTAAATACTAACTAACCTTCCCTTTATTCTCTCCCATGATAGTGTCTGTGAGAAGAACAAAGTAAATTTGAGCAAAATGTGGTCAAAACTGGATATGGAAGTATCTAAAGCTAAGCCACATCTATGCATGCTTTTTCTGTCTGTGGAGCTGCTGTAGTACAAGGAGCACAGGGTTTGGGCTTCACGTAGGTCTATGGCAAAACAGCATGAATTCTGGGATGTAGTTGGTGGTTCAGGCTAAGCATTATTGGTACAGATCTTGTCTCACAGCCCGAAGTTCTTAAAATTTGTCCTGCGTTAGTAAACTTTAAGAGCATAAGATCAGGTGATTATCGAGCATACCACAGTGCACAGGGAGCCACACAGGACTTGACAGAACCTTGTGATATGACTTCAGTTCTGATACTTTTCTCAGTATGATACTTTCTGGTGTGTTACTGTGATCATCACCCATTAGCCAATGTCATAAGCCACTGAGAATAGATTTCATTTCTCATGAACAAATGTCCTTCCGAACCCATTTCAAAAAACAGCCTTCTTGATCTCTTGTTAGTGGCTGTAAACTTCCATTTCAAGACATTTAGGACATTCCTATATGCATGCTACTTCTTTTTTTTTATTATTTAAAAAAGGATGTGGTGAAGTTTTCTGCTGAGAATTGTTAGCATGTGGATCTACAGCAAGATCTTTTTACAATTTAATGTGTAGTTATCTGGTCCATAAGCACTGAGAGAAGAGAAATGCATTGCAGAGCATCACCTTGGTCCAAGGAGGGTGGCACACATCATGCACAAGTTCTTCTCATTTAGGCTGGTCCCCAGAACACCTCTGCACATATTGTTTATTTTCCTTCTTTGCACTGCCATCTCATTCCTTGGGAATGCCACAAAAGTTGTGTCTGAACTGCATTTCCCCAGAGACAAATGGCCATGTATCTTAGACTTTTGGGGCTATCATTCTTACGGGGATAGTTACAGTTGCACCGAACCCTTTCCCAGAAGGGCAGTTCTTTGATGAAAAGAGTCCTGAGGGACCAGGGAGGAGAGATAATGAAAGAAGATTCTTGCTTTTCCCATTTTAATCTTCCCTGCCACAACATCTTTCAGACCAGCAGCACGAGGTGCCAGAAAAGATAATGTGTTCCTCCTGCAGCTGCTGCCAGAGAGCATTGCTGGACAACGCGTGCATGCTGCCCTCCGACTGCTGGCTTGCCTGCAAACCAGCCTTTCACAACTGTTCTCAGTGCCATTGCTATCAAATCACCTCCACGTTGCTGAATGCTGCTGTCCAGCCAGAGAGACTCATCTGCTCAGGCTCCCAGCACACCCACACAAGTGTGAGTAAAGGTGGGATTCCAGCGGTGTAACCACCACTGTCAGCACAGAGACCACATCCACGCTAGGAGGCATCACCGTCAGATACTCTGCTGATCTCCACTTGCTGTTGTTGCTCTGCTGCTGGAGCATGTGTACTGTTGGCTGTTCTCTTCCAGAGCTGAACATCCTCGTTGGAGGTGCTGGCACTGCTAGCACGGGGCACACAGCTGCTGACACGGCTGTGCTGCTGGAGCGTGCCCACTTGGCACGTTGTTTGGAGCCGTGTGTCAGCTGTGACCTTGTGTGCTTGGTGCAGACAATGGAGGGCCTGCATTCTACCAAGATACTGCATGGTTTTCGCATGGCTGCGTAAAAAGCGGTGGTAGCAAAACATGGCACACTTTTCTTTCTCTGCTGATGGGAATTTGATGTTTATCCAAATGAAAGGGGATGAGCATCTTGATACATTTGCATTTTGGTATGGTTTTTAGACTTTTTCATATGGAATTCTTTACTCTTTTGAAATAAACTGCACGTAGTTATTTAAAGGAGCTCTTGCCAGCTCAGTAGAAACAAACACTACACAAAGGCTTGGCCATATCAGCAGGCAATTGCTTGCTCCTTCAAGCTAAGAGTGAAGGACTAACCACAGCTCATTTAGGCTTCTATAAAACCAGCACAAAACCTTCTCCAAGATTTCAGTTGCTTCCAGGCATGATGTGGAATGTTTCCGAGCATGTTTTGCTGGATTACCCAAAGAATGAGATATTCACAACCTCTGCTGGTTTCTCCTTCACTGAGAACATTCAGATTCTTTGCAGAGGTGGCACCAGCACTCATCAGAAGGATTCCTGTATTCCTCCAAGGGAAGCCATAGGCAAGTGCACTTGTCATGCCTTGTTAAAACTTTTGCTTCAATGTACAAAATCTGTTTATAATTTCTGGTTTTGTATCTCGGACTAAGAGAAAACACCTTGCTCCCCATAGCTCTTCCCTTAAGAAGAAGTGCACTGTAAGCCAGAGCAGAGGAAACTCTGGATTAAAAATGCTTCAGTGTGTTGCAATTACCCAGCATGGCTTTTGCTTCTCAACAGCCCTAATTTTTCCTGTTGTTTTGCATTTCAAAAATGAATAATGCATACATGTAGCCAACTGTCCCTGCTGAAATGATACAGTGGTATAGCTCTGACACAAAGCCCTGAACTCTCATACTTATTACAGAAGACACACGTCATTCATAAAGTGGTTCTCCCTTAAAAATGGAGCACTCCTGCAATCTCTTCCACTTCCTAAATAAGCTAACAGCTTCTTTGTAGAGGTAGTGAATGACCACAAGAAGAATGCCAGAATGTCCTTCATGTCTGGACACGGGTCTAGAGAAATAGCTGTGGGGAGAGGTTTACATCAAAGCAAACTACTTTGCATTTGCATTTGAAGCAAACTGATTACTCCAAAACAAATCATTTTTATTATAAAGAGTATCCGCATCGGAAACTATTCTAACAAATTTCACTACACTGCCAAGCACTAACTGGAAAGAGCAATACTTTTATTTTAAACAACATCAAGCCGATGTGAACTCCTTTTAAGGTCATTTCCATTGTAAAGAGTAGTATTAGCAGTGCATTTCTGTTCGGAGATTCTTATCTCAGTACTCCCAGCAGTTGTCTTCCAGGAGGTTACCAAAGTGACAGATACGTGGAAAGCTTTAATTTTCTCGCTAGAAGGAGGAATATTTCTCCTTCTCTTCCTTAGCATACCTTTCCCTTAAGGTCCCAAGAGTCTCTTACATACTGTTGGGAAGTGCTTAAGGTCTGTCTTGCACAGTTCCCATGGCAAACACAACTGGGCATGTATCCATTTCCATCAGCATTAGAGAAAAAGATCTTCTGCCTTGTAGCCTTTTGATGACAACTCCCATCAAATCTAGGAAGCTCAATTCTAAGAAGTCATTTTCCTTGAAGTGTTCCACAGTCTCCTAAGTTCAGCTTTTTCCATTTTTAACTAACAATATTCCTGTAACTCCTTTCCCAACCAGAAGAAATCATTTCATTTCGCAAGGGACTAATACTCTTTCAATTAAGGAAAGCAACATTAGAGTTAGGTTTTCATCACAGAGTGCAGCTCTTGCACATCCACTTCTCCTGGGAAAGATGGTAGTGACATCTCTTGTGTTACAGCAGCAGGAGCCCACATCGTTAGTGCAGGCACTGCACGGTCTGTGACAAAGCCTCGGACAAGGCAGCCTCTGTCACAAGGATTTTAATCCCCACTGCAGTGCACGGAAGTGAGGAAGCAGACTGGAGGAAGAAGAAGAGACATAGAAACACTAATTAAAAGAAGAGGCCTCAGCAACATTAAGACTCCAGTTGTTTTAACAGTTGTGCAATAAATGCTTTAGGAGGAGAGGTTAACACGGTGTAAATTAACCGGCACTCACTTCCTTTTTCTCCAATGTATATTTTACTGCTAATAAGTTGTTGGGCTTCCAATGCAGAGTGCACATGCTCTGTTTTTCTTTAAAACATACAGAAATTGGCAGGGCTGTCTCCTCCTGCTTGCATCCCATTGTACTGCCTTGGAATTTCTGCTGTTTCCATCCAGCATCATCCAGTGGTTGAAAAGTGGTACAGTGAGCAACAGAGCGACATGGCACTCCTGCAGTTCTGCCTGTGCATGGCTGTGGGTATAAAGCTTTCTTCCTCCTGACGTGGGACAACGAGGCAGGAGATTTTACTGCAGCAAACACTTTAAGATAGAATGAATTGTAGTGACAGAGCAGGAAGCAGGTAACTGGAGCTGTCTGTGCCTAGGAATCGAATCTAGGGCAAGGTTCTGCTGCACAGAGCAGCTGGCATGCAGCTTCTTCCCATTCCCTTTCCTGCTGACCTCAATGTGTGGTCCCCCTAATATTACAAAATGAAGATTATTATTATTATTATTATTATTATTATTATTATTATTATTATTATTTATGCACAGTTGTTTTTTTTCCCACAATAAGGGGTTTTTAAGCCAGCAGCTTTTAGTCATCTGGAAAACATTCTGACTTCCGTTTGTCAAGTCCACAACTCTTCTGCTGCGCTGCGGGTAGAGGCATAATTGAAAGCTGATTCTGTGGACTGTGATTGTCTGCAGCTCTGCTTTGCCAGTCAATTTCTTTCTTTTCCCTTTTTTTTAATCCATTAAGCAGTAGACTTCAAATTCCTGGTACTTTTCAGGTGGTTGACTTCATCTGAAAGCTTTCAAAGAGCTGAATTGCACACATTTCCCTTTTAACTGTACATCTGTAAGCATACGATTGCTATGTAGCCAGCTTATTGTATAGCTTTCAGTTTATTGTCTTCATTCATAGCTTCTTAATTTGAGACTTAAAGGGGAAAGTGGTTAGTTACACTTGTGTGGGTCTCTCACCTCTCCTGAACTTCAGCATCCCTCTCTGTCTGCTCACCAGTAACATCACCACAGCAGCAAAGAAGGATGAATGCCTGTTCCAATTAGCTGTTTCCCCGGAGGATCACACGGAGATCTCAAGTCAAAATCTTGTAAGTATGTTTGTTTTAGAATTACTGTTCCCAAACTGAGCAGTCAGTTTTTGTATAAAGATCAAGGAACGGATGGTATAAAACATTAAGGAACAGTGCATGTGTTCATATGCTATTTATATGTGCATGTAAAAATTGCATGCCAGCAAGCTTGGCCAAAAGCAAACGTTAAGCTCCAGGTCACTGCTGAAGGCTGCTGAGCCACCCAGACAGAAATGATGCCAGCCCCATTTTCTGACTGTCTGGACGCCTGTTCTGGATGCAGACAGGGTTGATGTGCAGAAACTTTGCTGGCCACACTGACTTCCTCCCACGATGAGACCACCGTCCTCATGTTCCCAGATATGTGACACTCTTATCCCTCCCAGAAATCCAGAGGTTGTGTCCCATTTGAGCTTTGAGGGTTTTACAGAGCAAAGCTGAAAGGGTGGCACTTGCTTGCTGCTGCTAACAGGCATGTCACAGCGGACAGCTGCTGTATCAGACAGAGGCTGGGGGACGTAAAATCTTGTTGAAACCAAGCTCCTTTGCATTTATTTAATCCCCATATAGCAATGGGTAACAACGCTAATAATATGCCACCAACAAATAAGCCTGTCCTTTCCATCAATCCCAGACAGCATCGTCTGGCAGCTGTTGTGATGCAAGTAGGAAAAAAAAAGAGTTTGAATAAGGAGCAGCTGACATCTTGTGCCTTCCCTGTGGGCCCACTACCCCTCCCTCAGGCAGGTTAATACCCTGGAAACTATAGATGCTTAGGCTGCGGTCCCAGCCTCCAACTTGTTGGCATTCCTGTACTTTGAGAGCTCAGCTAGGATCTTTCCCAGCATTTCAAGGTCGTGACAGACGTTGCAGTTTACCATCTGCAGTTATGGTACAGCAGTATGTACTCCCACTCTGCGTATGTGTGTATGGCTGGGAACAGCTATTGCAGCTGCTAACAGCAGTGGAGGTGCAATATAAGTTTAGAAACCCCCGCTCTACTCTTTGCTGTAGGTCTGAGCATTGACATGACAGGGCAACTGCTAAATCGTATGACTCGTGACTCCTCAGTATTTACTTGTTGTATGCTACATGTTCCCATCCATATCACCAACATGAATGAGAGCATGGTGTGCCCACTTGTCCTAATCAGCCAGAGCAACAGGGAAAAATCCGCGTTGGAATGAACACAGTAAGTGGTTTATTTCGACCTACTCAAGGGAACAGGGAGCTTATCCTTAGGAAACAAAGTAAATACACTTTTTTTCTTGATGGTCAGTAGCAGAACTTCTTTTTAGGTGTCTTTACTGAAGGATTTCTTAGGGTCTGCAAATGTTTAAAGAGGACTTTTTACTGCTTTAGTTAGCCAAGCTATGCCAGCTCACTGTAAACCAGAGGAACTTCTGTGTTAAGAAGCCTTTAGACTCCCCCTGCCTAATAAAGTGGGTATTTATTGACTGGGCTTTGAGAGAAGTACTGCACTGAGGTTTTGGTGGCAGAAGCGGTGTGTGGTTTTCACATTTCTTACTGCTGTTTTGTCACGAGTGGTTTTCTGTAATAAGCTGCCTGCTCTTGCTCTGAGTTCATCCTCACTTCAT
The DNA here is from genome assembly GCA_016647715.1 of Pavo muticus. Lineage (NCBI taxonomy): Eukaryota > Metazoa > Chordata > Aves > Galliformes > Phasianidae > Pavo > Pavo muticus. The sequence goes on along the minus strand of JACDJE010000045.1, from coordinate 1,746,529 downwards.
TATTAACTCGGAGATTGCTCTTCATTGAATTTCCAGCTGCAAATACATAAACCTTGAGGTACGTATTAGTAATTTACACCTGGCAGCCCTGTCCCATCACCAGGTCTAAGTGCTAAGCCTGAATGCTGCTTGCTGTCAGTGCTGGTAGCAGAGTGATGCAGGCTAAGCACTCTGAAGGTTTACTCCTTGCATTTCACAATGACTTGGAAGGAGTGGGACAGGGACAAGCTGCTGTGCTGGGAACCAACTGAGACCTTTGGGAGTTCCAGGTGAGCACACAGTACTGTGCGTGGCTGTAAGCAGCATGGCTTTGTGTCAGCACTGCTTACTCAAACTCCAAGCAAAGTCACTGCTCACAGCTCCACTACAGGGAAAGCATTGCCTCCGTGGGATAGAAAGAAGCATGCTTTGTTAAATCTTTAGTTTAAGATTTAGGAATGCAGCAGAGAGCAGCGAGCCATGATAAAATATGTTTCAATTGCACTTGCAAAATTTGTGTATATTTTGCGTTGCTGTCTGTAAGAAGAGCTCTCATCTTTCTATCTCACTCCTAGCAAAGCCTTACCACGAAGAAATCATGAGAGTGGCTTATCTGTCCATGTTCCTTTTGACTAGGGAAGCGGCTGAATGTAAATCAGGTTTAAGTAACATAACTAGCTTAAGACTGACATCAGCTTCATTTCTTCTAAAGTGTGAATTCAAAGTTAATGCCTTCACAAACATGAACTGCTGTGAGGAAATGTACAAAACAGACCTTTCAAGTGTACCTGAAGTGACTCAGGAATGTAAAAATCACTGCAAATCAGTGGAGTTTATAGTCCTAGACCAGTTGGATTCCTCTGAAATGTCAAACACAGCTCTTGTATTTGTTTGTATTAGAATCACAGATCCTTTTGAGTTGGAAGAGACCTTAAAGGGCCATTTGGTCCAACTCCCCTGCAATGAACAGGGACACCTACAGCTCTGTCTGGTGCTCAGAGCCACATCCAGCCTGACCTTGAACATCTCCAAGGACAGAGCCATCACCACATCTCTGGGCAACCTGTGCCAGTGCCTCACCACTCTTATTGTAAAAAACTTCTTCCTTATATCCAATCTAAATCTCCCCTCTTTTATGAAACTATTTTCCGTTGTCCTATCCCAACAGACCCTGCTGAAGAGACTGTTCTCTCCTTACAGCCCCCATTTGGATACTGACAGGCTGCTCTCAGCTCTCCCCGCAGCCTTCTCTTCTCCATGCTGCACAGCCCCAGCTCTCTCAGCCTGTCCTGTAGGAGAGGTGTTCCATCCCTGGGATCATTTCTGTGGCCCTCCTCTGGACGTGCTCTAACAGCTCCGTGTCTCTCCTGTACTGAGGACTCCACATCTGGACGCAGTGCTCCAGGTGATGTCTCACAGTGCAGAGCAGAAGGGCAGGATCACCTCCCTGACTCCTCCTGTCAGGCAGGACCTGCCCTTGGAGAAGCCCTGCTGGTTATCCCACATCACCTCCCTCTTGTGGTTTAACCTGGCAGGTGGCTGAGCACTGCACAGTCAGTCACTCAGTCCCCATCTTCCCAGTGGGATGAGGGAGAGAATCGGGGGAAAAAAACAAAGTACAACTTGTGGGTTGAGATAAAACTGGTTACTGAGATGATGAAAAAGATAATAGTTATGACAAATATATATATGTATAAATGAATGTATATAACAAGTGATGCACAAGTAGCTGCTCTCTTCTCCCCGACCAGTGCCTAGCTAGCCCCTGAGCAGCAGAAGAGAGCAAGATGAACTCCCAGTACCTTCAAAATGCCTTCTGCATGATGTCACATAGTATGGAACATCCCTTTGGCCAGTTTCGGTCAGCTGTCCTCACTCTGTTCCCTCCCAGCTCCTTGGGCCCTTTGCTGAGAACAGCCTTGGTTCTGTACAACACTGCTTAGCAGCAGCTGTAAACATCGGTGTGTTACCAACGTTGTTTCTCTCCTAGAACCAAAAGAGCATCATACCAGGCACTCTGAGGAAAACAATTCCATCCCAGCTGAAATGAAGACCCTTCTCCTCCATGTGCCTTAGCATAGCTTTCAGGAGGATCTGCTCCATGATCTTCCCTAGCACAGAGGTGAGGCTGACAGGTCAGCAGTTCCCTGGGTTGTCCTTTCAATCCTTCTTAAAAATGGGTGCAACACTGCCTTGTTTCCAGCCATCAGGAACTTCACCTGCCCACTATTACTCTTCAAATATCTTCGAGCCAATTCCCTCTGGGATGCATCTCATCAGGACCCATAGACTTACAGATGTTCAGGTTCCTCAGGTGTCGGAGAACCTGATCTTTGCTTACAGTGGGAGGGGCATTGCTCCCCCAGTTCTCACCTTCCAAACCATCTCGCTCAAAGGCTGTGTATAGAGCAGTCAACAGTGAAGACTGAGGCAAAGAAGTTGTTGATCCTCAGCCTTCTCCTTGTCCATTGTTACCAGCCTGGCTACATTGCACACTGCAGAGAGTACACCCTCCTGGACTTTCTTCTTCTGGTTGATGTACCCATAGAAGCCTTTCTTGTTCTTTGCTTAAGTCCAGTTCCAGCTGGGCCTTGGCCTTTTTGATCCCATTCCTACACAGCCCAGCAGCATCCCTATACTCCTTCCAGAATACCTGTTCCTGCTTCCACTAGGAGAGATCCTGCTGTCTGACATAGATCTGCAGTGGAAAGTCACTGGATATCTCAGTATGACATTAGTATAAACAAGCAATTGGAAACATTGCTAAAATCAGTCTTCAGTCTGGTATCAAGCACAGAATAAAGGAAAAGGTATTGAAAATCAAAATAAAACATCAAGAGTCTGTGCTGAGGTTTGATATCCTCTAGCACCTAAGATATGGTTTACTTTTCCAACCACTCCAAAGCCCTGGTCTGCATCGATGCAGACAGGAATGGACAGTGACCTTCAGTCAGTTATGCCAGGGCTACTGCAGGCTTCAGTACAGCAGACAAGAGGTCAGAGAACTCTTTCAATGGGCTAAGGGCAAGCTCCTGCTTGCATTTGCCTACAAGAATGCAGAGAGAGGAAAACTGAAATGTCTCTCCAGTTCACTGGCTAGAGATGAAAATACAAACTGTAAAATGTTTTTGTTCTCCATAACCACTGAGGTTTGGGGTGTCTCAGTGACTGCAGATTGTCACTGCTGGCCCCATGGGAAGCAGAGCTCTGCTCCTGGGGCTGCTCCGACACACTGTGATGAATCCCAGGGGAGACCGGGGGATGCCCGCTGGGGTCTGGCCTGCAGGAGGAAGACGCAGTGCGTGGAGAGGGGCGATGGCTGGGCATGTGGTCTGGGTGAACGCAGGGATAAGCAGCAGAGGGGACAGTCACAACTTGGGGTTTTCTGAAGTTCTCACCTTTTTGCACAGTGGTTTGCAGCAGAAGGGCCAAGGAAAGAGTAGATCTCACTATTTTACCTCCACTCAGACTTTCCCGGCTCTAAGAAACACGCTGCTCTAAACAAAAGCTGCTGCAGTGCTCGGTGTTTAACTCCCCGTGCAGCACAGAACTACTGTCATTGTCTTCAGTGGGACTTTGCCTGAGTAAAAACAGGGTTTGAATTAAGTATTTGCTTCAGTGATCATCTTAGGTGAGTCATACCTGTAAGCAGCTTGGAAATAAGGCATTTCAGAGCACAGTATGCAGAATGAGCAAGGCGGACTGCACAGCATTTCAGTGTCAATCCCACAGCAGTGGATTTGCAGCATCTTGTAGGCAGGACATCTAGTGCCTCGGTGAGCAGGGCAGGAAGGACGTGAGCCCTTCCCACTCGTAGGAGGAAGGTGCTGCCATAAAGGAAATGCAGATTTTTGGCTGTCTCCCCGTGTGTTCCTTCGTGGTCTATGTGTCTTTCACAGACTGTATCTGAGTGTGTTCTTCCACAAACTAACAGGCACTGTGCTTACCACCAATACCAGCCAGTAACCAAAACCACTGGAATATCTCCATCCGTGCAACTAAAGAAAAAAAACTTAAATAGTTTATAGCTTAGAGTTAAAACAATTCATTAACAATAAGTAACTCGTGTAACTGGAATCAGTAGGTGATTTTTTCCAAGTTCTATCATTTATAGGTATGTATGTTACAGCCACAGGCAAACAAATTGCAGTGCTCTGCTTTTCACGCTGTGGTGTGCAGCCCAACCACGTATATTAACCTCACGTGTGTGCCTGTATCTCTCAAATCATAATATAAATCTCAGGCCTTTAAATTAAGTTTATGCCATGCTTCTGGATGCTGCCGAGCGTCATGTGCAAGAATGACATCATTGTTTCTGGAGTTATGAGCCAACATGAAAAGAGGAAAATGAGAAGCAGACTTTTAAGAGGAAAATATCAAAAGAAATAAGCACTATGAATGCAGCGTACAGTGCTTTTGGGTGCTGTAAACATTTTCTCATTACTTGTTTGGGAAGAGCTGCATGACACGCCAAGCAGCACAGCCATCCCCAGCCCAGCAGGCTGCTCGGCCGCCATCCTGTTTCCTCCTCCGCCCTCATGCATTGCCCCAGTGCTGAACCACCATCTGCACACGTTGCCCTGCGCTCGGTACAAAACACGGCCTTGGGTGGGACCTTCTGTGGGATGCTCAGCATCTGGGTGCACTCAGCCGGTGCTGGGCATCACGGTGGCCTCTGCGAGGCCTCGCTGCCCTGCCCGTGCCAGCAGCCCGTCACAGCTGTGAGAAGGGCCGCGCTCGCTCACACCTGGCTAGGGAGAGCCCTGCGCTGCAGCCGATGCCTTGGCGGCACCGCTGTCGGACGGGAGGAAGCATCTGACCGGGCTAGCGCCGTGCAGTGCCTCGGCACGAGGCCACCTATCTGTCGCTGCTCTCGAACTGAGGCCGACGGCGTGTGCGTGCGTGGCCGTGGGTCGCACCCCACTGTGAGCCCGCAGCCGGAGGCGCGGAGGGGCCGCGAGCAGCGTTCCGTGTGCGGCCGTGCCCTGCCGCCACGCACACGCTGTCAGCGGGAGCCGCCGTTTCAAAGGGAGCAGTCCGCAGCCCCAGGATTCACGTTAGGGCGGCGCGCCCCGGGAGCCTCCGTGCGGAGCCGGGGCCGGGAGGGAGGGGGGGGGCTGCGGGC